>JBBCBC010000026.1:21935810-22134692 GCA_037126765.1 Stenogyne calaminthoides | reverse complement strand
TATATATTTTACTTCAATCTTAGTTTTGTTTATATTATGTTGCTTTTGTTGTTATTTTGTTTATATTATGTTGCTCTTGTTGGTTTATATTATGTTGCTCTTGTTGTTTTTACAAGGATTGGTATCGTTTTCGAATTGTGTCTTTCATGGTATAAGAATTAATTTCATCGTCTACTTCGTACATAATGTCATTCACGCCTAATACACACGTGTTCATAATATAAAGAGTCCGCTATCAATCGAATTTTAATTTACCATCTAAGTGTACTCCCATGCGGCTATGATGATGCAGATGTAACTTATAAGTAGATGCATCATGTATGCATGCATAGATAGTTCTTATCGGAAAGTGTTAATGTTCTTTAGGTCTATGGCCAGAATGCTTTCCCCCGCTATGAAGTAATTCACGGATCTTTTTTTGTTTCCATGTGATGCATGATTATTGTGCCCGTAGAAAAAGTGGGGATATTCATGTAATGTCCGTGCAGATTTAGGTTCTTATCCCACCATGTTATGGTTTTCTATACAAGGTCTTTTCCTAGAACGCTTGTTGCAAAAAATCACACACCATTATGTCCTCCCCGACACGCTATGTATATTGTACACTTGTAGAAACAGAGTTCGATATTTTGTCCAAAGAATCTATCAGAAGAGATGAAACATCAGGTTGACTAACTGGCTATGCCACATAGAAATGTTGTTAATACATGAAACATCCTGGCCAGGAATATTGTTTGTTTTTTTGTTTATTAAATGTTGTTTCTTTCCGCTTTTACGGGATCATGTCTCGCCACATATCCCTGAGATGATGGAGATTCTGATGGAGATCATGGCGAGATATGATCATGGTGCATATGATGACTTGAGAGAGTGTGATCCCGGAGAAGTGCACTTTCGGTATACTTCACCATGTCATCTATTAAGAGCTCAGAATCGTGGGTGAAAACACTTTAATTTTATTACAATTGAACAGCTTTGAAATCGATAAATATATTGATTGATCGTTGAACCTAATTAAATACTTATGTTATTAAAAGCTTATCGCTCAATGAGTTTGGACAGCAATAGGAAAAAGAGAGTGAGTCGTTGTCTTTCTACATTGGAGCCGCAATGTGAGATTGATCCCTATCGTGGCCGCCAACAAGGATCAAGGTGAAATTTCAAACCTGACTTTTTGAAGGAAAGATTATGGGATGAGCTTACCAGTATGTTAATTATATATTTATTGAAAGTTGTAGATATGACCCTTAAATTTACTAAATTGTTATGTTATATCGTATAGACTACATTCAGAGGTCTTGACCTCAAAAAGAAGAAGCAAATATTGTCGCAAGCCGGAGTAATGGCCAAGAATTTCCTGACTTGGCTGAGAAGTTGACACACAGATCCGGAACCTGGTCTTTATGGCGGTAGTCGGGCCTCGCAGATCGTAATAGCCCTATGGTGGCTCCATAACGAGGAGGTTTGTGAGCAGAGCTATGGAGGATGATTTCCGTGTAAAAATTGGTCAATGTCATTTCCTCAATTTCTAATGCCCTAAGTTTTTAGGTGTTTATCATATTTCTATTATATTGTAGAATCGAAGTAATAAAAATCGCGATCAAGCCAAGTCGATGGAGGTATGATATCGTGGATCGAACAAAGGTTATTTAATAAGAGAAAATATGGTGAGATCAAAATCCTAACTTTTTTTTTTAATTTTTTTTATATATTTTTTTTTTAATATATCTAATAAAGCGGACACGCTCATCACTATCGAGAAAGAAGAAAGAAGAAAAAAAACTGGAGAGAGTGAGGCTATTGTTACCCATTTTGACTTATTTCTGCATCACCGTAAAAGGGTCGAGACGAATATTCACGATCCCAGTGCACAACGATCATCGGTTAAAGGGTAATCTATCCATTAATTTATCTTTTCAATTACAAACTATTATTTATAAAACAAATAATTAAATAATAATCTTTTATTTTTTTGTGATTCAGATGCCTATCTCGCACATGACGCTCGCATTTTATTCGCATGATCAAGCCTCTCGATGATCTGCTTTGGATTAAGTATGGGTCGCTGGGAGCATCCCCATTGCCACGGAAAGGTCGGATATGCACAGGATTGAAGACATCTTTTAGCAATGGCACTGGTCTCAAGCCATGCATATGGTGGGTATACTACTAACAACAAAGTTGCCAAGTTGGCAAAGATGTGGAACGCTTGAGTGTCCGAGAGAAGACGAGCCACGTAATGTCATCGAGTGGAGCAAGTCAGAACATAAGGTCGGGATTATAATTAAAAGTATGCTTTTACTTTCAGATAATCTAAACTGAATTTCCGCATTTATTTATCAAATAAATTGTTTATCATTGATTCTTTTTAAATATGATTGAATGTTATATATATTATATGTGATAATTGTTCAATAATTGACGTTATTAACTGAAGTTAATTTAGTGATACCGTAACACGTAAGATTAAATTAACAAAATTCTTGTAGACTAAAAAAGTACGCCATTCACTTAATCTAGATGGAAATGAACAACCATCGCGAAAAGGTTGATGTAAGGCTCGATTGGGTTTGTCTTGACTAAGAGATTACACTAGTGCATGATCGATGCTACCGAATAGGACCTACATGAGGATAAATTCTTGTAATGTAACAAGGAAGAATTAGACCTCAGCAGTTCGTTGTTTTAACCTTCGTCCCTTAAATAGGATCACGTGGGATTGGTAACTATTGCTTTGACTTATCATGGGTAGCTTAATCGAGAGAGAGATTCAATATTTTTTATCTTGGGCAATATTATCGATCACATGTGATTCTTAAGATTTATTTAAGAATCGCGGTGCAAGTACGCTTTGTTTGATTTGTCCTCGAGGTTTATAAGTTTTATCATACCAAATCTTGCAAGTGGAATTGGTTTCCAGATGGATAATAATGTTGAACCGCCTCTGTAATTAAGGACAAAGATATTAATTAACGAAAAGCTATTTGGGTGGCTTGAATTAATTAATGGGCTAGATAATCTTAAACACGGGAAATAATGACCTAGAGCCATATTGACTGTAATACGGGTTAAGATGATGTTTAATATTAATTATGAGTGTGATTAATTAATATTTACGGGCTTGAATTATATTGTGGCTCAATATTAGATATTCAAGATCCATTGAAGGTCCAATCTTAATTCTCCTAAAGGCCCCCGAGTAGCCCAACATATAGTCCAATAACTAAAAGGTGATTAAAAATAAAATAAATATTGTTACTTAATTTTCCTATGATATTTTTGAAATCTATGATAAAGAGGAGAAAAGATTTTCTTTGAATTTTGTTATGGAATGAAGATATGTATTATTTGGAATACAAGATTATCTCATATTAAATTCAAGAAATCTCCCACTTGGTTATTCATTAAGGAATTTCAAAATTTTTGAATATAGTGGGCAAGAAAGATTTTGATTTTCTTGAAAAGATATTATGGAAGATATGTATTTCTTGAAATACAAGAATATCTCATAAATTCAAGAAGATCCAAATCTTGGTATCTTGCCTAGTATTTTCAAAAATTATGCCATAAAATGTATGAGGTTGAATTTTGTGGAATATTTAATTACGAAAAAGTTAATATACGGGATATATTCAAGATTTTTTAAGATCAAGAAAAGTCTTTTCCCACATTGAAATATCACATAATTTTCGGGTCCAAACCCCTCTTATAAATAGGGGATGATTAGTTCATTCCCAAGTACAATTCCATGTCTTTGGAAATATTAGCAAATCCACATAAGTTGCAAACAAAGTTTATTTTTTTTTCCTTTTGTTAATTGTTCACAGCATCCTTCCACCGGATTGTCACAAGGGCTAAGGGAATACTTGAGAAGTCCTTTTGTTAGTCCGTCCGACCAAAGCCATTGCCATCCTGAGATGTCGCTCACGTAAACCCGTAGATTCGCGTGCGAGGTTTTACGTGGCTTTTTATATGCATGATTTGTTGTTGTAATTATTATTTGAATTAATATAGAGATTAATTCATGCTAGTAATAATTAATGAATTCAATTTGTATTTAAATATTCACCCTAATAGATCTGTGCGTAATCATTCTCAATCGTATCGGGAGCCACTGTTTTGCTCAATTTTTAAATTGTAATTTAATTCGTGGACATTAAATTTGGAAATTGATAGTAGAACTGCTAGATCTTTTTGCGGGTGTATCCAATTGTCATGGATTTTTAATGTTTTTTATTTTGCATGCATATAAACCGTGGTTTTTTAATTGATTCTGCTCGATTTGTTTTTGCCTCGTGGAGAAAATCCACGAAAGTAGACTAGATTTGTTTGATTTGGATCAATGTAATAGACTAGTTCAGATCTAGGTTTATTTTTTTTTGTAAATAAATTGTAACCCGGACGGAACGAAGAGATGAAGAATTAAAGGAACTAAATCCTTTGAACGGTAACGCGCGGTTACCGGGGCGCCAGGGAAAGCGAAAGAGGCGAGGGGCCGCCGAGATTTAGGAGAGGGTCACAGACAAAGTGCCTGTGTCGAAGGATAGTATACAGACATGGGCAAGCAGACGGGCAAGACGGAGACGCGCCGAAGGCCGCCGAGGACACTCGCGAGCAGGAGATGATTGAAGGCTACAAGACGGATACAGATAAGGCCATACCGCCGAGGATCACAAGGCTGACCGCCGAGAGCAAGTAAGCCGAGGCGCTGTCGCATATGGGTTCGCCAGCGATGCCGAGGTCGCCGAGATTGCCCTAAAATAGTGGCCACGGATGCGGGCAGATCCTGCACAAGGAAGCCGCCGCAAGGGCCGAGGGACGGCATTTTCCGAGACGAACGAGAAAGGGAGAAATTCAGACGCGGTTTTTCAAGATTGCCAAGAAAATCAAACCATGACACCGGATAATTTGTGCCCAATATGTTTATTTTTTTCGCTTTTGCTTGATTTATTTGTGCCGTTTTATGCTTTATTTATTTTTTGTTTAAATGGTGTTTGAGGGTTGCCAAATTGAAAAATCTCAACTTCAAAAATTACTAAGTATGTTTTAATAATTAATTGACAATTTTATTGGGATAATAAAATTGAATTAATTTTGACCTCCATGATTTATTTATTTGTGAATTCTTTTGGAGAAATTCCCCAATCCAGGGACGGTCAAAAGATAGGTTTCACATGAATGAATTCCAAACAGATGATTGTGGGTTATTACTAGTGATGGCGATGACCTCCCAAATCCAGGCTGATCAAAGCGTAAATAGTAATCCTGATTTAATCATGGTTATTACTTAGGTATAAAATTGATATGCATATCGCCCAAGTCCCTCGTCAATTTTATATTGGTCAAGCCGGGAGAACCAACTATTGTCTGGATATTAAGGGGTTGTAATGCTTCTTGTTTGTAACTTGTTTGAATGTGTTTAAATAATGACCACCCTAACGTGGCTTATTTTAAACTGTTTTTGAGATGTTGGTGGATGATGTTCATATTTTTTTGAGATTTTAATATGATGCATGTGATCAAACTTGTGATATATTTGTGCTTATGCATATTATTGTTTATTTAGAGTTCATCATGTCATGACCTCTAATCCACTATCGAATATACCTAAAGACTTTTTTTTTGGTGAAAAACTATTTTGGTTGGAAACACAAAATAAAATCATTCTAACCGCGATCATCTTAGAACCGGTACTTGATTCACCAAAACCCGAAAAACCAACTAAGGATCTGATACTGAATATGGGATGAGATGATTTATGGTGAATGGGAGTTGTAAACCGTTTGATGAAGGAAACAATTTCGCACATATAGCGATGATTGTTGCGCCTTCATCAAGAATATGAGTCATTGTAGATATCTTAAAGAATCTCGAAGCGATGTTAGGACATCGAACCTATATGGCGATCAAAGTGTGAAGAAGAAATTTCGGTTAAAATTGGAAAAAGGACGATCAAGTAAAGACAACACGTCTTTTTAGGGTTATGGTCTTTATTTGAGAACTTGAGATCCTCGCGAAAAAATATGACTTCAATACTAAGGTTGATTTCATTCTCCAATCCTTACCAAAGAGCTATAATCACCGCTATCTTGAGTATCTAATGGAAGATCAAGATTTTAAAGTGGAGGATCTTATAAATGCTTTTGACTTTGGTTGAAAAGGAAGTGAGCGAGGAAAAGAACTTGGGAAATTTGAATCTTCTCTTCATCCTGCATCAAGTGGTGATAAGGATGATGAAAAGAGAAGAAGGTTAAACCAAGAAGACTCAACATCAAATAGAAGCATGGGATCAAGTATGAGGAAAGCTTTGGAACGGAGAGTAGTGAATTCGAGGTCGGCCTTTTTCCGATCCCAAAAGGAAAGGAAAGAAAGGTATTACTCACGCACTAGTTGTTTGAAACTTGTTTAATGGGCAAGTCTGCTCCCATTTTAATGGGTGGTGGATATGGATCCACTAATCATGTTTGTTTCACATTGCTGTGGGTTCAAGCGGACCTAATAACTTAATGGGATGGAGGTCCTCATCACATCGGGCGATGCTCACGAGTGGCAAAATGAGCGGTGGGAGAATTGCACCGCTTTTGAAGGCAAGTGTTTTAATTTTGAGATATTCTTCACGTTCGATTTTTTAGAAAGAATTCGCTTTTGCTTTTAAACTTTTATGATAGATATTCTAAGCATTTTTAATAAAGTTGTTACCATTTTTCTTGTTGATGAATTTATCTATCATGGAACTTTGTTGAATGATCTCTATGCAAATTAGCTGCGGCACACCACCTCAAAAATGTATCCTATAACACATCAACTGCTTCGAGAAAAGAAAAACGTTCATCGGGACGTGAACGAGACACTTTTTTGGCATCTAAGATTAGGTCATATAAATCCAAAGAGGATCCAAAGGTTGGTGAAAGATGGTTCACCTGGATGCCTCAACTTGAACAAATTCAACCCGTGAATCATGTTTGGAGGGTAATATGACCAAGATGGCATTTGGAGCCAAGGAATGGGCTAAAGAAGTGTTAGAGATCGCACAGATCGTGGTAGTTCAATGTCAACCAAAGCAAGAAGAGGTTATGAGTAATTTTATTGATGATTACTCAAGGTACATTTTCCTTATGAAGCATGAATCGAGACCTTTGAGAAATTCTAAGAATTTAAGGCTCTGCTAAGAGAATCATGTGGAAAAATGTATCAAGTCTCTACGATCCGATCGTGAGGCGAATACCTCAGCGATGAGTTTTTGAACTACTTATCCGATGAAGGGATTTGATAGGATATGAAAAACCCATGAAATGCGGAATAAACATGAAATGCATATAAAAAATGGGGGTGAAGGAATGGGTGATTACAGATTTTTTGCGTTTTAAGCTAGGTATGTTGTGTTTTCGCTTATAATCGAATGCATATGACAATATAAGAACATAAAGCATTAAAGAACACAACAAAGTATAGTGGTTTGGAGACTCAAGCTCCTACATCCACTCTCCCTATTCCTAGGGAAATTCCTTCCAATCGACTTATCACCCTCTCGGTTCGCCTCGGGACTTATCACCCTCCTGTTATGCGGACTTATCACCCTCCAAGGATCGCTTACGATGTTTACAGAGTTCACACTCCAACGAGACTTATCACCCTCACCGGATTGGATTTACCCTCCCTTTCGGGATTGCTAGATGTTTCTGGGGTTCACACTCACCTGCCAAACTTAACCGAGCTGATTTGGGTAAGGTTTGTTTGGTTTCATTCAGGTTGAGATTTCCCCTTACATTTGTTTAAGCCTCAATGCTAAGGTTGGAAAATCTCTCTAAGCTTAGGATACATCATTGGGTTCTTAGGATTGGGTTCTAGAGCACTTTTGAACATATTTGTATATCTACAGACTTGTGTTCAGGGTGGGAATGCTTTGGGTATAACTCTTTGGCTCTGAAGATCTAAATACTATAATCTCCACGCATCCACACATTAGAATGATGAAAGACCTAGTATTTATAGTGTGGATTTGAATGTTCCGATTGAAAGAATCATACATTCAAATCCATACTATTCTTAATAATCACAAAGAAATTTCTCTTTTTCAGTTGTCTTCCTCTCCGTTCGGGTCCGTCGGTACCGATTCTTGAATTTATATTCTCGATTCTTGCATTTTGAATCATTCATACAGATTCTCGAGTCTCGTTGTCTTCGTGAGACATCTTGAGTCTTCGATTATCGAGTCTTGAGTTTATCCCGGTCTCAGTTTATCCGAGCCTCAGTTTATCCGAGCCTCGGATACTTGATTCGGCAGACTTGCTTCATGGACCTTATTCGATCAAAGCGTATTGACCTCGAAATTTGACCGAGTTGATTCTAAATTCGGACATCGACCTTGGTCGCTTTGATTTCGAACTATCGATTTCTTCTTTGTTCGACTGTCAGCTCATTGACCGACGATCAACACATCTTCGGATCAACATCTCGGGATAAGATCAAGTCAAGACATTAGGTTTAGTATATCAGTTTAGCACATGTCCGATCTCAATCACGTCGATCTTGACCATCTGCTCATCTTCATATCGATCTCGATCATGTTTGATCTCGATCGATCTCATCTACCGCTCTCTCCGATCTGCAACCTTCTCTTCCGATCTTACGTGGGTTTCTTTCGATCGACTTATACGCTCTTGATCACCATATCATTTCATTGTTCTTGATCATCGTCGGTGCATTATTGATCATCGATCTTACGATCATTGGCTTATTTTTCTTCTTTTCCGATTTTGCGGCTCATCGAGTTAACTTCGAACTCATCTAACTCATACGATCTCGATCGGTCTGCGTCTGGCGACCTCGTCGATCTCGACCATCTATACGATTTAATTGAGTTCCCCCTCAACTTGTTCTTTCGTTCCCCTCAACTTGTTATCGTAAATTAGCTTCAATAACACAAGTTGATAATGTTTCGCATAATTCATCAAAACTAAAATATCCCAACAGGATTGTATCCCACTCACCGCAGGAACCCCTCAACAAAAGAGGATTGCAGAGTAGCCAGAACATAATTCTTTTGGAAATGGTTAGATCAATGATGAGTTATACGGATCTTCCCGAAGTCGCTCGGGGTCATGCCTTGAAAAACAACGACTTACATTCTCGAACTTGGTGTTATCCAAATCAGATTCGTAACCCAAAGAATTGTGGACCTGGACGCAAGTCTAGTATGAGACACATGAGAACTTTGGGGTGTCAGCCCACGTGTTGGACAAGGAAACCCAGTAAATTGGATCCTCGATCGTAATTAAGGTCATTTTGTAGGATACCCGAGGAACAAAAGGGTGAATGTTCTATAGTTCAAAATCAAAAGGTGGACATCCACCCACTTTAGATTTTTGGAAGAAACTATAGAACCAAAGAAAGCCCGTGAAGAGATTACCTTAAATGAGCTTAGAGGGCAAACCTCAAGGCCGATCGTGCTAGATGATATACCAAACGTCGTTTTCACAATAGGGGCCTCATTATAATGGGAGGGTTGTTAGGCGGTAGGAGAGATTCATGGGAATAGGAGAGTCCTCGGACTTGATTGGAATCGAATTCCCATGGACATATGACGAGGCACTCCAAGATAAGGATGGGTTTCTTGTAAAAAAAGAATGAAAAAGAAAGTGGGTTCTATGTTTCATAATAGAGTGTGGGAGCTAGTGGAACCACTTAATGGGGTCAAACCCATTAGATACAATGGGTATATAAGAGGAAAAGAGGATCGGACGGGAAGGTTGAAACCTTTTAAAGCAAGACTAATGGCTAAAGGTTATACTCGTAAAGAAAAGGATCGATTATGAGGAAATTTTTTTCGCTCAGAGCCATGCTTAAGTCCATCCAAGTATTCTCTTATCGATTGTTTGCAAGATTCGACGTTGAAATCTGCAAATGGATGTCAAGATTTTTTCCTTAACGGAAGTCTTGATGAAGAGATCTATATGCAACAACCCAAGGTTTCATTGAAACATGCCAAGAACATTTTGTTTGTAAGTCAGGAAGTCCCATTTACGGACTCAAACAGCATCCGAGTTTGGAAACAAATGTTTTGATCATGTTATAAAGTCTTATGGGTTTGATCAAAACAAGTTTGAAAGTTGTGTGTATAAAAGCCGTTTCCTGGAACGCATTGGTATTCTTAGTACTACACGTAGATGACATTGTGATCATCGAAACGATGTGAAGGTGTGATCGAGCGAAGGGCATGTTTTCAAAGCAGCTTTTGATATGAAAGACTTAGGGAAAGTCGGACATATCCTTGGGATCAAGATAACTCGAGATCGCTTTTAAAAGGGAATGATCGTTATCGCAAAGTTTCATACATAGACAATCGGTTTTTGAAATAATTCAAAGATGCAAGATTCCAAGAAAGTATTCGCACCTTTCGGATTTGGAATCCATCTATCCAAGAAAATGTTCCTAAGACTAAAAGCGAGATAGATGACATGAAAGGTATTTCTTTTGTGCTTCAATACGAAACCTTATGTGTGCATTGTTGTTGTACGAGACCGGATATCCGCACACGAAGCATAATAACCAAGATATCAAAAGTAACCTGAGAAAAGCACGTTGAATGACAGTTAAAAGCATTCAAGTGTCCGAAAAGAACTCGGGATAGAATGTTGATTTATCGGTCAAATACTCCAATCCCCATCCGGCCACACGGACCGGATTTCCAATCGGTTTAGATTCCGTAAATTATCCATTTCGGTTAGTGTGTTTCCATTTGGGAAGTGTAGTCATCCAATGATGGGCAGTGTGAAGCGTAAATGCATCACCGACCAACCATGGAAGTCGGGGTAAGTAGTTGCTTGTGAAGCGTTAGAAAGAACCGATTGGGCTCTAGATCTTCTTAGTGGACTTGGATGGTGTTCTCAATTTGTCTATCAATATATGCTAGGGCGATTACCAAATTCAAGAGAACCAAGAGTCCACGAAACAAACAAACACATTAAAGGAAAAACATCTTATACGAGAAATCGTTAAGAGATGAGATATAGATGTGGCAAAGATAGCGTCGAGAGGTTGACCAGCGATCCATTCACAGCGTGCGCCTCTCGAATACATTCGAGAGACATGTGAGTGGGGAACGGGTGTCAAGATTGATTGTCCGCTTTTTTGGTATAGTAGGAGAAATTATTAGGTTGCAGTAGGTGACATTAGATGTCACGGACTACTTTTCGAGACGACGTGTTTGTGATATACTTAAAAGGGACTTTGAGTATAAGTGGGAGATTGTGGGATTATCTTGAAAAGTATGCTTTTTACTTTGTATAATCGAACCGAATTTCCGACTTATTTATGAAATAAATTGTTTATCAACGATGCTTTAAATATGATTGAATGTTATATATATTTCTTGATAATTGTTCAATAATTCAGATGCGTGTTAATCATGGTTAATTTAGTGATACCGGATCACGTAAGATTAAATTAACAAATTCCTTGTAACTAAAAAAGTACGCCATTCATTCTACCTAGATGGAAAATGAACAACCATCGTGAAAGGTTGAGGTGTAAGGCCTCGATTGGTTTGTCTTGACCAAGAGATTACACTAGTGCATGATGATGATTGAATAGGACCTACAGGAGGATAAATTCTTGAATCGAACAAGGAAGAATTAGACCTCAAATGGTTCATTGTTTCTTAACCTTCGTCCCTTAAATAGGATCGCGTGGGATTGGTAACTATTGCTTTGACTTATCATGGGTAGCTTAATCGGAGAGATTCAATACTTTTATCTTGGGCAATATTATCGATGGTCACATGTGATTGCTAAGATTATCTAAGAATCTGTGCAATTACTTGCTTGATTTGCCCTTCGGGAGGTTCATAAGTTTTATCATACCAAATCTTGCAAGTGGAATTAGTTTCCCATGGATAATAATGTTGAACGTTTCTCTACCAAGGACAAAAGATATTAATTAACGAAAGCTATTTCAAGGGCTTGAATTAATTAATGGGCTAGATAATCTTAAACATGGGAAATAATGACCGGAGCCATATTGACTGTAATACGGGTTAAGATGGATAGTGCAATATTAATTATGTAGTGGGATTAATTAATATTTATGGGCTTGAATTATATTTGGCTCAATATTAGATATTCAAGATCCATTAGAAGGTCCAATCTTAATTCTCCTAAAGGCCCCCGAGTAGCCCAACATATAGTCCAATAACCAAAAAAAGGTGATTAAAATAAAATAAATATTGTTGCTTAATTTTCCTATGATATTTTCGAAATCTATGGATAAAAGAGGAGAAAATATTTTCTTTGAATTTTGTTATGGAACGAAGATATGTATTCTTGGAATACAAGATTATCTCATTAAATTCAAGAAATCTCCCACTTGGTTATTCATTAAGGAATTTCGAATTTTTGGAAATATGGTTGTAAGAAAGATTTTCTTGATTTTCTTGAAAATATATTATGGAAGATATGTATTTTTTGAAATACAAGAATATCTCATAAATTCAAGAAGATCCAAATCTTGGTATCTTTGCCTAATTTTCAAAATTATGCCATAAAATAGATGAGGTTGAATTTTGTGGAATATTTTAATTATGGGAAAAAAATATATGGGATATATTCAAGATTTCTTTGGACAAGAAAAAGTCTTTTTCCCACATTGAAATATCACATAATTTTAAATCCAAACCCCTCTTATAAATAGGGATGATTAGTTCATTCCCAAGTACAATTCCATGTAGCCGAAATATTAGCAAATCCAAGTGGTGCAACAAAGTTTATTTTTTTCCTTTTGTTAATTGTTCGCGAGCATCCTTCCACCGGATTGTCGAAAGCAAGGCTAAGGGAATACTTGGGAAGTCCTTTTGGTTAGTCCGCCATACCAAAGCCAACGCTTATCCCGAGATGTAACGCTCACGTAAACCCGTAGAGATTCCGCACGCGTAGGTTTTACGTGGCTTTTTATATGCATGATTTGTTGTTGCAATTATTATTTGAATTAATATAGAATTAATTCATGCTAGTAATAATTAATGAATTAAATTTGTATTTAAATATTCACTTAGAATAGATTCATGTTTAATCATTCCCCAACACATAGTGTCATAATCTTATGTTTTGCCTAACCCCTAAGGCGACCATTTTTATTGAGGCACTTCAAAACGTCTCCTGTGTATCAAATATGCATGTCTCACATTTGTTTTAATTAAAGACTAGTGTATTAAAATTTTTCTAACTAAATATCTTATTCGAGCGACCAATCGACTTTTTCTTTTTTTTTTATCCGGAGGATCCCGACGGTTCAGGCCACAGTTTGTTTGCAGAACTCCCATGGAATGATTCATGGTCATCCCATCACTCCCCGGTTTTCGTGAGGGTCACACTCGATGTACCCGTGAATCGAAGATGAGGATTGATGATATTAAAACCAATCGATGAAGCCGTCACAGTCGGAACATGGTGGGCACTTCATCGAATGGCCGAACAACTTGGTCTCTAGCACCACGAGGGTAAAATATTTGTTATTAAAGTTCATTATCTTATTTGTGGTTCTAAATAATATTACAAATTAATTGTAGAATCTGGTCGAACCCCACATGAGGCTAAATCGAGGGACTCCATCAAGGCTAAGACTTGGTTATCCCATATTCGGAGACTTAGATCACGATGATCATTTACAGCCTAAGGGTGCACCGGATGGTATCGTCTAATGCTTTCGATGTCGTCACGGTTCCTATGCTTGCTCACTTTCATCAGAATACTTTCCAAGAATTAAATGCTGAGGAACATGTCGGGTCTTGAATGACGAAGTGGTTGAGTGCAACCACCATAGCCCTTTACCTCGTGTATGTGTTTACTAATTCTCAATATTCACTTTCTACGATAGTTTAATTTTCTTTTTAAATATTAATAGCGTATATATGTTGGTTAAAGATATTTGGGTGAGCTATATCTCTCCGGAGATAATCGAGCAAGTGGAATGTACTGCCTTCTCCCCAAGTGTCTTGCATAATGGGTGATAGGTGGCATAGACCATGGATGGGTTCGTTAATCATATGTCAATATAACGGGAGTGATCATCTCATTTTTTTCGCCAACAAATGTGGGGTGAGTGATAAACATTTCGTTAAAATTTGTATTCATGTTTATAATATTTGCACATATATATGCTAAATTTGCAGTTAATTTTAATACTCTCAATATAATATAGGAACCATTGGGTGTTGGTCGCCATACACATGAATACATTAAGTGTGTATTTTATGGACCCAGCTCATGATGGAGTTTATTCAAATCGCCCGATCTCGTTTTTCATATATGGAAGCGTAAGTTCATTTTAATATTCTATACAATGATTTGTTTTTTTTTTAAAATTATGCATATTTAATCTATTTTTATTTTTTTAATTATAATAATAAAAGTGTGATGACGATGTATCTGAAGTCTTTCAGAGTCAAGGTTCAAGATCCGTGTTAAATAAAGTGAAATCGGATTAACATTAAGGTAAATTTAATTTAGTAAATTATCAAACTAATTCATAGAAAAGAAATCATAATTGTAATACGTGATTATATTGTTAATCAACGAGTTTAGGCAACGGCAGATAATGACCATTGTGGACATTTTGTGTGTTGATTTATAGAAGATATAATCCCAGCGTTTTATAATCTAACATTCCTCCCAATGTAAGTCAATTATTGATTTATTTAAATTATTATTGATTGAATAAAAATTCATACTATATTGATTGATTCGTTGTTTTGCGGTTTGTCTATGAACGTGAGCTCAAGTCTTACTCTAAGAAAAGATCTGGAGAAATGGAAAAAGCCGGTACTTTTTTTTTTACAATCGATTCTTATATTCATAATCGATCAATATTGAGAGCATGTTGTTTGAAATATTGGTAGCATGTAATTAAATTATATATTTGTGATGATATATATTTTATGTTTTTGGTGTATCGGACGATATGTTTATGATTGTATGTTTATATATTTCGATGTTTTGGTATATATATGTGGTTTATGGTTTTATTATAGGATTTTTGGTTTTATGTTATATGGTATTGAACATTATATATAAGTTTTGGTTTATAGTTTTATTATAGAATTTTTAAAATGTAAATTAATAATTAAAAAAGATATTGGATGGCGGTTTTCAACCATTGCCTATGTAAAATAATAATTAAAAAAAATATTATTGGACGGTGATTTGATAACGTATCGAGCTTTTAATCTTTCAAAGCGGTTAAAATCTCAAGTGCTTTTCTTGACAATGACGGTTTTTTTATTTGGCCCAAGCTTGACGGGTGATGCTTGGAGAAGTTATAACCGAAGCTCTCCAAGGTCATTTTTCAAAATTTATCCAAGCCCAAATGTGTATTAGTGAAGCGTGTAGAAGTGAAAATCAGGTATTGGTGGGCGGATACCGCCAAGCGCTAGGCCGTCTGAAGGGACTAATCGAGGGACTAGTCGGTTAGGGTTTTTTTTTTTTTTTTCATCTAAATGAGTTTTATTTATTACTTATCAATATATTATAACAAAAATACACTTCAAAATTAATTAATAAATTCATTATACAATACGTTCTAATTTAGATAACAATTGAAACACCTTTTCTTATATCTATTATCCATTATAGAGTACAAGAAAATTAATTTAATTAATTTAACATTAAAAAACTAAACAAATTTGTGTTTTGGAATTCTAGTGTAGTGAAAATTATCAATCTTTATCTTACCATCAATTTATTCTAAGAATAAATTCTTTCATTATTAAATAATACCTTAGTATTGGATATTTAGCTCCGATTTCGATCGCCTAGGCGGCGTTTAGGAAAAATTGAATCGCCAACTACCGCCCTTAGCGCCTAGGCGCCCCTAGGCGGGGACTAGTCGGGACTTTTACATCAATGAATACGAGAGGTTTAATTCTAGTAATTAGTATAATTTTTCAACTAAATTTTCTTAATTTGTGAGATTCATTATGATAAAATTTTAGGAAAAAAATATTTCTAATACCAAATCTTGTACAATTATGCAACAGACTATTTGTAATAAGATTTTATAAAGATTTGTTCAGTTAAGGAATATAGATTGGAATACGTCGTACCCATTCTATGACATGATTTTTTCCGATTATTAATTTATGGTATTAGTAGATAACTAGATACCGTAATTATTTGACGTGATTTATAAAATCATATATATAAATATATATATATATATATATATATTGACAGGTTTTATAAAATCACATATATATATTTTTTACAGGTTTTATAAAATCATGTTGAATTTGCATCAATTAGGTACAAATTAAATTTCATTGATGAAAATATTAAATTACCCAATTTTTCGGGTTTAATAAATACTAATGTGGTATGGTACTTGCATGGTAAGTGAAACTATCATATATTGATTTCTCTTAATAATTTACTTTTTTTTTTTTTGACAGGAAAGAAACTTAGGTGCAAGTGTTGCACCTATCAAGTAGGCCGTTCACATAAATCGGCGGCCCCACCCAACAATGAGGACTCTCGAAATTTCGAGCTGTCCTAGCAAGATTATGTGCCAAGTTATTGACATTTCGACTCACCCAAGTAACCGAGTATGACTGTTTATCAATTAGATGTCTCTTCCCAATCGAGATAAAATCCCCAAAAGAAGTCTGATCATTAGTCTCTCTATTCAAAGCATCCGCTACTCTTCTAGAATCCGTTTCGAACTGTACGTTCAGGAGACCCATGTTGGTATCACAAAGCATGGCTTCATCAACGGCCCATGCCTCTCCGTCATCAACTTCGAAGCAACCCGGCGGAACATTCATACCGACAAACGCGTCCCTTCATCATCGCATGATCATCCCCGCTTCCCGTTTCCATAGTGTCGCCATAAAAGTTTGGCATCCACGTTGATTTTAACAAAACCCAAACCCCGACAATGCCATTTATTACATGCTACAAACCCGCGATCACCTTCCGCCTTCAATCTCACATTCTTTCACTCCTCCAAGTATAACAAATACCTATGCACCACTTGATTAGGAACTAACGACTCCTCATTCTACACAACATTATTTCTACCACGCCAAATAACCCACACAATGCTCATCACCCGTTCGACTTCATCATTATCGAGAATTTGGGGAATTCTCAGGAACAAATTGGTGTGATCTTCCACCTCGTAGCATAATTCATCAATCTTACCCCACAAACCGACCCTCCATTCCCAAAGATCCCCAAATAAACAAAGAAATCCACAAACAAATGTCACGCCGTCTCATTCATTTCAAAGACAAAAGGCGTAATGTGTTCATCCCTGGATACCATTTCCCAAGTTTGGGTCTTAACTGGATACCCACCGCAGACAACCTCCAAGTAAAAGTTCTTAATTTTTGGGGGGACTTTAAACCTCCAAAGACGTTTCCACGGGGTCTCGTGGAACTCCCAGCTGTCTTAGATAACTGACATTGCCAAGTGATAAGACGTTTTCACCGAGTATTGGCCATTTGGAGAATAATGCCAAATCCTCTTATCTTCAAAATTATGAGGGCTAGGAGTCGTTCTCAAAATCTTGTCGCAATCATCAATGGAGAACACCTCTTGAATAAGCGGCCGATCTCATATCCTCGTTCCAGGTATAAAAAAATCTTATAGAACCATATCCTCAAACGTCAGAACCGAGGGTGTTTGTATAAAGAAAGATTTATCATTATCCACGGGGTCGCCCCACATTCGGATCTTGTTACCCCTACCTACCTTCCATCGATTCCCTGTTTCACCAAGTAATTATAGTGTGTATCCCTTTCACATGTGACTTGGGTTATGACCCAATCTAGCCTCAAAAATGTCAAGATTGTGATAGTCACGAGCCTTAAGAATTGCTCACAAGTGATCCGGTTGATCATGCAGTCTCCAAACAATTTTCCCTAATAAGGCAATATTGAAGATATGAAGGTTACGAAACCCCATTCGCCATCATTCTTGTGTTTGCAAAGAGACTCCCAAGTCTCCCATTTGACCCCTTTTTTTCGGATCCGTGCCATGTCCCCACCAATAAAGAGTTCATCATACGGTTGTAAGCTCATCCAATGTGGTCGACGGCAATAGAACGCGCTCATGCTCAAAATTGGGATCGCTTAAGCGGCGACTTTCAACAATATCTTTTCCTCTCCGGAATCGGAGTCGAGACCACAACTTGTCTTTAATGTACCGAAATATCTCGATTTTTCCTAATAATAAGAGAAGGGAGACCAAGATATTTTCTTGTGTTCAATGGGTTAAAAATGCCCACTATGTTTGGAGTTCTTCCTAACAATTTGGAGTGACACATTCTCGCAATGTTAGCTCGACGGAACATAAGGAATCATCAAGAAAAGGAGATGTTAGATTGTCTGGGGCTCATTATTCACGCGACTCCCATGAATACTCCCTCTTGCATTCTCTCTTCTCAAAAAACTAGATAACCCCTCAGCGCACAAAATAAAGAGGTAAGGCGATAGGGGATCACCTTGCCGGAGGCCCCGTCCAAGTTGTATAGGTCCGACGAGGTCATCATTCACAAGGAACGAGTAAGAAACAACAGAAACACATTTGCATCCAATTCACCCAAACTTCACAAAAACCCATTCTTTTTCAAAATGCCTTCCAAGAATCTTCAATCAACCCTATCATAAGTCTTGCTTATGTTAATTTTAATCGCAACATCCCCATACTTCCCTTTCCTCCTACTCTTCATAGCATGCAAGGTTTCAAAGGCAATTAGCACGTTGTCCTGAATAGACCTACCCGATTGGAATGCAGACTGGGACTCATCTATAAGCTGAGGAAGAACCATTTTGAGTTTATTGCACAATACTTTCAACATGATCTTGTACACTACATACACAATGAGATATGACTTAAATCACGTACCGTTTTAGGTTGATCACACTTTGGGATGAGCACCATTGTGGTGTTATTCAAGCCACTGGGAAGATTCCCGAATCGCTTTCAATGATGCATGCATCGACAATATCGGACCCAACTTACTCCAAAACCGCTTAAAGAACCCCGGGTTAAATCCATCCGGACCCAGCGCTTTGTCTTTGTGCATTTGAGATATAGCTAGCTTGAATTCATCATGTTCAAAGGGTCTAGTCAAGGTGATCATCTTCTTCAGTAACTCTGACTTCCACCGAAGAAATAACCTCCTCAATGTCGAGTAAATTCTCCGAGGCCGTAAGCAAATCAGAGAAATATCACATAATGACATTGTTCAATTCGGACTGGGAAGAGACCCATCGATTTTCATTGTCGAATAAACCCTAAATCTTATTAGCCTTCTTACGAGCAATCGTCGTTTGGTGAAAGAACCTCGTATTAAGGTCACCCCCTTTAACCAGAAGAGTTTGGCCCTTTATTTCCAATTTTCATCTTTGATCAATAGTAGAGCCAATTCTTTTTTCGCCTCATTAAGCCTTTCTAAATTAGCACCATAGTTGTGCCTCCTTAGCCGCTCAATTTCCCTTTCGAGGTCCTGGCGATTCCTTACATTAGCTCTTGCAATATGTTGACCCCAATCCCTCCAATACCCCCGATGCTCGCCTTCAAATTAGTTGAAGGACCTCAAAATCCTTGAAGTCGTCCCAACCACGACCCACCACACTTCCAATATCCCTCATCCAACCATTTATTCTCGAACTCAATTTCCTAACTCGAGAAATCGCACGTGGTCTTAGTTTCCAAAAGGATGGGATTATGATCTAAAAATGGGGCCAGGGTTTTTTAAGCCGAGGCGATGGAAACTATTCATGCCAACCCGGGGTTCCCATCGCCTCTACCTAGCGCGTCCTCCACCAAGTTGTTTACTTCTTCCCTGTTCGGTGAATTCATAACCCACTAGGTCCACGTCGTAGAGATTACAGTAAGGCACTGTCTCTCTAAAGCCCCTAAACATCCAATTCGGCCTGGGATTGCCCCCATTTTTTCCTCATTTGTGAGTAAATCATTGAAGTCACCCATGCAAACCCAAGGTAAAGTATCAACATCGCAAGTTGACGAAATCTGGACCGAGAGTCGTCTACTAGTTGTTCCTGGATGACCATAGAATCCGGTGAACCTCCAAGTGCCATTTAAATCATTCACAGTCATATCTATGTGATTTTGAGAGTAACTTGTAATACCACACATCGATGAATTCTTCCATAATGCACACATACCCCCACTACGTCCCACACAATTTACCGTGAACGCACAATCATAAACCAAACAAACTTTTATTTCATCAATCTTATTCGAACGACATAAAGTCTCACACAATAAAAGTACATCGGGCTTACGAACGCGAACCAACTCGCGAAGAAACAAAATTGCAGCGAAATGGCCCAAGCCCCTGTAATTTCAACTTAGGATGATCATTGATATCGACCGGCCCGGTAACCGGGGTCTGCCGTTAAAAAATGATTTGCTTCGGTATTGGTATTGTCCTCATCTTCCTCCTCCATATCAGTCTTAATGTTGTTGTGCACCAAAATAAGTTGTTTAAGGATAATGATGTGGCTTAAAGATCTTAGTGACACAAACAATAATGAGTTATATGGATTGCATTTATATCGTATGATTGGATATGAAGAATAAGAGTTGAGTATTGATTTTGCAAGAGGTTTGGTAGGATGATAAATTCTCTCATTTTTCTGGTCATAAATGACCTGTATTTATAGCAGTTTGGAGAGTGGTGCTCACTCTCCCGGATTACAACTTTATAGGGTCAAAAGTAGCCCTAGTTAGCATTAAATGTTACAAGACTGATGTGATCTGCTCTGGAGGTCGTGGGAGGTCGTTCAATGTAAAAAAGACCTCGTGACCCAGATTTATACCTCGATCAAAGTAATTCCCAGATTTATTGGGGATTAACCACTTTTGTATTCGACCACTTTGCTTTTGCTTCTTCGCTGCGGGGATTCTATCTCGATTTAATCCCCATTTAGGACGGATCGCTTTATACCTACTATTATCGAGACACGTCTTGTCATATTTAATACGCGGAGCTCCAGTCTTGGGGTTGGTGAGCTCGCTCGTCCAAGACTTTCCCATTATTTCGTCGTTACCTATCTTCGATAATAATGTCTTCGTCATCGAACCAATAGGCCCGTCACGAATTGGCTGCCCACCTCAGCGTGATGTGCTCTCACAACAATAGCCCCTGTGTCGTCCCTCCTTTTTCTCATTTAGAAGAGGAAGAGCTACTCGATGTCTTACCTTACGATTAGATGTGCGAGGTGCCCAAACTTCTTGAGTCTGCATGATGTCATCAATCGGAACTTGGGGTGGGTGAAGGTTGCTCGCCTCTCTTGTCGTGCTTATTCGTTAGTAATAATGGCACGCGTGGGACTTACGTGCTTGATGTGATAGGCCGTGAATCGATGTCATACGCCCCTAAATCCGCCTTCCTATAAATACCGCTTCTCCTTCTTCACTTTCCCTCTTCCTTTTTTTCCCCAAAAATTTTGAATTTCCTATTGTTTTAGACTATAACGCTGACTCTATTTTTTCCTGAATCCGAAAATCAACTCCAGGTAAAGATCTTCTTCTCTTTCAATCTCCTTTTAGATAGATAATTTCACAAATGGTGTCAGGAGGAATGGGTCTTGCGGAAAGCTCCGCTCTTCGAAAACTTCAAGCGGCGTCTGGGTAAGAAAGTCGTGAATCGATGAAAATGTCGTCAACGTATCTTCGGAGATGACAAGATCTGCTTTGGTTCAATTTCAGGGTGTGGTATCATCACGGCGGCGGTGTCGTTTGCATCGGTACATCAGATTGCCCGTTACGTCTTCCACGACAGTTTCGGAAAGGGAACCGGAAGGCAAAATGGTGGAGGGAGATGAAACGTCGCCCATTTCAGCTCGATCGGTTGACTCTTCCGACTTTGATTTCTTGTCGTAGGAGAAAGTAAATGACATTCCTAGTGAGGATGATATTATAGATGAGGTCGATCGTTCATTGCGGCTTCATGAGTATCTCTCCCAAAATCGACACGAGGTCATCATGAAACCTGATCGGGAGAGGGGAGCTAGTATCTATCTTTGCTTTCGGCTAGTTGAGAGCTTTCGGTCCCGGTAAACTGTTCGGATGGCGAGGATACGTTTGGGGTTCAAGCGGCGTCCGTTTTTGGTACACCACAAGAAAGATTATCTTGATTAGCCTTAGAAGTCGTCGCGATCAACTTCTGATACCATGGCCATGAATGGAATCTGTTTCCATCTCCATCCGTCATCGATCTCTTGAATTCGGGGGCTGGCTCGAAAAAAGATCCACCGAATGGTTTGGAGCATCGTCATTGGGTTATTGACTCTCTTGGCCGTATTCAACCTCGAGCATTCCCAACGCTAAGGAACTAAATTATGTGATCTCTTGGCGAGGTGGGAGGATCTCAAAAAGAGGCGGACCGGGCTATTATTATGTCAAATCGCGACCTCAAATGAAGGTCATCAGGATCTTAGAATAAAATTCTTTGGTTGGAGAGAAGTTTTTGGTTTGTCGGGGAGCATGGCGGTCTGGTGTGGTTGGAGCCTAACTCGCTTCTGTTCGGATCAATCGAGGATTATCTGGGGATTTAAGCGTAAGGCATTTATTTTTCTCTCGAACTTTGAGTCTTGATTTAACTTCGTTCGTCTTTTTCGAGTCCTCTTTGCTACCAAGCTTTACGAGGTCTCACTTTCTTTCCTCGCTCGGCTTGTCAAATCTGTCTTATTGACCTCGTGACGATCTCTGTATGTGTTTTCTCGCGAGAAGTGTTGGGAACAAAGCCCGGCTGGGTGTGCCTCCCAGTGGATCTCTGGTGCCCGAGCTCCGGTAAGTGACTTGAATAGTTTCTTTTCCTTAATTAATTTTCTCGTGGTTTGAATAAAAAGACTTTCCTTGTGTGGAGTTGCTTTTTGTTGAGAATATTAGATTTACCTCACGGAAAGCCATCTGACGATGGAGAACATTTATATTCTTTGAGGAGATGGTCGAGAAGATATTTAAACCATGGAGTTGTCAGGAAAAAGGTGGATCGAGGAAAAGGGCAAGAGCCATCCGTAAGAAGGAAGTTGATTGGGGCTTTGAAGGCGAAAACCAAAGCCCCTACCTCGCACTCATGGGTCGAAGAGGGCGGTGGCGAACGCCGGCTCCGGACCGGTCGCTCGAAAAAAAAGCGGGGTCTTGTGGATGAAGATGAGTTCTTTGAACTCACCGAGCGGGAGAATCGTTGTTTCGGGCAAATCGGTATGCCCACATGGTTGTTGAGATCACTTTGCTCCGCGGAGATCGCGAGGTCGGTGATGAAATGTTTAGGGTGGAGCCAGGAGCTCCATCGAGGTAGGCCCACTTCCTGAATTTTTATTGAACCAATGCTTTTGATTAAGACTTTTAAATCGCGTTTATTTCTTTCTTAGATATCGACTTGATGATGGCCTCTTTTCGCGGAGAGAGCACCCGATCATACTTGTGGTCGTGATGCGCTTTCGACAACGATGTCCAACCCACATATCTGAAGAGAGCCTCCGAGGATTTGCCGAAGTCTTGGACCCTAACTTTGGACGAGGAGGCCCATACCCAGCAATTTCAGGAGAATCTGACATCGGGCATCGCCACTCTTGTCGCTCCTTGACTTTCTTGAGCGATGTCGGGAGCAATATGATTCAGCAAGAAATCGCGGGTGATTCGAAGTTGAGCCGGGGTGCATAGATATGAAGAAGAAGTGGAGAAAGCCCGAAGGCGAGATCTTGCGAATGCTGCCAAGAAGGCCTCTGATGACAAGATCCAAGAGCTGACTCGCGTTCAGGGCGAGCTGGAGAAGAAATACCAGCTTGTTGAGAAGGATTTCTCAGCAAGTAAGGAATATGTTTCCGATCTTTTTCAACAGACTCAGATACTTGGTGAGGATGTCCACCGTCGTAATCGAGGTGATTGGGTTTTTCCGTCGAGGTGAAAGGCATAGGAATGATGATCGTCAATATGGCGATGTGCATGCTTTTGCAAATGCCATTCGATCAATTCATCATCCCGACCTTGATCTTGCTGGTGCTCAAGCCAAGATGAGGGATATGCTGGCAACTTACATGCAAACTCATCCTCCGGGTCCCGACGCTCTCCTCCCTATCGTTGATTTGAAAGATTTGGGTTGTGATCTTTCTTTCCTTCCTCCCGAGGCCAAGTTGTTTGACCCTAAAGAATTGTTACATGGTATGGTAGTCGAGGAAGAAGAGGATGTTGAAATTTGATGGGGATGAGGGAAAATGATGAGGACGGTGATGGTGGCGAGTTGGAGGATGAAGGCGCTCGCCCGGAGGCGTGTTCTTCGATGAGAGTGGTGCGAGGGGATCGTGTTGGTGTTGAAATTTCGAGGTTGAACAAGTTGCTCCTACTAACCCTAATGAGGGGACCTCGGATGTTCCACCGAACTAATCCTTCAGAATTTTTTTCTGCGGCAGTATGCCAAAAGCCTTCGGGCTCTTTATGTAATCGCCCTTCGGGGTTTTCTAATCGTTTGGTTAGGTTGCCCTTCGGGGTCTTTGTAAGTGATGTGCCCTTTGGGGTTTTCGGATAGTTGGCCTTTGTGTTGTATGTACTTAAATTAAGCCTTGGGCTTTTTGCTAATGGAATCATGTTTCTTGTTACGCTTAGTGCCTTTTTCCTGTGTTTCGTGATTTCTTTTCGAGTGTTCGTCTAATTTTCTCTAACACTTTGAGATTGGTGAAAACTTGTAACTCATTTTCTTGGAGGTATATGACCCGCTCATTTTGTGGAGTTTTTTGGCTTTGTCGACTTAGATTTGGGTATCGCGACCTAGTAGTCGACTTAGATAAACGTCTTGATCGAGGTCATCTTATAGATGATATGCGACCTTATAGTCGACTTAGATAGGGCATGCGACCGAGGTCATCTTATAGATGATATGCGACCTGATAGTCGACTTAGATAGGGCATGCAACCGAGGTCGTCTTATAGATGATACGCGACCTGATAGTTGACTTAGATAGGGCATGCGACCGAGGTCGTCTTATAGATGATATGCGACCTTTTTCGATGATTTTACTGAAGACTTTTGAAGATTTTCATTCTATCTCTTTCATTCACGAATCTTTTTAACTGATCGAGCTCGTGAGAGGTCGGGGACCGATCCCCCAAGTTCGTGAATGTAAGAGTTTTATTAAATAATTATGAAAAAATCTATAACATGTTTTTGTGAAAAGGTTTTTATCAGTTTGGGACATTTTTCATTCGCAAATCTTTCTATTGATCGAGCTCGCGAGAGGTCGGGGACCAGTCCCCCAAGTTTTTGAATGTAAAAATTTGTAATAAATTGCGGTAAAATAAAGTAACTCGTAGATAATGGATGACAAACCTTGATTTTACTTTTGATTTTGACATAGTTTCAGAAAATTATGATGCATGACCGAATCTACAAAGTTACTGATAAAACCTTTTTAGGTAAGTCGTATTCCATGGGTACATCGAGGGAATGCCCTTCATGTCTTCGATTTTGTAAGCCCCATTCGGTAGGCATTTTGAGATTTTCAGTGGGCCTTCCCAAGTTGGGCCAAAAACTCCTTTCTGGAACTCGAGAATTTTCTTTAAAACAAGTTCGCCAACCTTGAATCTTCGGATTTTTTATTTCGAATTGTAGTACTTCTCTGACTTCTGCTTGTGATTTGCATTTTTCAAGTTAGCTTCCATTCTTCTTTCTTCGAGGAGGTCGAGACTGAGTGATATGGCGCGATCGTTGTCCTCCGTGATACCTTACGACGTTCGATGGCTTTTGACGACGACCTCGGCTGGTATGACCGCTTTTGTCCCGAAGGCTAAAGCGAAAGGTGTCTCGCCTGTTGAGTTTCGGAATGTGGTTCTGTATGACCATAAAATGCTCGGAAGTTTGAAAGCCCATAGTCCTGTTGACTCGATCAATTGGGTTTTCAAAGTGTGCTTGATTATCTTGTTCACTACTTCAACTTGCCCATTAGATTGAGGGTGGTACGGGGTAGAGAACAGCTTTGTGATTTTCCACTTCGCGAAAAATGCATCGATCTCAAAATCGTCGAACTACTTTCTGTTGTCCGTAACGATCGCTTGTGGAAGGCCGAATGGCAAATGATGTTTTTTCAGATGAATCGAATAATTTTCTCTTGTGTGATTGTTTCCAAAGGTACTGCCTCTGCCCATTTGGTGAAATAGTCGATCGCAACTACCCGGCGAACTTCGAGGCTTCTGGGGCCTTTGGGAAAGGACTATTAGGTCGATTCCCCACTTTGCGAATGGCCGTGGATATGTATATCGAGGTTAGCTCTTCGGGAGCTCGCTTGATTGTTAGGGCTTAAGAATCGCACCGCTTTTGCTTTTTTGTGATGTGATTGCATCTTTCCTTAAAGTTAACGATAATAATAGCCCCGGTCGTCGTCTTGTAAGCGAGATCGCCGGCTCATATGATTCCCACAATCTCCTTCGTGTATTTCCTTCAAAATTACTTGTCCTTTCTCAGGTGTGATGCACTTCAATAGAGGTAACGAGAAACTTCATTTGTACAGCTGTTTGTTGACTATAGTGTACCTCGCTGCTCTTAGTTGTAGTCAAGTAGTCATGACCTTATCCTCTGGTAGTGTTCATTTTCTATGTATTCTTTGATGTCGGTCATCCAATTGTCTTATGGGTCATGATCCAATAAAACTTCTACTCGGGAGCCCGATGATCTTGCTTGATTTATCCACATTATTTCTTTTGCTTCAATGGTGTTGCGACCTGTTGAGGGGGTGTTGAGTTTGGTGACTGCGATATTGTCCATGTCTGTAGCCCCTTCTGAGGTAGCTAACCGGGCCAATGCGTCTGCTTGTGTGTTGTCAGCCCTTGGTATTAATTC
Source organism: Stenogyne calaminthoides (assembly GCA_037126765.1). Classification (NCBI taxonomy): domain Eukaryota; kingdom Viridiplantae; phylum Streptophyta; class Magnoliopsida; order Lamiales; family Lamiaceae; genus Stenogyne; species Stenogyne calaminthoides. Next base: position 22,107,836 of record JBBCBC010000026.1, on the reverse strand, counting down.
TATCTGTACCTCCTCGAATTTTTCTATGAGGCTTTTTGCTATTCTTCGATACTTTATCATCATATATTCACCTCAAGGCTTCATATTCTCCCGACATCTGACATACGACCAACTGAGAGTCATTGTATACTTTCAACCTTCGTACACCAATGGTCATTGTCATTTCTAAACCACTTATCAAGGCCTCATACTCCGCTTCATTGTTGGTAGCATGAAAATTGAAACTTACAGCCGTCGTGAATGATTGTTGCTCGGGGACCGACATATCCCCCCGCTTCGGGTGCTCATCAAAGGAGTCGTCGATATCACGATATCGAGGATGTCGATGGCCCTCGATGTTTTTTTCTGGAAAAGTGAGCTCGGTAAGGAAATCAGAGAGAACCTGAGCTTTGATTGCAGCTCGAGGTGCGAAAGTGATGCCGAACTGGCCTAATTCTATGGACCATTTCAACAATCATCTTGTGGTATCGGGTCGATGCAAAACTTGTCTTAGAGGCATGGTGGTTAAGACTTCGATTTGATGGTCGAAAAAATATTGCCTCAGATTTCGGACACTTATGACCAAAGGCGTCATGAAGTTTTCTCAAGGGGGGTATTTGAGCTCGGCATCGTTGATGGTTTGGTGACAAAGTATATGGGCAATTGATCTTGACCTTACCTTTCGGACTATCTATATCACCGGCAATGAGAGCGGACTCGAAATTTCTTTAGATATAGAACAGTTCTCACCGAATTGGTTTTTGCCAAAATCGAGGATTGGAGAGATACACTTTGAGCTTCAAAAGGCGGCTCTGGCATTGCAGAGTCCATGAGAATCTCCTTTCTTCATGGCTTGAAGAAAGGTTTGCACTTATCTCCCATTCTCGACATTTAACTGCTCATTAGGACGCGAGGCATCGGGGTTAACCTTTGAACTTCTTTGACGTTGCGAGGTGGTTTCATATCCAAGATGGCTTTGATCTTTGAGGATTCTCTTCTATACCTCGCCGATCGATGATGTGACCCGGGGAACTTTCCCCGATCCTACTCAAAACTGCATTTCTTAGGGTTCAAACGCATGTTGTACTTCCTAAGGATATCGAAAAAGTTACCAAGTTGTCCCCAGATGATCTTCTTTCTTTTTCTCTCTTTACCACGATGTCATCGATGTATACTTCCATTGTCTTTTCCTATCTCGTCGTGAACATCATCCTGTTTCTTAGATGTTGGTAGGTTTCTCTGCGTTCTTCAAACCGAATGGCATCCTCTTCCAACAATACACGTTATTTTTACAGAAGGAAAGATGTGTATTCGGGTCATCTTTATTCATGGCGATTTGATGATATCCCGCGAAGGCATCCATGAAAGTCATCATCTCGTGCCCGGCCGTGCTGTCAACGAGGTGATCGATGTGCGGCATTGGGAAATAGTCCTTTGGGCATGCTTCGTTGAGGTCGATGAAATCGATGCATAGTCACCAAGAGTCGTTCACTTTTTTTTTACTAAAACCGCATTGGCTACCCATCGTGGTTGGTCGGCCCGCTTTCGATTAACTTATTATTCAAATAACTTTACCTCGCCGACCAAAGTTGCGATTTCTAGAAATTTGAACTTCCTTCTTTTTTGAGATATCGGTCTCTTTGTCGGGTCGATGTTTAGCTTGTGGCATGCGACCTAGGGGTCGATGCCGATCATATCTTCGTGTGACCATGCGAACACATCTAAATTTTATTTGAGGAAATCTATCAATTGAGCTCATGAAATCGCTAGGTATTTGCGTTCGATGGTCACACTCGGCTCTACGTGCGCCGAGGTCGACCGGGATTATTTCGAGCTTTTCGATGGGAGTTGCTCGCTAGTTATTTCTTTTTGTTCTTGGATCGAGGCTTGACTTTCGTTGCTCGGTATCAATCTCCATTGGTTCGAAATCGAGGCGAGGCTCTAAATCTGGTAGCTCTTCTGCGGGTTTCTCCTTTATCTCGACATCAATTTCCATAGGTGTTACACTTATTTCCATTACACTATTTATTTCCATTTCTCAATTTTTCTTTTCTTTTTGTGGTGGAGTCTGGCTCGCACAACCTAGCCCCATTTCGGGTTTTCTACCATTATAGAAAACGGAATTTACACTGACACAAGAGTAAGTCAAACATTTTCGGGCTGCGATTTGGTCACCCTTAATGGTGCCAATCTTCCCGTTAGATCTGGGAAATTTGATACAATAGTAGTAAGATGAGGCGGCAGCCCCGAACTCATGTTCAAAAGGTCTGCCGAAGAAAGCATTGAAATTGGAGGGAATGTCGATGATCACGAAGTCCAGCTGTCTTGTCGCCTTTACCTCGGGGTCCAGAGTTGAGGTTGTTGGGGAATTAGTTGCACAGATCTATTCGGGGTGAATATTTAAATACAAATTTAATTCTTATAATTATTACTAGCATGAATTAATCCTATATTAATTCAAATAATAATCCAACAACATATCATGATATAATAATTCACGAAACCTACGCGACGCGAATTCTACAAGTTTCGTGAGCGTACCTCTTGGGATGACAACGGTGTGGGTGAATAGACTAACCGTAAGGACTTCCCAAGTATTCCCTAAACCCTCGTTCGACTATCGTTGGAAGAATTCTTGTGAATGATTTAATAAAAAGGAAAATAAATTATGTTGCACCACCTTTGTGGATTTACTTAATTTTTACAAAGACATGGAATTGTACTTGGGAATGAAACAATCATCCTCTATTTATAGGAGGGAGGTGGTCGAATTTTTCATTAGAAAATCAATGTGGGAAAAGACTTTTCTTGATCACCAAGAAATATTGAATATATCTCCTATATTCTTTTTCCCATAATTAAAATATTCCACAAAAATCCCACCTCCTCAATATATGGAATTTTTCGAAAATTTAATGATGCAAGATTCCAAGATTTGGATCTTCTTGAATTTATGAGATATTCTTGTATTTCAAGAAATACATATCTTCCATAATATCTTTTCAAGAAAATCAAGAAAATCTTTCTTGCCCACTATATTTCAAAAATTTGAAATTCCTTAATGAATAACCAAGTGAGAGATTTCTTGAATTTAATGAGATAATCTTGTATTCCAAGAATACATATCTTCATTCCATAACAAAATTCAAAGAAAATCTTTTCTCCTCTTTTTTATCCATAAATTTGAAAATTTAGAGGAAAAATAAGCAACAATATTTATTTTATTTTAATCACCTTTTTCAGTTATTGGACTATTTGTTGGGCTACTCAGGGGGCCTTTAGGAGAATTAAGATTGGACCTTCTAATGGACCTTGAATATCTAATATTGAGCCACAATATAATTCAAGCCCATAAATATTAATTAATCCCACTACATAATTGATATTGACTATCCATCTTAACCCATATTACGGTCAATATGGCTCCCGGTCATTATTTCCGTGTTTAAGATTATCTAGCCCATTAATTAATTCAAGCCACTTAAATAGCTTTCTAATTAATTAATATCTTTTATCTTTTGGTCAAGGAACGGTTCAACATTATTATCCATACCGGAAACTAATTCCACTTGCAAGATTTGGTATGATAAAGCTTTATGAACCTCCTCGGGTAAATCAAGCAAGCGTGCTTACATTACACGATTCTTCGTATTAAATCTTAGCAATCACATGTGACCAATAATATTGTCCAAGATAAAAGTATTGAATCTCTCGATTCGCTACCCATGATAAGTCAAAGCAATAGTTACCAATCACGTGATCCTATTTAAGGGCGAAGATTAAAAACAACGAACCATCGAGGTCTAATTCTTCCTTGTTCGGGCTCAAGAATTTATCCTCATGTAGGTCCTATTGATGCATCATCATCATGCACTAGTGTAATCTCTTGGTCAAGACAAACCAATCGAGCCTTACACCTCAACCTTTTCGCGATGGGTTGTTCATTTCCATCTAGGTCGTGAATGACGTGCTTTTTTTAGTTACAAGGGACCGTTAATTCAATCTTCGTGATGGTATCACTAAATTAACTACAATGTAACACGATGAATTATTGAACAGTTATGCAAAGAAATATATGCAACATTCAATCATATTTAAAGCATTAGTGATAAACAATTTATTTCAATAAATAAGTCTGAAAATTCAGTTTCGATTATACAAAGTAAAAAGCATACTTTTCAGTATAATCCCAACATAGGTGATCTCAATCGATAGGCGGATCATTCCATGGCCTCGGCGGGTTGACTTCGAAAACTCGGATCTCCACTTCGCAAGGTTCGATGTAAGAATGGAAATCGCCGAAATGATCAAGTCTTCTTGAAAAGGATGTTGCGAGAAAGCCCCATTGTCGATCATGATCACGATGGACGAGCCCCCATTATTGTTTTGAGATTACGAAGTGGGTCCCGATTGGAAAACCACTCCGTCCTTATCTTCTTCGGTGAAGGCGATCTATTTTTGGCTTGGAGCGATGGTGTTGATTGGGAGGCAACTGAGAACGGCGTTATCGAGGGCTCGTGATTCTGGATTTTTTTTATCGACGGCTTGATAGGAGGTATGGGGGAGAAAACCTCTGAGGGTTTCTCATGTTGGGCAGATCATGTGGATTACTCTGTTTCCCATTCCTTCAGGGATCTGGGGACCTCGCCTCCCAGTCGGGGTTGGTTTTCAGCGGAGGCACTCGGCTAGCGATTTTCTTTCTTTGCCTTGGTTTGACAAACCTTTTCAGCTTCCCTTCCTCGTACAATTTCCAGAGTTCTCTCTGCAGATCGCGGCAATGTTCAGTTGTATGCCCAATGGTATTGTGGTAGTCGCAGAACTTCTTCGGATTGAGCTTAGAGGTATCTTGGAGCATTTCTCTGGCAGGTGGGATTTGGTTTCCACCTCTAATGGCTTGGAAAATCTGAGCTGCATTCATGGTTAGTGTTTACGAGAAGCTTGACCTCCAAGGTGTTATCGATGGGTTTGAAAGCCCGGAGCTCGATAGTTGGAGGTCGGGGCCTCCGGAGTCTTTTTCAACTTTGGGTGACCTCCTTGACTTTGACCTTTACCTCGCTCGGTTGTTGCTTGCCCAAACACGTAGGCTAAAATCTGCATTAGTGATCATGATGCTCCGCGGTGCATCAAAAATTGGTGTAGCTCTATGGGTAGTCCTTGTTCATCATTTTCGAGTTTTATCCCTTTTTTCGAGCAAAGTGCACTATTCCTAAAACTTTGGCCTCATCCCCCAGTGGCTCTCCTTCCATAATGAATTGGTCGATGCGATCGATGTATGCTCTATCTGACTCCTCACCGAGCTGATGGATGTTCGCCAAGCGCTGCTTGGTTCCCTTATGCTGGGTCAAGGATGTGAAGTGAGTGAGGAAAAGTTGAGTCATCTGATGGAAAGACTCAATGGAGGTCGGTGGTAACGTGTTGAACCAGCGGTATCCTTGATCGCCCAAGGTGAGCGGGAAAAGTCAGCACTGGGTTGCATCAGTCGCTCCCATGGAGTTCATGTATGACGTGTATTTGCTCACGTGGTTGATCGGATCTGTGTTCCCGTTGTACTGTGAGACCGAGCTCGCATTGATTTTAATTTGGACTAGGGCGAGCATGACCGTAGGAGATAGGGGTGATATTGGAATTTTGGTGGTGACAGCGCCCCCCCGTTTGTTTCTTTATCGCTCTTGAAGGTCCTTGATGTTACGGGAAGGATGGCGGCCATCTAAGAGCTTTCATTCGGCCATTGGCCTCTCTCCTGGTGGCGAGGTGTAGAGTTCTTGTCCTGTCGGCGAGGGGACGGGGTTCATCGGCGTCTGTAGGGTGATGGAGTTATTTCAATTCTTGGGAGAGGACTTCGCTCGGTCGATCCTTGTTGATATCCATTACAGGTCGTCTTTGGACTACCGATCCGAAAAAGATCCTTCCGGGTTCGGCATGGTCGCGATATAACTACTTTGGTCGGTCTCTACGGGGCACATGAGTTTGGTGTGGGCCTTGGTGAAACTCTCCCAAAAATAAGCATCAAGTGGATTGGGTTTGACCGCCCGTTTATTTCGCCCGATAGCATAGGGTATGTTGGGCCCATGAGAATTAACCTTCTTGACTTTTTCATGCGGTGAGGTCCCCGTGATGAATGTTCGCTTCTGGCCCGGGGGTTCATTCGTGAGGTCGCCGAGGCGAGGTTCTTCATGCATCTGGCCTTTGCCTTTGCTTTCGGCCTTACGATTCAGGTCGTGGCGCAGGTCGCCAGCGGGAAATTCCATCTCGGCCTGTCTTTTGCGTAAATCTGCAATGGCCTCGTTGATATCTTTCGGGGTGCGGATCTGCTCGAGCTTTTGAGCAACTCCGGTGGTGGGTCCTCCAGTTTTGCGGTTGGTTAACTTGGCAGACCACTAGCCCTCTCTTGGGAGCGACATGAAACTGATGCCTTTCTTTTGGAGACGAAAGTTGCTTGAGACATGATTCGAGTTTTTGAGTGATTTGTGTGGTCGTGATGGGTTTGTGTGGAAGATTCGTGAGGAATACTCCAATCAGAAAATGCTAAGAACTTAGCTTTTGTATTTCTTAAAGAGTACCCTTCTTCTAGCGCCAATTGTTGTGCACCAAAATAAGTTGTTTAAGGATAATGATGTGGCTTAAAGATCTTAGTGACACAAACAATAATGAGTTATATGGATTCCATTTATATCGTATGATTGGATATGAAGAATAAGAGTTGAGTATTGATTTTGCAAGAGGTTTGGTAGGATCATAAATTCTCTCATTTTTCTGGTCATAAATGACCTGTATTTATAGCAGTTAGGAGAGTGGTGCTCACTCTCCCGGATTACAACTTTATAGGGTCGAAAGTAGCCCTGGTTAGCATTAAATGTTACAAGACTGATGTGATCTGCTCTGGAGGTCGCGGTAGGTCGTTCAATGTAAAAAGGACCTCGTGACCCAGATTTATACCTCGATCGAAGTAATTCCCGAATTTATTGGGGATTAACAACTTTTGTATTCTGACACGCCGCTTTGCTTCGTCCTTTGCCGGATTCTGTCTGATTTAATCCTCATTTAGGACGGATCGCCTATACCTACTATCTGACACACGTTTTGTCATATTTAATACTCGGAGCTCGGTAGTTGCGAAGTCGGTGAGCTCGCGCCTCGTCTGGGCTTTCCCATTAGCTCGTCGCTACCTATCTTCGCCAATGTCTTGCCTGGTCATCGACCCGTAATGGGCCGATGCGAATTGGGCTTTGGCCCACCTCGCGCAATGTGCTCACAACAAATGTCATCCTCTATGATTCCTTTGTTCTTTCCCTCGCCGTTGCCTCACATGTCTAAGGTTTGCATGGCACTTAGACGTTTTCTTTTTTTCATCTCGAGGGCCTCTTGGTCATTTTCCTCATTTAAGCCTGATTCCTCGAAAATGGGGTTAACAGGGAATCCCTTAGCATTAAATGCTCCTCCGAGATTTGAGTTGGCAGTTTTGTTATTTTTGAAATTTGAGTTGACCAGAATTAATGGGTTGTCATCTCCGATCCCTGATTTTTCGCCCTTTGCCGAAATCTCGTCGTGATTTTCGTGCGGTTCACCCTCTCCCCGGAACTTCCGATCATCGTCTTCCCCTCCCCGCAGCCAACGATCCCCTCTCATCGGCCTTCCCTTCCATTCATTAACCCGTAATTTGGGTCCCCCAACCTTTCTCAACGACACCATCCTTAGTATCAAAAGCCACGTCATAGAAATTTTCAGTATGATCCAACTTTCCACAGATGAAACAGAAGAGATTCAGTCGTTCATACTGAAAATTAACCTTTTCGGAAGACCCATTCACCAATTTCAAGTATTTCCAGCGCTTTAGAGGGAGATTCGTATCAATCTCGACCCTAATACGCATGAAATTCAGTCACACTGACCCTTTATTAGAACCATCATATTACATAAAGCGGCCAATGAAGTTTCCCAGCATCTTCCCCACCTTCTCTGTAAAAAAGCCCGCCGGAATATTGTCCGCCCTCACCCAAAAAGGAATTTTGGTGAGAGGGACAGTCCTAGGGTTTTCCCCAAGTTGAAGTTTGTGAATCAGCAATGGATGGTTTCCAAAAGTCCAGGGTCCACCCTCAATGACCCTTTTCACATCCAGAACGTGGAAAAACTGACAAAGCATTCGCCCATCCCCGATCTCCTTAATAGACACCCCTTTTTTGGGTCTCCACACGCTAGCCATGCGGCTACGCAAAACATTGAAATTTGTCGATTGCTCAGTCAAAAACCTTCCCACAATGCAAAGATTAATGTTCTCAACATTTTCCTCCACATCATCTAATTCGATAACCAGGTCCTCATCCTCCTCCATAGAGATAGTCATATTTACCATAAGATTATCCATCGGGAGCAAAACAAAAAAAAACCTCAAAAGAGATTTATAAAAAACAAGGATCTCGACAATGGAGAGAAATAGCAGAAGATGGCCGTATAAATAGACCAACCAAATGCTATAAATGAGATCAGATAGGCGCCCAAGGCATCTCAAAATCGTTCATTTGCTCTGATAGCGTTGATATTCCTATCATAAATGCCCTAGATTCTCAAACAGGTGCCCAAGGCATCACTTTATACGTTCATTTGCCCGGAAAGCATCGATGTTCCTGCCGGAAATCTAGAGAGAATTCTTCATTACTTTTTGAGATATACTATTGATAATACATGAAACTAATTTTCCTAAAATGGAGAAAATATATTCACAATTCAACCTGATAGATAGAATTCATTCCCAAAAATGCAAAAAGAAATTTATCCTTAATAATTTACTCTTAGAACCCTCAATCACGATTACAATACATTATTTGTAAAACGGTATTAATTTGCAATAATTAGGTAAAAATGATTTATGAAATCACGATTAAATTGAATGAAATAATCTGCCCTTTTTTGCAAAATTAATGTCATTTTACAAAGAATAACACTTCTGTGAATCAAGTCTATACATGAACTATATCACTGTTATATGTAAAAACTATTACTGTTATGCATAAAAAATTTCAATGTTTAAAAATATATAATATCTTTTAAATAGTGAGAGTTTTTATGCATAACAGTAATAGTTTTATACATAACAGTGGTAGATTTTACACATAACAATAATACTAAAACCGTCGAGTTCACCGTTAACTCGGATTCACACAAATTTTTGTCTTTTATAAATTGTAAAATTATAAAATTATTACATATTTGTAATGATAAAATTAAAATTATTTGTAGATTAATTTTCATTAATAAAAATATTAAATCCATAATTTATATAGATTCCCGTAAAATTAATAATTAAGCTATAAAATAATTAATGCGTAATTTTTTGTCTATGTGCATTAATAAACATATTTCAAATTTTGGTTAATAAGTTTCATTGAATTATTGACTGATGTATGTTGCATAATGTTTTGCCTAGATTGTAATTATTTAACAAGAGTGTGTCATGTACATTCAAATACATCTTGCACTTATAATACATTTTAAAATTATATAATTTATTATATTAAAAAATGTAATTTATATATACTGAATCGTGTAATTATTTTTTCATATTAATAGTTGTACGGGTTCAGTGTAAACAAATTGCATCTTTTAATATAATAAATCAGATAATTTAAAATCTTATTATAATCTGATATACTTGGCACGGATACATCTGAGAGATAGACATTTAACAATTCCTTAATTTAGATGCCTTGCTACTTGATTGATAATTTTGAATATATATACATATTACATTTTCATAACTTGAGAGATTTGTTAGAATAAATATATATCCAATATTTTAGAAAAGGAAAAACAAACATATTATAATGTAACTATAATTTTACATAAAAAAGCCTCAACCCAACAAAATAAAAGTAACTTGCATTATTTATTACTAGTATATCAATCGTTCGCACGATTTGTGAGTATAAATTATGTATGGTATAAGAAAATTTTCCTTATCTTTGCCGATAATATCAAAGTTTTACAGCACAAAATAAAAATCAGCGCCGTATTGCATCAGAAAAATTGTGTCATTTACTTCTCCAAATCCACAAAGGAGTTATTGTCCACTCGTCAGTTCTGAGAAAATCAAGACAATAAAAATTGTGATTTTTTTGTTATTTGAGTTTGTTAATCAAGAATGTTAGGGTTCATCATTTTGGATTTTTTAGTAGACAAATGGAGTAAGAATCTGAAGTTCATTTCTCTTTTATATTTTATTTAAATTATTTTGTATTTTAAATTGATGAGATGCCATTTTCTTTAAAATTAAATAGGAAAAACACATTTCAAAATGCCACATAAGTCCATATCAGCATCTTTGACCGGAAATTCCAAATTGAAAGCCCACGTGATCGGCATGTGACAAAAAACGATATTGTTTTGTTGATTTCGACAATTGTAGGATGCAAATCGTATAATTCGTGATAATTTAGAATAATTCTCACAAACTTAGTACACTTTTTCTAAAAATAATAGTAATAATTTTAAAAATACTCAAAATAAAATTAGTATACAAATACTGGAGATGCGGGGGATCGAACCCCGTGCCTCTCGCATGCAAAGCGAGCGCTCTACCATTTGAGCTACATCCCCTTTGCTTAAAATTTTAAAATTTTCGTAACAAATTTAGTAATAACATTTTGATACAACATTTTATAATTAGATAGGCATATAGATAGATGTGAACTCCATCAATCATCAGTAGATGGATTATTGTACAATTAATCTTCTATAAACATTAACAAATGAGATTTCTATTAATTTTATTCTAAGAGTCTTGACGAAAGCACTTTGAATTTGTCCTTTAAAGAGATCGTTTCTTCATAGTCTGTACACAAATCAATTATTACAAAACATCCTGGTTCAAAAAAATTATTACAAAACATCAAAGAAAATATTATAAAATAATCATCTAACTCAAAAGATGAAAAAAAAAAAAGAATGAAACGAAATATACCTGCAAGGCTGCAACCATAAGAACCCGCAAGCCGCAATATCCAGTTATTGTTGATTTTTTATTATGAATAACTTAGTAACAATTTGTATATTAGTTCTGTAGTGAATGTTGTTGGTGCTCGATTTATTATGCGATTATGATGATTAATAGAATAAAAATACTGCATCCGTTTTTAAATAAAGTATGATTACGGTTTAATATTACAACGCCAGTGGTCCCTTCTTTCGAAGACATGGGAACTAGGCAATGGGACTACAATCTAATAGTTGAGGTATTTAATTCTACTGATAGTGATAAGATCGCCTGCACCGGGGGAAGCTTGGGGGGTGATTGATGCTATCATTCGTTTGGGTTTCACTCGTGCAATCATTCAAACTGATTCCAGACAAGTTGCTGATGCGTACAAGCCTAGGGAGCGTGGAGACACAGCGTTTGAAGATTATATCTGGATCCTTTTACGGGATTATCCTACGATTTTAGTTTCTTGGATTGAATTTATTTAATGGTATTAGTTGTTTTCACTTAAATTGAATTTTAAATACAACTACCGTTTTGATGAAAAAAGAAGTAAGGTAAGATGAATTAGTCTCGATATTTTACTTCAACAAATCGAAATGCAAATATAAATATTAAAAATCTATAGAAAAAAGACCTCGTTCTTTGTAAGTTTGTAACAACAAATATAACTATGTCTTTACCAAACCAGTATTAGACACAGAAAAATCCAATTTTAACCATCAAATTTGCTAGTTAGAATTATCAAATAAAATATACTTTGATACCTCAAAACGTACTACAAAACTTCTTTGCCTTGAGCATTTGATTACTACTTAGGCAGGCACATATACACACAGCTTCAATCCATACGCCATCCTCCCAATAACCGAAAATCGACATGATCTCAGGAATGCATTGAACTCAACAATTTAAGAGCCAGTTCCTCTTGCTCGGCCAGTGTAGCTGCACTGGTACTAATGACATTATTGCCCATGCCTTTCGTCCTCTCATTATCATCGTCACTATCGCTGTTGAAATATTTCTTGCCCTTTTTGTTAGGTCTCTCCTTAGTTGCTTCTCCTTCTGAACCAGAAAGATCATCATCTTCAGTATCTTCGTCTCTACCTCTTTTCAACTTCGTCTTTTTCTTGATTCGGTTTTCCTTTAGACGTTTTTGCAACACGGCTTTATCAACCTTGTCCACCACCTTCATCTCCTCTCTCAACTCTGCGTATCTTTGACTTACTGCAAGATGAGAGATTTGGATAAGACCGATTACAAAGTCAAATTCTTGAATCGATTTTAGTCCAATACGAATTTATTTTCTTAATTCAGTCCCATAACATTTAAAATGATGCAATTTTAGTCATATACTGACAAGATTGCATTTGTCGTTCACGTGAACTATCAGAATTCCATGTAGCAACCTGACTAATGACTTGGTGTACGTGGCATAATGAGATAACATATTAATTTTCAATTTAAAACAACAGCAAATTAATTATCATCCCAAAACTAAAGTTGTCAATATAAGGCTAAATTTGAATCATTTTAATAGTTGTGGGACTTAACTTAATTGAGAAAATTGATTTGTACGAGACTAATATCGCTAAACACCCAATGGATATGGAATCAGTTTTACAATTTACTCCAATTACTAGGTGTATGTATCCACGAACATTATAAGATTGTTGCAGAGAAATACGTGTATTAGCTAAATTTGCATTCTCATGACAAAGCCCTTATAGGGCTCCTATGTTTAATGCATTATAATGGTGGAAAGCAATTAAAAAAAATAAAACCTCGAACTCCACAAAATAGCATAGCAATTTACCTCTGTCCTTGTCCAGTTTACCAGAACTAGAATTGGTATCAGCTAGTTTTGCAAGTGGCGGTAAGGTATTGCCTTCATCATCAAAGACAAACCTAGTACCCACAGGTCTATGCATGTTGATCTTCAACTTCTTCTTTTTTAAAACCCTGGTACCAGGCCTAAACAAACCAGCAGAGAAAGAACCCAATCAAATTATGAAACAAAGATCCTCGTAAACTGTTACAATGTGCAAAATCAAGATCTGCAACATTAGTATGAGCATAACTTGATTAAAACCTCAAAAACAAATTCTTTTTTTCCTGAGTGATACTGCAAAGAGATCTTGACTAAAACAGGAAGGAAAAACTAAACTTTCAGCAAATGATGTAGATCTTGATAAGTCGAACACATGACATATTAAACGAAGTATTGAATCAGATCTGTGAATATGAAACAAGAAATAAATGATAATATTGAATCAGATATGTGAATATGAAACAAGAAATAAATGATAACATACATATTATCTTTGATATCAGTTGCATTTTCTTCCTCCAAAATCTGAGCATCCTTTTCCAAAAGAAAATCCTCTTCCAGTTCAAGCACTGCTTTCTCAGGCTTGCCAGCATCCACACTTCCTCTTAAAAGTTCAGATGGATTTGCATTAGCATCGGATTCTGAAACTAAAGACAGTTCTTCAGAGACTTTTTTGCCCTTGCTTTTCTGTTTGAGAAAACGGACTTTGGGGGTCATAGGAAGACCTATTGACGCACCAAATTCGTCAATCGGAAGTTTAGTGACATCAAAAACCTCCTTGTCCCGCTGTTTGTGGACGGACTTCAAATAAGTAATAAAGGCTCTCTGAGCCAAATACTGTAGAGTGGGGTACTTCACCAACAAAGCTGCCAACAAACCAGAAACCGGTTGCAATCTTTTTGTATTTGCCTGCAAGAAATTGATACAAACGTCTATAATCTAACGAGACAATAACAAAAACAAAGGGCCTAATATAGCCACATAATACCCAAAAAGAGATAATAACATTTTTTGGTTCCTAAAGTTTACCTTTTTCCATCTCCCTCTTTCACTCATTATCAAACTTGGTCCTGGAAGTACACTTTTAATCCAACATTTGGTCGCACCATCCTTTGACTGACATAATCAACTATTTAAAGTGTGCTAATTGTAATTACATTTAGCACCCCAAATAGTTAATTCAGTAGCTCAACATACGGTGGAACCAAGTGTGGGAGTAATAGTGTACTTTCATGACAAGTATGATAGTCAGTGAAAGTGGGGGACCAAAACTGGAAAAGGATAAACTTTAAGGACCACAAATGATATTATCTCGCCCAATAACCTAAAATCTATCAGCTGCTATCTTAAAATGTCATTTAAAGAGACATTGGAAAAGGTTACTGACCTTGATAAGTCGAACAGGTATCTTTTTTTCTTGCAATTTGTCAAGCATCTTTGTCTCTGTGGGAGAAACAAATAAAACAGATCTCCCACCAGAAAGGTAACGAGCAGTTCGCCCCACTCTGTGTATGTAAGAAGCGACGTCTTCTGGGCAATCTACCTGGAAGTGTGCATAAGTATTCAAATATGCGGTTCGTAATTTCAGGAGATATTCTTTATTACTGAAAACTTGTAAAAAAATTGAATTGGATGATCGGATTTATGCATTTAATTTAGGGGACATAGTGGAATCCAACCTGAACAACCCAATCGACAATCTTGTTAAAATCAAGTCCTCTAGCAGCTACATCAGTGGAGAACAGAATGCAACGCTTTTCCTCACAAAATTGTGCATATATCATCATACGACTGTCCTGCTTCATCCTTCCATGAAGGCATTTCAGAGGAATTCCTGGACGGAGTTTCTTGAATGATTCATAAACAAATCTCACCTGTGGTGTAACACAACTTTCACATAAGCAAAATTAAGTTTCAAGAGAAAACATTAATAACCTACAAAAACTAGAACGTAATCAACTCAGCAAGGCATCCTCGCCTCCAGAGTGAAGAAATTCAGGCACCAATCTTACACTAGCCAAACCCCAGAGGGATGACCATCAGAACTAAAGGTGAGCAGTATTTGGTTAAAACCAAAATAACTGACCGAACCAAAAAATAAAACTCAATTCGGTTCGATTTTTATTATTTCGGTTCGGTTTTGGTCTTAAAATTTACTGTTATTCAGTTCAGTGTTGTCTTTTATAATTAAAAGATCTAATTACCAAACACGGAACCAAGATAAAGGTCATATATAAATAAATCATAGATATTTAATTTCTCTTCTTGGTTTATGGGCCCAAATTGTTTTCAACATTTCATATGTGTTATTAATGTTTGAGCTTATATTAAGTGAATTTTATCATTAATAGGAGAGTCCATCAACATAGATTTTTTAATAGTAGGGAGCCCAGTAAAACAGTTTTTTTTTTTTTTTAAATATACTAGATTTTGGTTATTCGATTATCAACCAAAACCAAACTTATAATATTGGTTTTTAACTCAATCCGGTCGTTTTTATTACCAATAATGGAAATTTTGGTTAACCAAAATGCTCACCCCTAGATTTAATAACTATGATTCAGAATTAAAAAGGCAATGATACAACAAGCACTAGTCTAAAACACAAAGACACAGCAGCTAACCACAAAAAATGAGTAGAGAAAATTCATGGCATCTTCCTACTAAAATGAACTAATGAAGTCAATGCATCTGACGAGCAGAAACTATAAGTCAGGAAAAATACAATATACCAAAAACTGCAAATCCAAATACTGGAAATTTAGATGAGTCTTAATCCATACTATCAATTTTCCATATCAAGAAGTAGATAAAAATATTACCTGCTTGCAGCTCGAAAGAAACACCAGCATTCTGGAGTTAAGATGTGCCTTTATAAAACTCCAAAGCATGTCTAGTTTTTGGTCAAGAGGAACAACCATAGCTGTCTGTTCCAAACGGTTAGGAGTAGCAGTTGCAGACTCCTCATGCACACTGAGATACTCTGGGTCCTTCAGACTGAGTCTTGCAAGATCTTGAACAGACTTTGTCTGTGTGGCTGAGAAAAGCAGGGTTTGTCTTTGTTTTGGTAATTGAGATATTATCGCGTTTAAATCTTTCTTAAATCCCACATCAAGAATACGATCTGCCTCGTCAAGAACTAAAACCTGTTTGCTGGCCAGAAAAACCCAAGTGAGATACTGTCATAATGATTTTGACATTTATGTCACAAAAAACAATTGAGCCCAGCAGTAATAAAAAGTTAAAATCAATGATTTGGCAGCTAACATAACCAGGGTATGGCTCCACTGAGCAAGATTTACGGTGTTCCTCAGTCATCATATCATCCTTCACTAGCCTCGCTAAAAATATAAGCAATACTATTCACAAGGTTTGACAAACGGAAAAATTCTATGATATAAATGATTTTTGTATTATACCAATTCCTGCTCGAAGAATTGGACAAGGCAACCATGATCATCCCAATTAATTAATCAATCCATTACATTCTTCTAGCTAGGAGAGCTGGTTATGTTGAACAAAAGATCAATCGGGAAAAACTGTTCATTTGTAGAGTTAGGCTACTTTGATGACGACTTCTATAGTTCTATGTAATACAATTGTGATCAGGTTTCGACATCTTATTTTCTATAAAGTGCTATGACCTATATAAGGAACATCATCTCATTATCCAACTCTCGCTTATGATTGAACATTTACAAATTATTTAATCAAGAATTACAAAATAAACTGCCCACGACTATAATAACTGATTATAATTTTTTGAGAGAACTAGAACAAATATCATCGACAATGTTAGCTCAACCTAAACCTAAGTACGACGTCATATTGTTTTGTTGAGAATCATAAAGAAAAGAACATAACAGAACGTAATTAAATGAGACCAATATATATCCTCCATGAAAATAGACCTACAACCTATAACCATAATCTTTATCTAGATTTTACTATGACAGAATATAAGATTTTACAATCAGACATTCCTCGGTAACCTCATCATGTGAAGCTTGAATACACTACCCAATCCCATAGGAAAAGAGTGGGCTATAAATGGAAAAATTCTCATAATTACAAGCATTCAACAAGCAGGAGGCAAAAGGAGAAAAGAGAAAAACTAATCACACATTTATCAACATAAACCAAGTAGAATGTAGAAAATGAATTAAAGAACCATATTTATCAAAAGAAGACCTGAAGTTGTGAACATTCGAAATTAAGAGTCTCATCCATGTGCTGAAGAAGTCGTCCTGGAGTACAGACTAAAATGTTTAACTCATTTACACGCTCTTTCTCAGTGTCAACATCTTTGCGACCACCAATCAATAGGCCAGCACTAAGGCCATGGTATTTCCCAACAGATTTTAGTACTTCAAAAAGTTGGCCAGCTAATTCCCTTGTAGGAGACATGATGATGCATCCGACCCCATCTTCTGGACCCCATCTAGATCTATATAACCTCTCTATAACCTGAGAGTAAAACATAGGTAAAAATGACGAAGTATAGGTGCTCATACGCTGAGGCAGAAATATCAACTAATAAGATGGTTCCTATAGAAGGGTATCAAAGAAAAACTAATTAACATTATTCACTTGGCCAGTATGCAGCAATTATGTTGCAAATTATGCCCTTCTGAACCTCAATTTTCAGTGACACCAACAAAGTACTATCTGCTCATAGGAGAACAAGAAATGCAAGTCAACGCAGTGCCTTTATATATATAAATTGAATCAAGTAAGATTTTATCCTGCAGAGCTACCAAGAAAAACATAGATTATTACCATTAATACTTCATCAAATTCCTCAGAAGAACAAAATCAACTTTCAAACGTTTGAAAATCATGAAAACAAGTTCATAATATGAGGTTTTATTCTCTAATATGTGGAAAAGGTCCGGACAGATAAAAGAATGTTTTCCCCCCCATGTTTGGACTCATTTTAGCCACATAGCTTATTACCAATTCTCAGCCACTATTTTACAGTGATGACATAATAAATCCATGGCAATGTGAATTCCCATCTAGTTACACTCAATTATCAGCAGTTTCACAGATAAAAGAACAATCAACAACCCCAAACAAAAGCAACGTAAACACAATTAAACAAACATGCACCAAAAAACACCTACAAATCAATTTAAAAAAAAAAGAAAAGAAAAAAAAAACTAACCGGGATAACGAAAGCCAATGTTTTCCCAGAACCCGTTTTAGCAGCTCCTAGTATGTCTCTGCCACAGAGAGAGTGCGGGAGAGAAGCCCTCTGAATATCAGTCATCTTCGAAAACTTCGAATTTGATAACCCATCCTTGGTTTTCTTTGACAGAGGCAATTGGACGAACTTGTCGGCGCCGGCGTACGGAGAAAAGGAGCCATCCGGCAGTTTACCGAGGGGGGACTTCGAAGGCGGCGGCGAAAGGGACATCGGGTTTGAACCGGAATCGGGTTTTCCATGAGCTATCCATGATTCAAGAAGCTCGATTTCTTTGACCTCCGACAGGCGATTCTGTTGCTTGAATTTCTTGGGATTAGGTCTTCCCATTTTCCGGCGATTGTTTGGCAGGGTTTAGGGGATTTGGGGAGGAGGAAGGTAACGAGGGTTTATGAAGTTGCGTCCTGTTTGGACAATTTAAATACGACCTTCCTTTTTAGGACAGGCCTTTAATTTTTTTCTTTTCTTTTTTTTTAAAGGACAGGCATTTTCTTTAATAATCCTGTTTGGACAATTTAAATATGTCCTTCCTCCATATATTGAGAAAATAATTTATTTTTTTATTATGTATTTCATAAATATTTATCTTTTTTATTAAAATAATATATTTATTAAGTATTTAATTAATTTTAGGATAAACTTAAAAATATTAATTTTTATATTAAAAAGTGCAAAACGTTATTTAATTTGTAAATAAAATTAAAAATATAAACATCACTTATAAAAAACGAGAAGGAAATTAACTAGTAGACTGAATTGGACAAAGTATAAAGTGAACAAATTTCACACAAAAATCTGTGAAATTAGTTAAGAAGTGTGACTTATATTACTAAAGGGTATTAAATTAATGAGCGTGATTTTTTACTATAAATGGTATTACTCATAACAGTAAATGGTGTGACTTATATTACAGCAGGAGTATTAGTAGTGATAACTGAAGGGTGTGACTTATATTACAAACGAGTACTAGTTGTGATAATTGAAGGGTCATACCTATACAAAAAAAAATCAATTTCATAGCATATTAACTCACTAAATTTTTTCATATGGATTGAAGACCAAAATATTAGACATCGTCAAATATTCATTCATTTTAGATCATTATATACTTATTGAGAAAAGAGGGACACACATGTGAAACATTTCACATGAAATATTAGCATATTCAGGGAAGTGGTTTGAAAATTCGCGGAGTTTTCGTTGATCGAGCATAGTCAAATGGATTTTTCCAAAAATTCATGCAAAGGCAAAAAATAAAAATTCGCTCCTTAGAGCATCTCCATTCGTATACCTGTTTTCAGATACAAATTTTTGTCACATCAACTGTCACATCAAAAGTAAATTATACCTAGGGATGAAAAAAAATACCGAATACAGATATAACGAGCTTATCGTACCGAAAAATACCAAAATTTACTGAAATGTTCGGTATGCCAAAATGTTTCGGTACGATAACGGTATAAAAAATTTGAAAGTTCAGTATATCGTAAAATAAATCGAAATACCAAAATATTTTGATATTCGGCATCCCGATACATTGTAGTATATATCGTACCATATCTATAAACAGTGGCGGATTCATGTTGTTGTAAGAGTATGCACTTGCATACCCTAAACTTTGTCAAATAATTGACACACATACAATAATTAGTTAAATAGTTTAAATTTTGGTTATAAAAAATTATCTGTTTGTTAATTTGTGAACTTTGCTAAACTTTGTCATCCATTTTAATTAAAATATTTTGTAGGCACACTCTCATGAAACAATCTCAGAATAAAATGGAGTATAACTTAAGCATGACACTTTAACACTTAGAAAAAGTTTAGTGTTTATTTATAATAGTGTGTACCTCATCTCATGTATGAGAGCGTCTCAAACAAGGTTTTTGTCAATATTTTTTGTTAATATGTAATTCTTAAAAGACAAAAATTTGTATAAGATGGACTTACTGCACAGTCCACAAACTAGTATATACTAGCATTCATACTTTCCAAAATATTAAAGTGACATTCTCAATTTATGCTCCGTCTCATCGTGGGTCTATCTACACAAGACCTATTCTTCTTAAAATTATTTTTTCAAGTTTTAAATTGTCTATATTTTGTTTATGTTACTCATTTTTTAGGACGTCAATTCTTTGCATTTTAAACGGTATGATTTAAAAAAAAAATCATATTTGTGCCTACCCTATTTAGAATATCTGGATCCGCCACTGTCTATAAATATATAATACATTTTATTATTTTATTTTATTAATTTAATTAAAATTTTAGATTATAATTCATAAAGTACATGTTTTTTTAATAAATAATCAAGGTATGAATGGTATGTCGAATTTTCGGTATGAAACAATATATAGTTAATTCAGTATGATTCGGTATATACTGAAAATGTCGGTATAGTACAGTATGAATTTTCAAATATCTTATATTTCGGTACGGTATACGGTATGTACAATATGGTAATGTACAGTATGGTATGTCAGCATAATTATACCTATCAATTGATTCAATTTACACTTTTACTCCTCAATCATCTCATGTACTAATATTACTATTCAAGGACCCCACTTTTCACATCACCTAATTCATTCAATATTTATTTAATTTAATAATTTTTAACTTTATTTCATCTTTATATATATTGATTTATATAAATAATTAAATAATAATAAATATTTAAAATTAATGTTAATATATTAATTATCATGAAAAAAATAGTACTCCATCTTCTCTCTCATTCAATTACTCCCACCTCCACAACAGTATACCTGCAAAAAGTAGGCATCATTTTTTGCCACCTCATATTTACACCCAGATAGGGATGCTCTTAATATATGTTATTATAAGGATAAAATATGTTATTGAACGGAAAAATAAAATAATTGTCATTTTTATTACACGTATTGTCCTTGTTATAACAATATGAGATATTGCAAATTATGTTGCTGTATGAATACAAAAGTTTTATAGTAAAAGCAAAATGTATCTTATGTATGGTCAAAATGTTACTCCCTTTGTTTTTATCATCTTCTCCCTCTAGTTGGACCTTATTTCACATAATAATTGATCGGTGAAATATTTTATATAAATGTTTGTGTTAAGAAATCATTGTCATCCTATTATATAGATTTCTACATAAGACTTTGAAAGTTATCAAGACATTTTTTATAATTTTAGTAGTTTAGAAAGAAACAGGATAAATTGACCTTGAAAAATGCATAACGTCATCTAAATGGCAAATTATGTGAATGTTCAAAACGTTATTTAAAAAGAAGTTGAGGGAGTTTGTTATCTACTTTTTAATTTATTGACCGATCTTAACGATAACAATTCATGTTTTCGTGTCAAGTGTCAACATGACAACGATACGAGAAGATAAATCTAAATGAATACAAGATGAATACAAAAAATAAGTCTATAAATCTCTCTTCCATAAATTAATATTTTTATCATATAAACAAATTAACGGCTGCAACCAAAAAAATAATCTCCTCAAGTTCTTTTATATATGTTGCAAAACGCTATGTTGCCCTGCAATAATTAAAGAAATCAATACAACAACTCGACAATAATAATAATATTAATTACAATTTTAATGTTCATCGAGAATTGTCGGCCCAATAATTAGGCCCCATCCAAAATCTTCTAAAAGATTCATACATTATTTTCAGAGCCTAAAAGTTCCCACATTACATTTTAACAAATGAAATAGAAAAACCTGTCAAAAAAAAGGGAAAAAAAAAAAAGATACGCCATCAGTCTCTCAAACAAAATTTGAAATTTACCATCTCAAATTCCTATTTTTATTTTTAAATTTGAAATAAGAATTATTATAAATAAAATCACTGCATTTCAATTAATTAATTGCAATTTAATTTAGAACTTCATTTAATGACAAATAAATTATTATCTTTAGTTATTATAGTAAATTAGGCTTACCGCGCAAGGTCACTTGTGCCTTCTTTTTCTTATATGGCAATCCTAGTTGATTTTTCATTATGCAAAAAGACTTCGTTTGGGTTAAGGGATGACCGCATCGACTAGCCATGTCCGTCCCTAACACAAAGAAGGCTACACAAAAGTCAAATTTGCAATAATATTTAAAGACGGGTGGTTTATTTGCAATTATTCAAAATTTTAAATAGATTGCAATTAAACAAAAAATGGTGATTTAATTGCAAATTAAATCATTTTAAAATTATAACAATTCTACTTTATTTTATCAACTCCCACCAGTCTTCTTTATATTCTTTCAATATGTATTGGGCTTGAATAATATGTTGGGTCCAATACTTAAACTCTGGGCCACTTATTTGACTAAATAGAACCACAATGACCATATCCATATAGCAAATTATTAGCTGGCATACTGAATAATGTTATTTAGTCCTCCAAACAATATTAGTTTACTGAACCACACGTGAATTGCATTGAACACTTCATCAAATCTGAACAGAATTAATTAATAAAAAAAATAACATAACATTTCATTTTCAATATTATTAACAGTGGAATACATAGCAAACAGAGACATCAATCTCCATGAAAAATGTCACTAATACAATCTCCACATACTAAATAACAATGAATCTAAACAACTGAACCATAAAACAAAACTTTATTTCTTCAAAACAAAAACAACTGAACCAATAAAGAAACCCAACAAATACAAAAACATTCTGCCGACAACGAACCAAACTCATTTAGGAAATGATTTTCGATTGTTTAGAACTTCCGATGGTGAATTTGGTTTTGTTTCATCCTCAATCCCAGTTGAACCGACGGTCGAAACTTCTTTCATATTTGTTGTCGAATTCATATAGCTATGGTAGGCCTCATAAACTTCACTCTCACTACCAAATTTAAGGTACAAGCAATCTGGAAATTTTACAACTTGTCCCGCACATTCTTCACAAGTGTTATATATTCTCGGATTCACACCTTTAAAAATAACATAAAATTTCTTCTGAATTTTTTTATGACGCTGCATAATATTAAAAAAAATTGGAGATTTGGAGTGAAGAAGATTATTTTCGACAAATAGAGAAGAAAATAATTTTTGAAAATAGAGAAGTTGGGGAGAAAAATTTTATTTTTGATGAAAGATGAAGACGAAGGGACTAGGGAGTATAATAATTGACGTGAGAGAGAATTTTGGGTGAAAATTGGGATTGAGATTTGGATCTGAATTTGATTTTGACGAGAGAGATTATTTTTTATTTTGATTTAGATTTAGATATGAATTTAGGCTTTTAAAATGTAGAGAGAGAAGATTAAGATTCAAATTCAAATTGAAAATTTCAAATCTTTAGTCAATATTTTGAATTTCGATTAAAAATTTATTAAGGACAAAAAGGTCAATATACCAATGATGATGTCATCTTTTCACCTTTTAGGGTGATTCACGTCATTTAGCAGAATTCTTTTTATATAGTTATGTATTACATGATAAATAGTTAAAAAACTCAAAGCTAAAAGAAAGATAAGAGAATTCGCTACTCCATTGCTTTATATTTTGATTTCTTCGTGGTGGGTCTGAACAGACTGAATAAATTGTAGTGTGACTTGTGACATAAGAAGAATATTATTGTTTATAGCTTCATGAGAAGTGGTAGGGGAACTAGGGTAAAGAGAGGAGAATGGAATGGATGAAGCAGGAGTTTAAAAAAATGTAATTTGTTAAAAGAAACTTGTGCTAAAAGATAGTATAAAGATTTGTAGTCATTCTATTTAATAATTGGTTAGGTCTTGTATGGACTTCGGTGCACCGTGCACTCATAGTATATTTTAGAAATGTGCGATCTTTTATAATGAAAAATGTTACTTATTTACACTGAAACGTGCAACTATTATTATGAAAAAATAGTTGTGCGCTTTAATGTGAATAAATTGCACTTTTCATTATAAAAAGTCGCACGTTTTTAAAATGTACTGTGAGTGTACGGTGCACCTGAGTGTACATGAGACTCACTCTTAATAATTAATCTAACTCAACAAATCAACAAAGTGAGTACATATTTTAAAGTAGGAGTGTACGTTGATCAGGATATGGATATGACCAGGTCTAATTTGCAAGATGGACCCTTCAATAAATATTAAAAAATTACTAAAAAGATAAAAAATCGTTATTATATTTTTTTTCAAATAATGTAAAAGTTCGATAAAAAGACCATTCGCTGCATCTTTTGTGTAGGAAGTCATTTTCCATTCATACCGACCAAGTTCAACGGAAGAAAAGGGTGGAAATGTTGCGATCCTACGACATGAAAGTGTTATACATCAAGAAATATTGTGTTCGATGAAGCTTCGTCATGGTGATCGCCTCAGAAAGAAGTGTTGCCAGATTCTAAGGAGATAAAAGATATCCTACAGAAAAAGATGGGGGAGCAAACAGTTGAAGTACATTCTACTCCAGAAGAAGATGTAAAAGAAGAAGACGAACAACAACAAAATGAGGAAGACATCGCGGAAGAAGAGGAAACTCATAGTCTCTTGCAGACAGGAGTTCATCACAGAGTAGCAGACGATCAATCAGAAGCAATGATCACCAAATGATGGAAATCAAAGAGAGCACGAAAAATAAATTCTAAGTACGCCAATGTTGCAGTTGCTCAAGAAGAAAGTTCAAGAGAACCAAATTCATTTGAAGAAGCGTCTCAAAATACTAAGTGGTTGGAAGCTATGAAAGAAAAGATAAGTGTCCTAGAGAAGAACCAGACTCCAGAGCTAGTACCAAGACTAAGGTGCAGATATATTCACAAAAGGGGCTCAACACAATAAGGTTTCAAAAGTTACGAGAACGACTGAGCATGAGATCGAGAAAGAAAGTCGGTGTTGAGAGGGAGTATTGAGAAAGATGACACCACCGACTTTTAAAATGATCAAGATAATATTATGCCAACTTGCTCAAATACTTAGCTGGCAAATTAAAGGACATTATGGAGTCTTCTAGCATTTTCTAAGTCAAACATGAAAGGAAAAATGTTGTAATAACTAGATTACTCTAGAATATAGATTGTTGGCTAGTACTTAGCATTAGTTAAATGTAATCCGCAAACTAGAATGCTATAGAATTAGCTAGATTATTCTACAAATCAAAAGTTGTAGTATGTCGGTTGAAACCAGCGACATGAACACTTATATATATTAGGTAACCCTCTAAGTTGGAGCAAGTGTGTGACAAAGTGAGTGGAAACAATGGAGAGAAAGTAAAGTGTGAGTAAGCAAGTGCCTTTAAAGAGTTAGTTAGAGTATGCCACATATAAAAATAAAGTCTAACTCTTGGGTCTTGTAAATTATAGTATTAATTGTAATTATATATTTTTTTAATAAAAAGTAATTACATTACATTTTGAGCGTTAACTTTGTATCCAACAAAAACAAAAGTTCTAAACAACCAATTAGGGTGTTTCAATTTGCATGTGATTTCAATACAATTTTGAAAACAATTTGGAGGAAACTATCTAGGGTTTAAGATGGGTCTTGTGATTTGGGTGTATTTCTCAGATTTTAATTTTTTATCGAGAATAGGCAGTCAAGTTACTGAACTTAACGAGCGCGTCGAAAAAATCGTTTGGAACAAAAAATATTTGAAATGGGATAATATTCATATCAGAATATTTACATGGGACCAAAATGGCTATTTTCCCACTTTTAAACACATTTTCTATATTTAGAACGAGTATAACACATATGCATGCGAATATACACAAATTTAAAAACACAAAAACACCTAAACAATATAAAAAGTCCATAGTTTCATATCATATAGGAACTGCAGAACAAACAATCAACATATAAAAAATCACTTGTTCTATCATATCTCTCAAAGTAGAAATACCTAAAAAGTAATGCCTAATAATTCCAAAGCCACTTTGCAATTTGCAAGTAAAGTGAACATGTTGCCACGAGAGATTATTTCGTCTAAATTATGGGCAAAGCCTGATTCAGTAGTATTTTCAACTTTGTTTTTTTATTCTTTCGGAGTGGGAGACAATGTCGATGAAGCGGATATCGCATTCAGTTGTCACTTGATAATTTTCGCTCAAGGTATCAAGTAGGAACTCAACATTAGAACCTACGAATAGTTGCTATAGTCCGTAACGAATGCATCAAGTTCTGGGCATGAGGAGGATTCATTTGAAATGCGGTACACTAGGCATCTTCTATCCACTATTAGCTGGAAAGTGGCGATTCGATTGTTCTGAAATTCAACCTCTAGTCCCACGTACGTTAAATGTGGAATGCCATTACCATTTACTGCAGATATCCAATCAGCCACTACGCTGGAGAGTCTCTTGTAACGGTCGTTGAGATATCCTGACCCAACACTTCAACTACTTATACGATCTGATTCTTGTTAAAACTGTTTAAATTTATCCAATTTCTCCAATGATAAACCAAGTTGGCCAGACCTATAGCATATGAGCAGAGATACGTGTAGATTAATCACAATATTAAATCACATGTCAATTAAACATTCAATCACAATTTTAAATTTACATTCAATCACAATTTTAAATTTAACGTCATAAGACCTATAGCATATTAGATCGTGTGAACAGAGCAGGTCCCTAATTCATTATAATAAAAAGATCAAAGAGAATCAACCAAACTTAAAATTAGATTAGCCCATAAATAGAATTCATTACCTATTTTCCAGTGGTGTTAAAGTTTCTTATTTTCTTGAAGATCGTCATTGAGGAAGGGTTGTGAAAGTTAATCTAGCCAAACAAAATTAGTATATCTAGTGTTGAACGAGAGTGGGGTTTAACGATTTCTTGAAGATCGTTAAGTAGAGCTATATGCACGTTGCATAATATATGTCATGTTAATATATTGCTTTTTTTTTATATAAAAACTTGTATAGATCTGGTTCATGATACGAACCTTGTTTTTAATTGCAAAATGCATCTACAGGTCCCTAAACTATTATTTTTTATTTAGAAAAGTTCTTCAACTATTTTTTTGTTTTAACAAGTCCTTGAGCTATTATAATTTGTTTCGAAAGGTCTTTAAACTATATTTATGTTTAATGAAGTCTCTAAGCTATTGATTTTCATTTCAAGCAGTCATTCTTGACAGAATTTTCTAACTAATCTAACAGAACCATTAAGTAAAACAATGGTCAATATGACAATTTTGAGAGTGATGTGTGTATTTACTTAACGGTTCTGTTAGTTGATTAAAAAAATAGTCAATAAAGACTGTGTGGAATAAAAATTAATAGTTTAAAGACTTCATTAAACAAAAAAATAGTTTAAGGGCCTTTCGAAATAAAAGTTAATAGTTCAGGGATTTCTTAAAACAAAAAAAATAGTTTAGAGACCTTTCGAAATAAAAAGTAATAGTTTAGGGACCTAAAAATGCTTTTTGTCATTTTTAATTCATGACATTTGACCATACCCAGGGTATAATATGGGTTAAGTTTACTGATTTAAAAAAATGTGTTTGAAATTAGTAAAAATAGTCAAATAATCCAAGTTCATAACATAAACCTAGTTCATGGGAGACTATTTTTTTTTTCTAGATTAGTGTATGGATCGGTTGGGAAATTAAAAGGTATTATATCATCTATATTATTTTTGTATTTCACATTATGTGTATTATTATCTAAATGCATGACACATAAATGTACTATAAGCAAATCAACGATTAATTAAATTACATGTGCACGTATTAAAATTTAGAGAATGAAATATATAGTGAAACATGATCAGGAGTGGAGAAAAGGAACTGAACCAACTTTGAAATTTATAGAGAGGATCGCTCTATCGTCCAAAACCCAACTCAAAATTACTATAAAGTTCTATATCATTACTCTTACATTCAACAAACCCTCATAAAAGGACATCTTTGCCCTTATTTTAATTTCTCCTGCAAATTAAAAATCACATCAGCCTTTTTTTTCTTCTTCTTTCACACCAACCGTCCTTTTCATTTTGTCCAATGATAAAACTGATTAGCAATGCAAAAAGACGATATATACATATATGTATATATATAATTGATCGTGGTGTATATATACATACAAATATATATGATTGGTTACTTTGTGATATGCATAGTCAAAGATAGTGGCAACACCATTCTTTTGTTGGATGATGACATCATGGTTCAAATCAAGGAAGGGAATTTGTCGTGACATCAAATTAACTTCTACTACTATTACATAAAAAAACAAGGATAATATCTGATTTTTGAAATTTAAACACTGAATTTAGATCAGAAACTTAACATTACAATTTAAAATTTAAATTTAGATCAAAAACTTACGTATCAAAATTGTAAATTTTTTTAAAAAATTTAAATATTTAAAACCTACAATTACAATCTCAAAATTTACATATATTTTTTATTACAACATGAACATATTCATAAAAAACAATCTCAAAATTTACGTGTAATTTTTATTACAACATGAACATGTTCATCATGTTTATCTCCGATTTCAGATATCTCCCTCAGAATTAACAAACCAAGATCTTCAAAAAAATAAATCTTCAAATCTACAAATCTTTAAAAAACTTCCATATCAACGACCCAGAATCATCAAATCTGCAAATTCAAAAAACACATATCTACATAAAAAAATTTCAAATTTTCTAATAATTATTCATGTTAATCATTTCTTAGTTGAATTATAATTTTATATCCTCCTTCAAAATCAACAGATTTCATCAAAATTCATATTCAAAAACCCTACCCAGAATCAAGAAACAATCAAAAAATCAACAAATCCATCTTCATCATCATTAAATTCAGAAAAACCCAACAAATTCATCAGTTTTTTGTATCGGAATTAGACGAACCCAACACAAACCCAGAAAATTAGACGAACCCAACACAAACCCAGATTTCAACAAACCCAGAAATCAAAGTTCTACCCAGAAACCAAAAAATACACCAAAAAAATTACTTGTTTCCTTTATATTATCAAAGTTCCAGTTCTCACCATGGATACACAACTCCAAGAAACTCAAGACATCTTCATCTTCGATTTTTGGGAGGCAGCTTCCTCCAATTTTTGGGCGGATCGACGGCGTGGTGTGGAGCTTTCTGGAATTTTGGATTTTTTTGTTGGGTGGGGGTGCGGCAACTGCGTCTCCTGGTTTGGGGTTGGGGAGGAGGCGGCGGCGCGGGCTTGGGGGTGGGGAATGGGACGGCGACCTGGTGCGGAGGGGCAACGATGAGAGAGTTATAGAGAGTTAGAGTTTTTTTGAGAGAGAGAGGGGGGGATTTTAGCGTATGATTTTGAAATGGGTGGATTTTTTTTTTTTAATCTGAACTCTATAATGGGGGACCGAATAAAGTGGGAGCTAAGGCCAATTTAACACCCAAAAAGTTGCACATAAGAGTAATAAAATAATTAATGAACTTATGAGTAATATACAAACATGGAATGGACCTATGAGTAATTATCTTAAATTTATACTCTTTAAATGAAAAAAATGGTTTTCTAAGCCCTTGACTAATTCAAGAGCTATCAGAGTACTTGTTACACTAGTTTAAACTTTCTTGTAAATAAAATCTCACATTAATTAATACAATGTTCTTAAAGTCTATAAATAATTAAATATGGACGATATACATGTAATTTTCAGAGAACACACAGATTTAATTTATATAAACTAGTTCCGCTTAATGATCCTAATCATCTATTTCTCAATCTTTTGATCCTATGTGGCACAACAATATTCTGCTAATCACCAATTATCTTCTTCCCAGTATATTTAAATTTTAAATTTTGAATGTATTGTAATTTAAATTTTAATCCATAATTTTAAAAATATTAATGTCCTTAAATCACATTTTTAGATAATATGTTTTAATATGATCAAGTCTTTTTAAAACTACACATCATTTATTTTCTTAAATGAGATGGTTTTAAATAATTAATAATTAATTATATCACTATAAAGAATATATAAACATGTATACGTGAGAAGACACTATTAACGACACACGCACAATATATATATATATATATATATAATGAAATATATAATTATAATTGAGAGAATTAATTTATTACTTTTTTATGTATAAAATTATATTTGTATACATAAATGATTGAAATGACTATAGAATGCGATTGACTTTCATTTTATATGAATTATTATTAATTTTATCTTGTTTTATGCATTCTGACAAATTTTTACCATCTAAAAAAATCAACTAAGCCGAATTTTCAAATCTAAGATTTCACATATTATTTTCTAATTTTTTTGAACAAATTGATACATTGATCACTGATGTTTATTTAATTAATAAAATTGAGCCAAGCATACCCAAAAAATTAATGTTGATAAATTCACACCTAAAAGTACTCAATAATATCAATAATGTCCATAATAAAAGAGAAAAGGTCAACATCCGAATTTAATTAAATCTCTAAAAATATTTCATTTTATAGGATGTTATTGATTTTTTATTTTACTTAATAAAAATAATGATTGACATTATTATAGGATGTTATTGATTTTTCATTTTATATAGATTTGTTATTAACTATTTCTTGATTTATGCATTATGTCAAACTTGAATACTAAAATAAATTAATTTATATTTGCTACTTAGCTTCAAGCGCGATTATTGATGTGATTCACTCAATATATTAATTTATATTCAAGATTTAACTTCAATTTTTATCATATTTCATGAGCATATTCAATAATAGTGGTAACATTTTTAATACGTATCACTTTTCAAGGTGTATAAAAGAGAAAAAGTCATATATTAATAAGCCACATTATTAATTTAGTATTACTTAATTAATGCTAAAAAAAGATACTACATTTTTTTAAGGATCGATTAAGACATCAATTTGTCTTTAAGTTTTTTCTTTTGACCATAAATTGTAATATATTTTAACGGAGACATCCTAATTTTTTTAATAAATATTAAAATAAAAACTGCACAAATCATTTTTAATTATCTTGTCAGCATACTAATCCAATTTACCAAAAAAAATATAAATACGGTATACAATCTCTCCCACAAATCCTAGAAATATAATATACTTTTAAAATTTTAAATATATTAGCTTAGTTGACTAAAACTATATGAAAAATTAAGCAATTAATATTAAAATAATCAATCTTCATTAATTAGTTAAGTTGAGTGATTTTAGGAATTTAGATCTCTTAATTCATGGTCAAAAAATATGTTAGCAATATCAAATCACATAATTTTATAAATTTAAATTTATTTACTTTTGAGCTATATAAACCAGTCCATAAATTTTATAGTATGACTCTAATAAATTTATTAATTGTGTATCAAAATTCATTCCCTTATATATAGTATGATTGCATTAATACTCTTATAAAAAAATATACCATAAATTAATAGTAAAAAAAATCTTCTCCTAAAAGATATACTACCTTTTTAAACACATAATCTTTTAACATAATTCAGGGATTTAATTACACAATTTTATATAATCTCAAGATATAGTAGTTTATATTTTTTGTAAATATATTATAAATTAATTATCGTTAATTATTATAATTAAATGGACATTATCGTTAATTATTATAATTAAATGGACATTAACTTTATATTTTGGTAAAGATATTACAAAATTAATTATA
Source organism: Stenogyne calaminthoides (assembly GCA_037126765.1). Classification (NCBI taxonomy): domain Eukaryota; kingdom Viridiplantae; phylum Streptophyta; class Magnoliopsida; order Lamiales; family Lamiaceae; genus Stenogyne; species Stenogyne calaminthoides. Next base: position 22,076,253 of record JBBCBC010000026.1, on the reverse strand, counting down.
ATTAATTACACATTATATTTAATTAAAGAAAGAATATTGATATACAAATAAATATTACACGATTATAGTATTAGTATTTACTATGCAAAAATATCAGACATTAAAATAATCTGAACAGAGTAATGGATTTCATTCGAAAAATATTACACCAAAAAAATTAAATCAAACTTGAAATATTTTATCAAATTAACACTAAAATATAGTGGTTGAAGAATTATCACCACTTACATTAAAAAAAGTACATTAATTTAATCTTAAATGAAAATTTATGAACTTTTTACAATGATCTTCGTATTAGATCGATATACATATAATCTTGTTCTCATAATCTCATAATATTTAAATTAAAAATAATAATATTTACAATGATCTATTCTTTTGAACAATGCACATACAAATTTACAACAATCTACTCATTTAATCAATTTTTTTACAAAGTTGTTATCGATTTTATTGCAGAATTTGAATAATCTTCATGTATTCAATTTCATGTGTAATTTCCTCATTCTCCAAAAACAATCTTCTCCACAATAATATATAAATTCAAAAATCTAAAAGTGGTTATTAGAACTTTGAAAAAACAATAATAACATTCATGTTCTTAATGCTATAGAAAAAAAACTCGACAAATAAGATCTAATGAATTTACGAATACCTTCTAAATATGCTTCAATTAGAATGATCTAGACATCTATACATCTTCAAATCATTTGCAAGTAATCTTCTTCATGTGCGCATATTACGAATGATATGTTAAAAAAAGGGAATATGATTGAGTTTTGAAAGATCTACACAAATCAAGAAATATGAGAATAATCTTGCACAATATGAAACACAAAATAAATAATCACAATGAATCAAAACAATTACCTAAAAGAGAGAGAGAGAGAGAGAGAGAGAAGAAGAATGAATAATGAATGAAAGTTGAATAAGAGATGTGACAATTTATAAAAAATAGTAAAAAAATAAATGACTGAGATTAAAACAACACTACAAATGAATGAGATTATAAGGATTTGAAATAGAGAAATGTGGTTTTGCCACATCAGCTGCCACATCATTTTATCATTTGACACATCATCTTTTATAGGTTTTGCATTATAGAGATTATTATAGATGTGTGAGCATAGTAGTATTTGTATCTGAATCTAATAAAAGGTACATCAAGATACGATTTTAAAGTTTTTTGAATTTTAAAAATACTAGTGACTTGTGCTCCCGTGTGATGGAGTGCAAAAATTTTATGAAAATGCTATTTGGGGTGAATCACCTCGGGGTGAAAACCCGAAATACCCATTTTACTCTTATTGACAAATGACTTCATTAATTTATTTTAGGCGGCATTCCCCCCTCCCCCCCCTTAGGAATCGAGTCCGCCTCTTGAACAATACCGTTAATCATCGATAATATTAGTAGAATACTAGTAACTGAACCCGTGCGATGCACGGTTATGAATGCACAATTAATTTATATTAAATTTGTATAAGTATTCATATTAATGTGTTTTTTCATTTTGAAGAGACGATATTTTTTTAATAGTGTGAGTAATATAGTTTTTGGAAAACTCTTTAATAATAACGTTTTAGCTAATTCATATATAATACACACTTTTAAAATGAATAAATTCGTTAAGTACTGAAAGTGTCGAAACATGCCAAAAATTAAGTGGAAGAAGATAACAACTATGGATCGAATTTAAGTTCTGGAGTCTCATATTTTTCGTCAATCTCAAAACTGTGCCATCATCCCACAGGTATGAAGAATTGATCGTTGCGCACACGATATCTTGTATGCATCCCTTAGGGATGATCGAGGACAGTATTTGATTGAAATCACCTCCAAATATAATTGTCTTTTCACCGAAAGCCAGTTGCGAAGACGATTGATCAGTTAGCTACATTATGTCTCGGAGAGTATTATCAAGTGCTTCAATACAATATTTGTGTAACATTGGAGTTTCATCCCATATTGTCAGGCTGCATCTCACAAACAATTCTGGCACTTGGGTTCCCTGTATGATGTTGCACGTTGAGTCCTTCGTGATGTTGATTGGGTTAGAAAACCTTGAATGAGCAGTTCTTCCACCGGAAGTAAAAGGGGCGCTATGTCGCTTGAAGCGACGTTCAAAACATTCTCACCTCTCAATCTGAGAGTTGTGGACATAGTTCTCCAGAGATATGTCTTTCGCGTTCCGCCATATCCGTAGACAAAGAAGACATCTCCGTTGTTGGAATTGATAGAGTTTTTTATCGAGTCATAAACATTGCGTTGCTCGTCGTTTAATTTCTTAAATAGCTCTTCGTGCTCCCTTTTTAATTCGGTCTTGTTGTAGGCTAATTCTTTGATAATCATCCTGTTCTGGGTGACCAAATTCAGCTCCAATTCCAGTTCTAGCATTCCATCATAATCACTCAAGCACTTGGCCGTACCAGGCAGCAACTTGTAAATTTCGAATAGACATAAATTCTTTATTTCATCGTCGGCCATGTTTAATTCTGTACAAATACTCGAACAAATTATAATTGTTGGTTTCAGTGTAAATTTATGATTGAGAAAGAAATATATTATTCAATATTAACTGCATTTGCGTGAAACAGTTCATTCACTTAGTGGTTACCTGGATAATTCAAAATGCGTCCTTAAAGGAATAATTATTAAATTAAACTTAAAAATATTAAATTATGCTTAAAAGTTCTGATAAAAAAAAAGTACCATGTGTGAGAGTTTATAGAAGGGAGAACGAGGGAGAGACTTTCGTTGAAAAAAAAAGAAGAAAGGCTTTGGGGTTATTATATAGTGATTGAAATCCAAAGGTTAAAATGATTTATTTTTGCAAATTTTTGTTAAAAGATAATAACAAATCTTGTAAATAAATAATAATTTAAAAAATAAATATTTTATACTTCTAAAAAAAAATAGTAATACAATTATCACATGATTTGTTTCAAGTGTATTATAAAAAGGAGTTATGTAAGCTAATAATTCAAGTGAGCCCTAATATTCATTATTATTAAGGTGTAACATCCCAATATATTAAACAATGTTTGTGTATATATCACTTATTTTGATTTACATATCCTCTTAACTTTGGACGCAACACACCAGATATTGAAAACACACGAAATATATGAAGCAAACTATTGAACTAAATCAGGTATAAAATATTTCAGTTCATATTCAATTTTTGGTGCCTATCACAGTTAATTATCATTAGTTTCAGTAGTTAAAATATAATATGGTTGGGTCGTGTGTGTTGTGTTAACATATCCACACACACACCCACACACACATATACATATACATATATATATATATATATACAAAAATTTTGGTTGATCCGATGCGATCAATTCTATTTTAAATAATGGATCTCAATGATTTAAGTCATGATCAGATATCTAGTATATACTCAACAAATCATCGTCGATATATAACATTTTTTTCTTAACATATTAAAATATTTTATTTCAAATATTTTTTCTCAATCTATTATTATTTGTTAATATTATTTTTAAAGATTTGTCTCCCAATTTGGCAATATTTTTTGCGGAAAAATCCAATAATTTTCATATTTGGAGCGGTTTATGCTTATATATATATATATACTAGTATTTGAACCCGTGCGATGCACGATTGTGATGTATTAATCTCTCAAAAAATTTAATGTTTATATAAAATGAAAACATTTGTTGTTGCTGGAAAATTCAAATAAAAGTTTAGGCTTGTAGGGAAAAGAGATAAGAGAAATAAATTCGTATTCAACTAATCTTTCTCGATCTTGACTTTGATTAATATATTTTTTTTTGAATTTGAACTTTTTATATCATTGTTGAAACTTGAAAGTGCTTGTCCCAATTTAACATTTGTACAGTGAAAATATTCTACTTATTTTTTTTCAAAGATTTTTTCAATCCATTATAATTTGTTAATATTTATTCCAAAGATTTTTCCCGATATATAGATATAGATTTAATCATAAATTTTTATTTGAGATATATAGATTTGATCATAACTTTATTTGGAATATATTATAATACTAAAATATTTTTTATATGGAGAGTTTTCCAAAATAATATAGGAAGTCCATATAATTTTTGAGGGATAATAGTAGTAGTATGTATGATATATTTAATAAATTTATAATTGGATAAAAAGTTCGAATTCTGTATATTTTTTATTGGAGAGTTTCCCAAAATAATATGTATGAATTTATTTGCATGAACCTTATAGAAAATTAATACTCCATCCGTCTCAAATTTAACCCTACAGTTTCCGTTTTGGGCGTCACATACTTAATTGAGCACTTCTTTAAATGGAAATATTCACTTTATCACTTTATCACATAAAATACTAATAAACAACTCTTTCTACCCCCAACTATTCATCACTTTATCACATAAAATACTAATAAACAATTCTTTCTACCCCCAACACTTTATCACTTTATCACTTTTTCTTAAAACCCGCGATACAATAACCGTAATGTTGAGTTCGGGACGGAGGGAGTAATAAATTTGGAAGAAATCTAATGCAATATTTTTTAAGAAATCAATAGATTTGATCATGATTTATGTATATATTTTATATGGAGAGTTTCCCATCATTATTATTTATTAATATTTATTTTAAAAAAAATTCTCAATCCATTAGTTTTTTTTTTTTTCAAATATATGTTTCGCAATTAACCAATTAATTTTTGCGGGAAAATTCAATGATTTTCAAAATTGGGCCGATTTCAACTAGATTTGATCATAATTTGTGTATATTTTTTATATGGAGAGTTTCCCATCATTATTTTTTATTGATATTTATTTCAAAGATTTCTCTCAATCCATTATTATTTATTAATATTTTTTCAAATATTCTCATAGATTTTTTTTAATCTATTATTATTTGTTAATATTTTTTCAAATATTAGTTTCTCAATTTAGTAATTATTTTTAACGGGAAAATTCAATGGTTTTCAAATTTGGAGTGGTTTCTGATTTTGCCAACATGAATAGTAAAATTAAATTACATACTATTGGAACAAACGCACAACTTTTGCCCTTCTGTTTCTCCAAACTTTCACGATTTCACAGCAGAAAGTCACCAACCCCCATAACTTTCATCATAAACTTTTGTTTGACACGGTGTCCCTAATCTATATATAAACTTTAAATTCATAAATCTTTGAAAAAATATTTTTAAAAATAACAAATCTATAATATTAAAATATTTTTTTATTATAATATTTTAATTAGAAAAAAATCTAATTCAATTTTTTTTTATTATATATCTTTAGATCCATTATTCTTTTTTTTTTTCAATTTATTTTCGATAAGATTGTCTAGTATTTTTTTTCAATATATTTTTAATAAGATTATCTAATATTTTTTTTCCGATTTGGCAATAATTTTTGGCGGGAAAATCCAATGGCTTCCAAATTTGGGACGATTTCTGCTTTTATATATATATATATATATATATATATATATATATATATATATATATATATATAGATTTTATGTTTTATTTGGTGTTTTCTTTTAATGATTTGGTGTTGCCTTTTAAGTATTCATTTTCATTTAATCTAGGGATGTTAATTAACCTAGCTTAGGTAAAACTACACATAATTTAGAAAATTTGACTTTCAGGATTTTAAATAAATAACCTACCTTAGGTAATACTACACAATATTAGATATCTTTTTTTAAGAAAATTTGATATATATGATACAATTGTTTTTTATTAAAAAAATTAAATAAATAACTTAGATAATACTACACAATTTTAGATTGATAGAAAATATAATTCTACATCTTGCATTAAATTTTCTTTGGTTCTTCATTAAATTAAATAAAACAAATATTAATCATGAAATATTTTTTGTTTTATACTAAAAATTTGTATTTTTTACAAAGAAACTGATTAGTTGACCTATTTAATTTTGTAACTGAATGTGTTCGTATATTTTCGTGTTAGGACTATTGTTTGTAGGCTTTATCAATACAACTGGGTTTACAATCTGTATATAATTTTGGGCCAATATCTTTACTTCTAAATTTTTGGTCAATATGATAAAATTATTAATTCTGGGTCATATTTTTACTTTTAAATTTTGGGCCCATATATTTACTTCTAAATTTTGGGCCCATATCTTTAACCAAATATTATGGACCCATAAATAACTCTAAATACTGGGCCAATATTTATAACTCAAAAACCCTGGGCCCATATATTTCACTCAAATTCTGGCCCATAATATATTAAGTTTTGGGCTGGATTCTAATATTTTTTGGACCATGAAAAATAAATAATTTCCCATATAAATTACTATTTCAACCGAGAACTAATACCTTTCCGCTTCCGAACTAATACTAGTTCTACGAAATAGCGCAATCAACTCAGAAAACGAACAATCAACAAGAGAAAACACAAATTTACATGGGAGTTAGTAAAAGATCTAAGTCAGCCTGAGGATCAGGGGGTTATACTCCTATGATCAACGATTACAATGAATAAGCGTATCCAAAAGTATATATGGCGAACCGACTAACAAACTCTTGATATCAGAATTGCCTTCAAAACCGAATTAGCGGGCCTTTCTTTCCTTCTGATATATGTGCATGGTGCAAAGTTTTAGCTGGCATACTGAATAGTGTTATTTAGTCCTCCAAACAGTATTAGTTTACTGAACCACAAGTGAATTGATTTGAACACTTCATCAAATGTGAACAGAATTAGTTAATAAACAAAAAAATAATATAACATTTCATTTTCCATATCATTTAACAGTGGAATACATAGCAAACAGAGACCACAATCTCCATGAAAAATGTCACTAATACAATCTCCACATACTAAAATAACAGTGAATCTAAACAACTGAACCGGTAAACAAAACCTTATTTCTTCAAAACAAAAAACAACTGAACCACTAAAGAAACCCAACAAATACAAAAACATTCCGCCGACGATGAACCAAACCCATTCAGGAAATGATTTTCGATTGTTTAGAACTTCCGATGGTGAATTTGGTTTTGTTTCATCCTCAATACCAGTTGAACCGACGGTCAAAACTTCTTTTATGTTTGTCGTCGAATTCATATAGCTATGGTAGGTCTCATAAGCTTCACTCTCGCTACCAAATTTAAGGTACAAGCAATCTGAGAATTATACAACTTGTGCTTCACATTCTTCCTATATATTCCCGGATTCATACCATTAAAAACAACATAAAATTTCTTCTGAAATTTTTTGTGACGCTGCAAAATTTTCAAAAAATTGGAGATTTGGAGTGAAGAAGATTATTTTGACAAACAGAGAGAAGAAAATAATTTTCAAAAATAGAGAAGTTGGGGAGAAGAAGATTATTTTTGATGAAAGATGAAGAAGAAGGGAGGATAATAATCGACGAGAGAGAATTTTGGGCGAAAATTGGGGTTTGGATTTGAATTTGATTTTGACGAGAGAGAGATTATTTTTTATTTTAATTTTGATTTAAATATGAATTTGGGGTTTTGAAATGTAGAGAGAGAAGATTCAGATTCAAATTGAAAATTTCAAATTTTTTGTCAATATTTTGAATTTTGATTGAAAAATCATTAAGGACAAAAAGGTCAATATACTAATAATGACGTCATCTTTTCACCTTTCCACCTGGGGTTATTCACACAATTTAGCAACACCCTTTTTCTTCAGTTATAGATTGCATGATAAAAAGTTAAAAAAACTCAAAGCTAAAAGAAAGATAAGAGAATTCGCTACTCCACATTTTTCTCTATTGCTCCTGAACAGACTGAATAAATGGTAGTGTGACTTGTGACATAAGGAGAATATTATTGCTTATAACCTCATGAGAAGTGGTAGGGGAACTAGGGTAAAGAGAGGAGAATGGGATGGATGAAGCAAAAGTTTAAAAAAATGTAATTTGTTAAAAGAAACTTGTGCTAAAGATAGTATAGAGATTTGTAGTCATTCTATTTAATAATTGGCTAGGTATTGTATGCACTTCGGTGCAACGTGCACTCATAGTGTATTTTAAAAATGTGCGACTTTTTATAATAAAAAATGCAATTTATTTACACTAAAGCGTGCAACTATTAATATGAAAAAAATAGTTGTACGCTTTAATGTGAATAAATTGCACTTTTCATTATAAGAAGTCATGCGTTTTTAAAATATACTATGAGTCCACGATGCACTTTGGTGTACATGAGACTCACTCTTAATAATTAATCTAACTCAACAAATCAACAAAGTGAGTACACATTTTAAAAGTAGGAGTGTACGTTGACCAGAATATGGATCTGACCAGGCCTAATTTGCAAGATGGACCCTTCAATAAATATTAAAAAATTACTAAAAAATAAAAACTCTTTAGTTATATTTTTTGTCAAATAATGTAAAAGTTCGATAAAAAGACCATTCGGTGCATCTTTGTGGGATACGACAACCAAAGAAAAGGGTGGAAATGTTACGATCCTACGACATGAAAGTGTTATACATCAAAAAATGTTGTGTTCGATGAAGCTTCGTCCTGGTGGTCGCCACAGAAAGAAGTGTTGCTAGATTCTAAAGAGATAGAAGATATCCTACAGAAAAAGATGTGGGAGCAAAAAGTTGAAGTACATTCTACTCCAGAAGAAGATGTATAAGAAGAAGACGAACAACAAAAAAATGAGGAAGACATCGCGGAAGAAGAGGAAAATCACATTCTCTGGCAGACATGAGTTCATCACAGAGTAGCAGACGAACAACCAGAAGCAATGATCACCAAAGGATGGAAATCAAAGAGAGCGCGAAAAACAAATCCTAAGTACGCCAATGTTGCAGATGCTCAAGAAGAAAGTTCAAGAGAACCGAATTCATATGAAGAAGCGTCTCAAAATACTAAGTGGTTGGAAGCTATGAAAGAAAAGATAAGTGCTCTGGAGAAGAACCAAACTCCGGAGCTAGTACCAAGACCAAGGTGCAGATATATTCACAAAAAGGACTCAACACAACAAGGTTTCAAAAGTTACGAGAACAACTGAGCATGAGACCGAGAAAGAAAGTCGGCATTGAGAAAGATGACACCATCGAGATTATTAAGTTTCTCACTTTTATTCATCTGAAGTTGATTGATAGTGAAGTTTGGAGTGATTTAGATGCAACACTGTTGAATACTTTGCACAATTTAATTACATGTTGGTGCTTCAAACCTTTTAGTTCATTAGTCTCTATATGATATTTGAATTCATGCACAAGGAAATTTATACAGCAGTGATTGATACTACGGTGATAAGATAATATTCTGAGATCCATCATTTTTAACACCTCTAAATATGAAGATATGGATTTTTGTTTTGATTAATTGCATTATATGCTGTACGAAAATAATACTATTTTGATCTTCCAATAGTGGGTTAAGAGCTATATGCTAAGATAGTGGATGGGTGAAGGACCTTTATATCATGTTTACCTTGCTAGTCTTGCATAATTTCTTAACGCAAAATTATATTTAATCTCTTGTTCAATTATGTTACAATCCTCCACTTCTTGACGATTTGTGTCAGTTTTGAGCACTTGCTCTTCTATTGTGTATTTTTGCAGATTCTGTCGTTGGTGATTTGTCGAAACCTACTCTGCAGGCTGCGGAGTTGTGTTGGTTGATCTTCGTTCGCTCTTGGATCTTATAGTAAATCAGTATTTAAGTATCATTAGTAACCTTATTCTCATCCTTCTTTTTTTGCTTTCCAGTTCAAGTGTCATTGCAAAAGGTTTATAATTTTTTTATGTTGATGAAAAAGGTTTATTTGAGGAACTTGTGAATAAAATTGGGTCATTTGTTAAACATAAAGGATCTCCTGTGGAATAAGCTGAGCTTGCATTGAATGGATTAGAAATCAACTTAATCATGTCCTAACAATCATTTTGTATTTTTAACTCAACCATTTGAAGAAATTCTTAATTATATTTTTCTTTAAATAAATGATTTATTTAAGAAAGTAATAACGTTATAACGGTACAATTGGTATCATATATGACAATAACAATAACTGAACTAAAAACTAACACACACAAATCAACTTAGAGGCACAACATTATACAATTAACAAACTCACATACTCATGTCTTACACATATATAATCATATAAGACTAATAGCATATATAAACTCTCATGACAAATATATACATAACACAATAACTATAGAGAAAAATAGTAATAATAGGGATAACACACATATCATTCAAGTACAAGAATAATAGGAGTATATTAAAAGGATATTAATTATCTAAATGAGCTAATACAATATAATAAATCATCAAGTAATTAATTAACTAATAATTTTGTGTTTTACCATATAAAAGATTTATGATGTTTAGAATAAAATTAAAAGATAGATATTTAGTTACATAACAAAATTGTTAATTAAAAAGTATTTTAATTATAGTTTTTAATTTAATAAAGATCTTGAATATTAGTATCAATGATAATGATAATGATAATTATAGCTTTAGAAATATTAGTACCTTTATTGATATCTTATAATAATAATAACATAATTAGTAGTGATAATAACACATATACAAAAATTGTATTAGCATAATTAATTATTAATTACACATGATTAACACACACACAATTTAATTCAATAATGATAATTATTTAGAAATAATAATAGCCATATTTATAATATAAGTTTGAGAATATTATTAATAATAATATACAATTATATACCCACACATAACACATATCATAATAATATCAAGCAATAATAATAATAATAATATTAATAATTCACTTAATTAACTCACACACAACCACATACCACTCACGCATGCACACACACAACCACATACTCACACGCACACTTACACGTATACACACCACACTTGACTTGATAATAATAATAATAATAATAATAATAATAATAATAATAATAATAATAATAATAATAATAATAATAATAATAATAATAATAATAATAATAATAATAATAATAATAATAATATATAATATATATATACATACACACAGCGCAAAAACACACACAACTCACACCAGTAAAAACGCACCCACGCATTCCAGAAACACGACGAAGCAAAAATCACGCAACACACGCCTCAGATTCTCATCTCAATTTGATGCACGCACAGAGAAGATGAATATGATAGATATAGACACATACTGAAAAGCAAGCAGATAGATTCAATTTTAAAAGAGGGCTTTTAAGTTTTTAACCGTAAGTTTTTCCGACGACAAATCGAAGGCGTCTCGGGTCCGATCATTAAATTGTTCGAGGTATTTTGTTCTACTCGTCAAGGGCTTTCAATTGGTATCGGAATCGAGACCAACCGTGCGGAGGTGCGACGGCGGCGTTTTTGGAAAAGGTAAGATTGGAAACTTTAAATTGAAATTACTTTCAAAAGAAGAGTTATATGAACGATCGGTTTGTGGATTTAGATTACCCGTGTTGTGAGGATGATTTTGGTGTATGGATTGGGTATCACGGCGAAGGTTGCCGGCGGCCGGTTTCCGCCGGTGGTGTGGCGGCGGAGCCGCCTGAGATGAGGAAGGAAGGAGGTGGGTGCTTGGTGGTGAAGACAACTGTAAGTTTTGGTGTAAGAATTGAATTGGGTAATACGACCCTATGGTAACCGACGGCCGTTTTCCGGCGATGGCGTGAAGGTGGCGGCGCCGCTTGGAATAAAAAAGAGGAGGAGGATGAGAAGAACTAAAATGACAGAATTTTGATTAGGAAGGAGGAGAGGGTGAATTCTAGCTTAACCCAAGCTTCTTATTTATAGCAGGGAGTGTATACTTATATGTATGTTATCAGTCCAATTTATAAAAGAGATACAAATGGGCTATCACACTATTATTATTATTATTATTATTATTATTATTATTATTATTATTATTATTATTATTATTATTATTATTATTATTATTATTATTATTATTATTATTATTATTATTATTATTATTATTATTATTATTATTATTATTATTATTATTATTATTATTATTATTATTATTATTATTATTATTATCATAATCAATGTAACATGAATGATATATTATTTGTAATAAATCTAATGTTTTATTTAAAAAGATGAATCTAAGAATGAATGAAGGTAGAAAATAAATAAATATAGAGATCAATTAATATATATCACACAAAGAGGCAAGATATTCTTTTAAAGGAATAAATTATTTTTATAATTAAAATCTCTTATTAAAAAATACTTATATTTGTTATAAGTAAATAAATTAGCCTTTTTCTTTTTTTATTACTTTATCAATATATATTATATTTATTAAATTGTTTATCATAAGTTGGATAAAGTGAATTGCAAGATTATTAATTAGGTTTGTTTCATTTTAATTTGTGTTCAAATATTAATCAAACCTTAAATTTCATTTATTTTTTTATTATGTCTAGAGGAGTCTTACTACAAAAAGTCTTTGTCTTCTTCCCGAAATCGAAAACTTTTTGAAAATATAGAGCGCCGTCAATATAATTGAAAACCCATAAATCATTTATCCCTTTATTTCTTATTAATTTTGGGACAGGATGTTACAGAATGCGCCCCCAATTCGTCATTTGACCGAGACCTCTAAACTTTCCGTGGGCATATGACACATGTTTTAAATATCTGGTGGCTCAATTTTTTTTTTTTTTTTTTTTCTTTTGTTGGTCGCTTTCTAATCGGCGGTTTTTTTTTCCCTCACAAAGATTCGGACATACAAATATTTTAACATTTAAATTTATATATATTATTAACTCGTTAAGTAGTATATTGAATAAACAAAATCAAGCACTTACCAGTGTGGCCTCCATGTCTTGATACGTGACAACCTTTCCTTCTTTTTCGTGAAAATGTATCACGAGGTCCCATGCAGTTGGGAGGAATCCATTTTTCTTGAACTGAATTTAGAAGCTTTTTGTTAATAATTAATTATTCTTGTAATCAAGTAATTAAAATATCACAAAAATTACTTACAAATTTCCATGAAAATTCTGCAGCTCCTTTTGAACCCTCTCTGTGCTTAGACCCATTGGACAATCGATTTCGTCGGCACCGGTCGCTCTTAGCCTTCACTTCCGATAAGTCCCAATAATCCTTCAGTGCATTCCATACACGTTCATCCCACGGGAGCTTTACTCTCTCATCCTTAGTGTTCAACCTCTTCCAACGGTTGAGAAGATCAGAATATCGATTGCGTGCCCTCGATTTCCACTTACTTTTGATGTCCTTTTTATCCTCATTCTCTGTATCCCATACAACTTCCCTCTATCAAAAAAAAAGAAAATAAACATTAAAATCATTGGAAATAAAAAAAAAATATATAATCATTAAACATATATACCTGGAAGGTTTCCCACCACTCATTTATTCTTGCCTCGGAAACCTTGGCAAAAGTGATGCCACCGATCTCCATGTGTCTGGACATGATATTTCTGATTATTCTTGATACCTTATTAGAGGGCATCAATCTGTAAAATACGTCCAATTTATCCTTTGGATTTGTTGGATCAAGCACCAGAATCATAAGAAACATGAATTGATCCTTCATGCACAACTATGGGGGTAGATTGTACGGTGTCACTATCACTGGCCATGATAAATATTGTTTCATGTGCACCCCAAACGGTTGAAAACCATCAGTGCTCAAGCCCAACCTCACGTTCCAAAATTTTGAAGCAAATTCAGGATGCGACTGGTCCAAGTGTTTCCAAGCCTGTGAGTCTGCAGGGTGATGCATAACACCGGAGTGGTCATTAAAGCAACGTGCATGCCATGTCATATCCTTCGCAGTAGAATTTGACTGATACAATCTTTGCAGTCGAGGAATGATAGAAAAATAGAACATCTCCTTAAAAGGATGATTCTTTTTCAGTCGACCATTCACATCACGTCTAGCAGGTTTGAACCATGGTCGACTGCAAAACGTACAAGTTTCAAATTTGCCGTCTACACCCTAATACAACATGCAGTTATGTGCACAACAATGGATCCTTTCCACTAGAAGACCCATCTCACTCATCAGTTGTTTACTATCAGAAAATTTATTGGGCACCAGACTATCCTGACAAAGTTCACGAATCGCCTGAACCATTTGATTATAGCCCCTTTCATGTTGGAATTTGGAGGCACGTAAACACGTAATACATGCGCAGCGAAAATTAAAGTTCACCAACAACGAACAGTTAATTGCATAATTAAATACGAATAAACGTAAACATAATTCTTACAGTAATTCGTATACAGTTTTCTCTACTATGGTATCCACGTAATCCCCAATTACGGAATTGCACAGATTTGCCAGCGTTGAATCCAGAGATGAATTTGCTAGGAAAATTCTAACTCTAGATCTTATGGAGAAAATATGAAGTGATACAGTTTGTGAATCTCAATAGCTTGTATATATAGGGAGGCTTAGCTTATTTCCCAAGCTAGCCCAATTAGGGAAATAAAATCCCTAATCTTGAATTAAATTAATTTCTTTTAATTTAATTCCCTAAATATAAATCTCTACGGATTTAAATGCCTTATATGAAAATCTCTATGATTTATTTCCATATACATTAAATCATACAATTATATTCCAAACATAATTATTGGGAATTCTTATTTAATTAAATCTAATTTCATTAAATATTAATAATAATTAATTCCAAATTAATCTATTATTAATTACTTCTCCATAAATTAAATATTAAATTCAATTTAGCATTTAATCAACCAACTGTAATCCGTAAAAGGGAACTACTTGTTGTGTGACCCATAGGCCCTCATATACCGAGCGATTAGTCAAACTAATGGTCTTAATTGAACCCTAGACAATAAATCAGACATCAATATATATAGGTAGTGCGTTGTAGAAAACATGCGACTACCAGAATGAAACATGGGCTATTACGATTTCCTCCTTTCATTCGCGAATACTCGATTAAGTCTTGAACATGATGAAGTGTCTATTCAAATAACTTAATCAATTTATCTCTAATCACTAATTGATCATGTATGTCACACTTAGCCACAAAGTCTAAGTTGACGTGCATCGGTCGATGACTTAGATCCAATTATGACGAGAAGATGAGTATTCTCTCTAAATCCACTTCGAGGAATGAATCCTATTCTTGGCTCAACTACCACGACATATGCCGTGATGAACCCAATCCAAGCCATATCTACCCATGGAAGGGTGCAAAGGCGTCGGTCATGGTCAAAGTTCATCATCCCATACATGTCGTGCGATTGTCCTCAAGTCAAAGGAGTATCGCGATCGCTCCCACTAACCGAGACACCGTGAGAGACACATATAGTGGAACTACATCAAACGGTTTCTCGGATGGGTATACCAATACCCTCTAAGGTATTTGTGCATCCATCATGAGATACCTAGTATCTCGTAGTAAGTGAGATCTTACTACACTCTCTAAGAGTATGATGCAGATCGCACACCAATCTCCATTGCATCATCAATATCCCATTCTTGATGATCCTTGATCGGGGCTATTTGAGAATAATGCTTAAGTCATCTGAGTTCTCACAACCTCAATGACAGCAACGACTCATGGGAACACTTGTATGAATAAATGCAAACAATCAAACATAATATTCAAACAAGTGTATTGCCATACATTAATATTAAGTGAACTATAATATTAAATCAAACTGAATATCATCGAGTATTATGTCCTTACAATAGATTGTCTCTAGGACACTAACACTAACAATCTCCCACTTGGACTAGAGTCAATCACCTACATGTCTAACCCCTAGACCATCAAATGTCTAGAGTGTACATGAACACTCAATGTTTTGGTGAAAGGGTCAGCCAAATTAAATATGTGGAAATACATTTTAATTCTATTTCTCCTATCCTTATGATCTCTCAGATCAAATGATAAGTCTGGGTATATGCTCATTTATGCTTGTTGATCTCGGTTCCTTTGCTTGCACAATCGCACCAGCGTTGTCTCAATAAAATTTTATTCGACAACTGGCACTCGGAACTACCCCTAGTTCTCTTAAGAACTATAAAATTCAGACAACCTCCTTGAGGCTTCTGATACAACAATGCACTCAACTTTGATTGTTGAATCTGCGGTCCTTTTGTTTGGAACTATTCCAACTGACCGCTTCATTATTGAGAGTGAAACGTAACCTGACTGTGATTTGTAATCATCATAGTCGGATTGGAAACTTGCATCAGCATAACCAGTCACTACTGGTTCTTACTGTCCTCTATAGACAATGAAACATTCTTTAGTTCGTCTAAGATACTTCAGAATGATCTTGACAACAATCTAGTGAGACTCACCCGGATTCTGTCGGTATCTATCAGTGATGTTGATAGCGTAGACCACGTTTGGCCTAGTGCAATTCATGACATACATGATTGACCAAATTGCATATGCATATGGGACATATTTCATGTGGTTGATATCAACTTCAACAGAAGGACAATCCTTCTTTGACAACTTTATCCCATGATTTGCCGGTAGAGACCATCTCTTAGAGTTCTCTATCGCAAAATGCTTCAACACCTTGTCTACATAGGTGGACTGTGACAGCCTCAACATCCTCTTGGATCTATCCCTCTGGATCTTGATCCCTAAGATGTAACAGGCTTCACAAAGATCCTTCATCATGAGGGTCTTCGATAACTAATCTTCAACAGACTGCATTAACGGGATATTATTTCTCAAAATCAATGTGTCATTGACATACACGATTATGAAAACAATATTCTTCCCGTTGTGTTTACAATAAACACAAGGATCTTCCGAATTTCTGATGAAATCAAAAGACTTGATAGCTTCATCAAATCAGATATTCCAACTCGTAGAAGCTTGCTTCAATCCATAAATGGATATCTTTAGCTTGCATACTAGATTAGAATTTGACTTAGATGTGAAACCTTTTGGTTGAGTCATAAACACTTCCTTATCAATGTCTCCATTGAGGAAAGTTGTTTTGACGTCCATCTGTCAAATCTCATAATCACAATGTACTACTATCGCAAGTAAAATTCGAATGGATCACAGTCAATGCCTTCGCGTTGAGTATAACCCTTCGCCACCAACCTAGCTTTGTAGGTTTGTACTTTGCCATTTACATTGGTCTTTTGCATGAAGACCCAATCGCAACATATGGGTCTAACCCCTTTAGGCAACTCAACCAAGTCCTAGACTTGATTGGTGTACATCGAGTCCATCTCGAATTTCATGGCTTCCTGCCACTTCCCTGAATCAATATCTGATATTATTTCAGAATAAGTATTAGGATCGTTCTTATCCAGTATGTCCACATTAATTAGTTCCTCCAAGAGGTAACCGTATTTAATGGGCGGATTACAATTCCTAATATACTTACGGAGCTGTGGTTGTGCAGGCTGTACATTCTGATTGTGAAAAATTTTGTGGTGCATCGATTTCTTCATCAATGTCCGAAGAGTCCTCAAGAGCTATACTTTCAGATGCCTCTTGGGCGGGAGTTTGAACTATGTTGTTCTCATCAGCCCACTTGGAGGTTCTTGCACTGGCAAGCCTATTCCAATTACGCTCCCACTGGCTGAAAGATGATCACCTAGTGAAAGACTCCCACTGATTCCTTGTCATGTTGCTTTGACAATATATCAGTCTCTTTGTTAATTTGTGGTTCTTGAATTTCTTCAAGTTCTATCAGCTTACGACCTTGTTCCTTAAAGACATAGTCTTCTTCGAGGAACTTGGTCTGCCCAGAAACAATCATTGATTATTTCTCAGGTAGATAGAAGTAATATCCTTTAGTTTCTTTAGGATATCCCACAAAGTAACCATTTTCACCTTTGGATTTCAACTTGTCGGTAAGCATCCTTTTCACAATCATGGGGCAACCCCATGTTAGATATGTGTAAAAGTTGGCTTCTTGCGACACCATGGTTCATATGCTGTATGCTCAACCGATTTAGATGGAATGCTATTCAGAATGTAAATTGAGGTTTGTAACGCGTATCCCATAAGAATGTTGGAAGACAGAAAAGGCTCATCATGGACCTCACCATGTCTAACAGGGTTTGGTTTCTTCTCTCGGACACACCGTTCATCTGAGGTGTTCCGGGAGTAGTCCATTTGTTGGGATTATACTGGAAAGTATGCTTTTACTTTGTATAATCAAAACTGAATTTCGGACTTATTTACTGAAATAAATTGTTTATCACTGATGCTTTAAATATCATCGAATGTTACATATATTTACTGCATAACTGTTCAATAAATAGTACGTGTTACATTGTAGTTAATTTAGTGATACCAGATCACAGAAGATTAAATTAACAGTTCCTTGTAACCAAAAGTACACCATTCACGACCTAGATGGAAATGAACAATCCATCGTGAAAGGTTGAAGTGTAAGGCTCAGATTGACTTGTCTTGACCAAGAGATTACACTAGTGCATGACTGATGCACTGAATAGGACCTACAGGAGGACAAATTCTTCAGCACTGAACTAGGAAGAATTAGACCTCAGTGGTTCGTTATTTCTTAATCTTCGTCCCTTGAATAGGATCGCGTGTGGTTAGTAATTATTGCTTTGACTTATTACGGGTAGAGAATCAACGAGATTCAATACTTTATATCTTGGGCAATATTATTGGTCACATGCGATTGCTAAGATTTAATACGAAGAATCGTGTGCAAGTACGCTTGTTCGATTTGCCCCCTTGGGAGGTTCATAAGTTTTATCATACCAAATCTTGCAAGTGGAACTAGTTTCCGGTATGGATAATAATGTTGAACCGTTCCTTAACCAAGGACAAAAGATATTAATTAATGGAAAGCTATTTCAGTGGCTTGAATTAATTAATGAGCTAGATAATCTTAAACACGGGAAATAATAACCGGGAGCCATATTGACAGTAATATGAGTTAAGATGGATAGTGCAATATTAATTAAGTAGTGGGATTAATTAATATTTATGGGCTTGAATAATATTGTGGCTCAATATTGATAATTCAAGATCCATTGGAAGGTCCAATCTTAATTCTCCTAAAGGCCCCCTAAGTAGCCCAACATAAAGTCCAATAACTGAAAAAGGTGTTTAAAAATAAAATAAATCTTGTTGCCTATTTTTCCTTGTTTTTCGAAAATTATGGATAAAAAGGGGAGAAAGATTTTCTTTGAATTTTGTTATGGAATGAAGATATGTATTTCTTGGAATACAAGATTATCTCATTAAATTCAAGAAATCTCCCACTTGGTTATTCATATTTGATATTTTCGAAATTTTTTATAATTAATGGAAAGAAAGATTTTCTTGAAAAGATATTATGGAAGATATGTATTTCTTGAAGTAAAAGTATATCTCATAAATTCAAGAAGATCCAAATCTTGGAATCTTGTCCCTAAATTTTCGAAAATCTCCATAACATGATGAGGTGGAATTTTTTAATTATGGGAAAAAGAATATAGGAGAAATATTCAAGATTTCTTGGAGATCAAGAAAAGATTTTCCCACATTGTTTTCTTCCCTAAAAATCGTCCACCACCACATCTATAAATAGGAGATGATTCTTTCATTCCCAAGTACAATTCCATGTGCTGGAAAAATTAGTAAATCCATAAAGGTGGTGCAACAAAGTTTATTTTCCTTTTCTTAATTGTCCGCGAGCATCCCACCACCCGATTGTCGAGCAAGGATTAAAGGAATACTTGGGAAGGTTTTTCTGGAGTGTCTAATCAACGAGACCATTGCCATTCCAAGAGGTACGTTCACGTTAACTCGTAGTAATTCCGCATGCGTAGGATTTACGTGAACTGTTTATATGCATGATTTGTTGTTGAATTATTATTTGAATTAATATAGGATTAATTCATGCTAGTAATAATTGTTAGAATTAAATTTGTATTTAAATATTCATCCCGAATAGATCCGTGCAAATAAGTCCCCAACAACTGGTATCAGAGCCTCAGTTTCGGGCTCTGAATTTTAAATTGTAATTTAATTCGTTTTCATTAAATTTGAAATTGGATAGTAGAATTGCTAGATCTTTTTGCAGGTATCCAATTGTCATGGAATTTAATGTGTTTATTTATGCATGCATATAAATTGTGGTTTTTAATTCAATTCGCTCGAATTCGTTTTGCCTCGTGAGAAAATCCACGAGTAGATTAGGATTTGTTTGATTTGATCAATGTAATAGACTAGTCTAGATCTAGGTTTATTTATTTTTTGTAAATAAATTATAACCGGATCGGAAACGGAGGCGGAGACGAAGAATTAAAGGATAGATCCGTAACCGTCTGCTTGGATAACGCGTGCATCGCTAAACGTGCCAAGGCGCGCAGCGCCGATCACGGACGCCCGTGACGCCATGAGGCAATGACGCTTCGGCCGGCTGATCGGCGACGCTGGCACGGACGGCGACGCGGACTACGCGACGCGACGTATGCGCCTGTCGCTAAGGCAGACGGCGGTGGCCCGAAAATGACGCCAGGCGGGATCGTGGGCGAAGTTCCGGCGCTGGCGTAGGCTGGGTCCGTAGATGCATGATGCACGGATACGCTGTGGTCGCTCGCTTAGCTGGGCGGGCGGTTCGCTAAGGCCGTGGTTGAGGTCGTGAGGTCGACGGCCAACTAAGGGCCGGAGCCGGGGATGCGCATATCCCATCCATTGCGAAGCTACTTGGCATGGCATTTCGAGATGGAGTTCCTTTCGAGACAATCGAGTGGGAGAAATTCAAGACGGCGTTTCTTCAAAATCAAGCCAAGAAAAATCAAACCATGACAATTGGATAATTTGTGCCCAATATGTTTATTTTTCCGCTTTGCTTGATTTATTGTTGTGATTTCTTGTGCTTTATTTAATTTGTTTAAATGTGTTTGCATGAGAATTGCCCAATGAAAAATCTCACCTTCAAAAATTACTAAGTATGTTTAAATAATTAATTGACAATTTTATTCCGGACAATAAAATTGAATTAATTTTGACCTCCATGATTTTTTTATTTGTGAATTCTTTTGGAGAAATTCCCCCCACGGGACGGTCAAAAGATAGCTTTCACATGAATAAATTCCAAATTGATGATTGTGGATTGTTACTAGTGGCGACGATGATCCTCCCCACGAGGCTCGTTCAAAGCAAAATAATAATTATGTATTTAATCATGGTTATTACTTAGGTATAAAATTGATATGCATATACTTCCCCGAAGTCCCTGTCAATTTTATATTGGTCAAGTGGGAGCCAACTATTAATCTGGATATTAAAGGTTTGTAACTATTCTTGTTTATAACCTGCTTGAATGTGTTTAAATAATGACCCACCCCACGTGGCTTATTTAAATTGTTTTGAGATGTTGACTGATGCATGTTCATATTTTTTTGAGATTTTAATATGAAACATGTGATCGAATTTTGTGATATATTTGTGCTTATGCATATTATTATTTATTTCAGTTCATCATGTCGCAACCTTTTAATCCACTTTTCAATATACTTAAAGACAATTTGCTTACTGGTGAAAACTTCGTTGATTGGAATCGTAAACTTACTATTGTCCTCCTTTGCACAAAGCCATAACGCTGGGTTCTCACTACACCTAAAACCGGAAAAGCCAAAAGATGAGTCAACTAAAACGGTTAAGAAAGAGTATCTTTGTTGGGAGGCGTTCAACGAAATGGCAAAGTGTACCATCTTGGCTTTATGTCGGATGTGTTGCAACACCAACATCAAAACGTTGAGACCGCTGCGGGACATCATGACTAGTCTTAAAGCGATGTTTCAACATCGTAACCGTGTGGCTCGTTAGATCACCATGAGGGACTTGCTCTCTATGAAAATGGTGGAGGAACTCAGAAGGGAGCACGTTCTCCGGATGATGGCTCACCTTAACAAACTTGAGGTACTTGGCACTGAATCGACATCGAGACCCAAATCGATTTCGTGCTCCCTCTCTGAGAAAAGTTTTGAGCGATTTAAAGTGAACTACCGGATGAATAATCGAAGTTCTCGATGCCGATCTATTGCAAGCTTTAGTCTCGGCGGATCACGATATTGGGGCAAAAGAGCCAGGCCTTGGTGGCAAATGGACCCTCCAAGGGGTGGTAAGAACAAGAAAAAGGACAAAAGCCACAAGCAAGTGAACTCAAGTGTTGCCAATGGCAAAGAAAAGGTGAAGAAGGGTGGAGAAGTGAGCAAGCCAACTAAGGGGAAGTGCTTCAACTGCGGTGAAAAAGGACAGTGGAGGTCAGCCTGTTCCAAACCCAAAAGGAATGGAAAGAAAGGTAATTATCACGCACTAGTTGTTGAAACTTGCTTAGCGGCGTATGCCTCCCATTTATGGGTAGTGCATACGGGGTCCACTGATCATGTTTGTTTCACTTTACAGGGGTTCAAGCGGACCCGACAACTTAGTGAGAGTGAGATCCTCATCACACTGGGCAATGCTATGAGAGTGGTCACATGCGATTGCTAAGATTTAATACGGAGAATCGTGTGCAAGTACGCTTGTTCGATTTGCCCCCTTGGGAGGTTCATAAGCTTTATCATACCAAATCTTGCAAGTGGAACTAGTTTCCGGTATGGATAATAATGTTGAACCGTTCCTTAACCAAGGACAAAAGATATTAATTAATGGAAAACTATTTCAGTGTCTTGAATTAATTAATGGGCTAGATAATCTTAAACACGGGAAATAATAACCGGGAGCCATATTGACAGTAATATGGGTTAAGATGGATAGTGCAATATTAATTATGTAGTGGGATTAATTAATATTTATGGGCTTGAATAATATTGTGGCTCAATATTGATAATTCAAGATCCATTGGAAGGTCCAATCTTAATTCTCCTAAAGGCCCCTTAAGTAGCCCAACATAAAGTCCAATAACTGAAAAAAGTGTTTAAAAATAAAATAAATCTTGGTGCCTATTTTTCCTTGTTTTTCGAAAATTATGGATAAAAAGGGGAGAAAGATTTTCTTTGAATTTTGTTATGGAATGAAGATATGTATTCTTGAAATACAAGATTATCTCATTAAATTCAAGAAATCTCCCATTTGGTTATTCATATTTGATATTTTCGAAATTTTTGATAATTAAGGGAAAGAAAGATTTTCTTGATTTTTTGAAAAAATATTATGGAAGATATGTATTTCTTGAAGTACAAGTATATCTCATAAATTCAAGAAGATCCAAATCTTGGAATCTTGTCCCTAAATTTTCGAAATCTCCATAACATGATGTGGTGGGATTTTTGTGGAATATTTTAATTATGGGAAAAAGAATATAGGAGATATATTCAAGATTTCTTGGAGATCAAGAAAAGATTTTCCCACATTGTTTTCTTCCCTAAAAATCGTCCACCACCCCATCTATAAATAGGGGATGATTCTTTCATTCCCAAGTACAATTCCATGTGCTGGAAAAATTAGTAAATCCACAAAGGTGGTGCAACAAAGTTTATTTTCCTTTTGTTAATTGTTCGCGAGCATCCTACCACCGGATTGTCGAGCAAGGAATAAGGGAATACTTGGGAAGGTTTTTCTGGTGTGTCTAATCAACGAGACCATTGCCATTCCAAGAGGTACGTTCACGTTAACTCGTAGTAATTCCGCATGCGTAGGATTTACGTGAACTGTTTATATGCATGATTTGTTGTTGAATTATTATTTGAATTAATATAGGATTAATTCATGCTAGTAATAATTGTTAGAATTAAATTTGTATTTAAATATTCATCCCGAATAGATCCGTGCAAATAATTCCCCAACACCATTGTGATTGGATTCCATGTAACTTCAAGTAATCAGTGAATTCATGGCTAAGGTATTCATCTCCTCGATCCGATCGAAGAGTCTTGATACTCTTACCAAGTTTCTTCTTTATTTCAGCTTTGTACTCTTTGAATTTCACAAAAGATTTGGATTTGTGTTTCATAAGTTACACGTATCCGTATTTAGAGAAATTATCAGTAAAAGTGATGAAGTAGCCAAAGTGACCCCTAGCTAGAATGGGCAATGGTCCACAAATATCGTTGTAGATCAACTCTAGAACTTCTTTGGCGTGCACCCCTTTCCCAGAAAAGGGTATGTTGATCATCTTGCCCATGAGATAAGATTCGCAATTACCATAAGACTCAAAGTCTAATGGGATTAAGTGGTCTAACTTTCTTAACCTTGCAATTCTTTTCTCGTTTACATGATCAAGTTCTACAATGCCATAAGTAAGTCGGGTTTTCATGATTACTAAGTTTGAGTCTTTTATTTTTGTATATTAAGAACATCGTATCCACAATGCAATAAATATATGTTGCTAGTAATAGAAAGAACTAGATGACCATCATTAAGTTCCAATCTAAAACCAAAGGGTAAGTCTAACATATAAGTTCCCACACGTTCAGCAACAACTCTTGCTCCGTTTCTACGTGTAAGACGACTTCACCCGGCCTAACTGTCCTATAACACATGAGCCCTTTTGTTGGGGAATAAGTTGCACGGATCTATTCGGGATAAATATTTAAATACAAATTTAATTCTGATAATTATTACTAGCATGAATTAATCCTATATTAATTCAAATACTAATTCAACAACAAATCATGCATATAATCAATTCACGTAAATCCTACGCATGCAGAATTTCTACGAGTTCACGTGAACGTACCTCTTGGAATGGTAATGGTCTCGTTGATTAAACACACCAAAAGAACCTTCCCAAGTATTCCCTTAATCCTTGCTCGACAATCCGGTGGTAGGACGCTTGCGAACAATTAACAAAAGGAAAATAAACTTTGTTGCACAACCTTTGTGGATTTACTAATTTTTCCAGCACATGGAATTGTACTTGGGAATGAAACACTCATCCCCTATTTATAGAGGGTGTTGGTCAAAAATTTGGGATAAAATAATATGGGAAAATCTTTTTCTTGATCTCCAAGGAATCTTGAATATATCTCATATATTCTTTTCTCCATAATTAAAATATTCCACAAAAATCCCAACTCCTCTTTGTTATGGAAATTTCGAAAAATATAGGGAACAAGAATCCAAGATTTGGATCTTCTTGAATTTATAAGATATTCTTGTATTTCAAGAAATACATATCTTTTCAAGAAAATCAAGAAAATCTTTCTTGCCCTTTATATTTCAAGATTTTCGAAAATTGCTATATGGATAACCAAGTGGGAGATTTCTTGAATTTAATGAGATAATCTTGTATTCCAAGAATACATATATTCATTCCATAACAAAATTCAAAGAAAATCTTTCTCCCTTTTTAATCCATAATTTTCGAAATTTTGAGGAAAAATATGCAACAAGATTTATTTTATTTTTAAACACCTTTTTTGAGTTATTGGACTTTATGTTGGGCTCCTTGGGGGGCCTTTAGGAGAATTAAGATTGGACCTTCCAATGGATCTTGAATTATCAATATTGAGCCACAATATTATTCAAGCCCATAAATATTAATTAATCCCACTACATAATTAATATCAGACTATCCATCTTAACCCATATTACGGTCAATATGGCTCCGGTTATTATTTCCGTGTTTAAGATTATCTAGCCCATTAATTAATTCAAGCCACCAAATAGCTTTCCATTAATTAATATCTTTTGTCCTTAGTTTGAAGCGGTTCAACATTATTATCCATACAGGAAACTAGTTCCACTTGCAAGATTTGGTATGATAATGTTTATGAACCCCCAAGGGGGCAAATCGAACAAGCGTGCATTTGCACACGATTCTCCGTATTAAATCTTAGCAATCACATGTGACCAATAATATTGCCCAAGATAAAAAGTATTGAATCTCGTTGATTCTCTACCCATGATAAGTCAAAGCAATAGTTATCAACAACACGTGATCTTATTCATCGAGGTCTAATTCTTCCTTGTTCGGGCTCAAGAATTTGTCCTCCTCAGAGGTCCTATTCAAAGGCATCGGTCATGCACTAGTGTAATCTCTTGGTCAAGACAAGCCAATCTCGAGCCTTACACTTCAACCTTTCACGATGGATTGTTCATTTCCATCTAGGTCGTGAATGGTGTACTTTTTAGTTACAAAGGGATTGTTAATTTAATCTTACGTGATCCGGTATCACTAAATTAACTACAATGTAACACGATCTTATTTATTGAACAATTATGCAAAGAAATATATGTAACATTCGATGATATTTAAAGCATCAATGATAAACAATTTATTTCAAAAATAATTCAAATTGGTTTTGATTATACAAAGTAAAAGCATACTTTCTAGTATAATCCCGGCCAATCTCCCACTTATACTCAAAGTCCTTTTAACTATACCACAACATGTCTCGTGTAGTTCCTAATCGTGACATCTAATGTCACCTACACGAACCTAATAATTTCTCCCACTTATACTCAAAGCAGTTAGACGGGCAACGGTTTTGATACCCATTCCTTCCACATGTCTCGAATGTATTCAGAGGCGACCCTTTGTGAATGGATCCGCTAGGTTATCTTCGGATGCTATCTTTGCCACCTCTATATCTCCTCTCTTAACGATATCTCGTATAAGATGGTATTTCCTTTCAATGTGTTTCTTCGGGCTTGTGGGCTCTTGGTTCCTTGAATTTGCAATTGCTCCCAAGCATTGTCACAATAAATAAATGATTCTGGCCGAGCAAATTCGAACTACATTCAAGTCCACTAGGAAGTTCTTGAGCCAAACCGCTTCTTTCATTTGTCTCGCAGTTAGTTTACATATTCGGCTTCCATGGTAGAATTTGCGACGCATTTACGCTTGACGCTTCTCCATGTCATGGCTCCTCCCCCATGCAAAAACACACTCTGGGAGGTAGATTTTTTCGAGTCTATGTCCGATTGGAAACCGAAGTCCGTGTAGCCGATGGGGATTAGACTATCGATCGATAAATTAACATTCTATCCCGAGTTCTTTTCGGATACTTTATCGTTTTTTATTGCCGTTCAATGTTCTTTCCCCGGGTTACTTTGATATCTTGCCACCATGCCAACGGCAAATCGGATATCCGGGTCTCGTACAAAGATTGCATACATAAGGCTTCCGACGGTAGAAGCATATGGAATGTCTTTCATGTCATCTATCTCTTTTTTTGTGTCTTAGGGCACATTTTTTCGATAGATGGATTCCATGTCCGAAAAGGTACGAAGCCTTTCTTGGAATCCTGCATGTTGAATCGTTTCAAGACAGTGTCTATGTATGAAGCTTGCGATAAGCCTATCATCATTTTCTTGCGATCTCGAGTGATCTTGATCCCAAGGATGTGCGGCTTCCCCTAAGTCCTTCATATCAAAACTGTTTTTGAAAGCCATGCCCTTACATCCGATAATACCTTTACATCGTTCGATGATTAGAATGTAAATCTCACGATAGTACTAAGAATACTAATGCGATTCGACACGCTTTTTGCACACACAACTTTCGAACTCGTTTTGATCAAACCCATAAGACTTTATAACATGATCAAAACATTGGTTCCAAGCTCTGGATGCTGTTTGAGTCCGTAAATGGACTTCATGAGCTTACAAACTAGGTGTTTTGGCCTTTCTCAATGAAGCCTTGGGGTTGTCAGATATAGATCTCTTCATCAAGACTTCCGTTAAGGAAAGCCATCTTGACATCCATTTGCCAGATTTCAAAGTCGAGATCAAACAATCGATAAGAGAATTAGGATGGACTTGAGCATGGTTCTGGCGAAAAAAGTTTCCTCATAATCGATCCCCCTTTCTTTCGAGTATAACCTTTCGCCACGAAGTCTTGCCTTGAAGGTTTCCACCTTCCCATCCCGGTCCTCTTTTCTCTTATACACCCACTTGCAACCAATGGGTTTGACCCCATTAAGTGGTTCGACTAGCTCCCCACACTCTATTATGATACATAGAACCCATTTCGCTTTCATTCTTTGTTTTGCCAAGAAACTGCATCCTTGTCTTGGATTGCCTCGTCATATGTCCATGGGTCTGATTCGTCTTGACCGGGAATCAAGTCCGAGGACTCTCCTATTCCCATGAATCTCTCGGGCTATTTCACAACCCTCCCACTACGACGAGGTTCTGATTGTGTAAGTGTGTCGTTTGGTATGTCATCTTGTACAGTTGGCATTGAGGTTAGCCCCCTTAGCTCATTTAAGGTAATCTCACTTCTGGGTCTTCTTTCGTTCATATAGTCTTCTTCCTAAAATCTAAAGTGGGTGCTTATTACCACCTTTTGATCTTTGGGACCATAGAACATACACCCTTTTGTTCCCTCGGGGTATCCCACAAACAACCTTAATTCTGATCGAGGATCCAATTTACCGGCTTCCTTGTTCAACACGTAGGCCGAACACCCCAAAATCTTCATGTGTCCCAAACTGGGCTTGCGCCCGATCCACAATTCTTTGGGAGTTTTGGGAACCGATTTGGATGGCACCAAGTTCAGAATGTAGGCTGCTGTTTCCAAGGCATGACCCCAGAACGACTTGGGAAGATCCGCATAACTCATCATAGATCTAACCAATTTCAAAAGAGTTCTGTTTCTTCACTCTGCAACCCCGTTTTGTTGAGGGGTTCCGGGTGCAGTTAGCTGGGATGCAATCCCTTCATCAGACAAGTAGTTCAAAAACTCATCGCTGAGGTATTCGCCTCCACGATCGGATCGTAGAGACTTGATACATTTTTCCCTATGATTCTCTGCTTGAGCCTTAAATTCTTTGAATTTCTCAAAGGTCTCAGATTTATGCTTCATATGGAAAATATAACCGTACCTTGAGTAATCATCAATAAAAGTGACGAAATACTCATAATCTCCTCTTGCTTTGGTTGACATTGGACCACATACATCAGTGTGAATGATTTCTAACACTTCTTTGGCTCTATTCCCCTTGGCTCCAAATGCCCTCCTGGTCATTTTACCCTCCAAACATGATTCGCAGGTTGAAATTGGTTCAACTTGGAGAAACTCCAGTGAACCGTCTTTCACCAACCTTTGGATCCTCTTTGGATTTATATGTCCCAATCTTAGATGCCATAGAAGTGTCTCGTTCACGTCTGATGAACGTTTTCTTTTCTCGGAAATAGTTGATGTGTTATAGGATGCATTTCGTGAGTGGTGTGCACAGTTAATTGTATAGAGATTATTCGACAACGTTCCATGACAGATAAATTTATCAAAAAGAGAAATGGTAACAACTTTATTAAAAGTAATCGAATATCCATCAAGAAAAAGTTTAGAAACTGAAATTAAATTCTTTCTAAAAATCGGAACGTAAAGAACATATCTTAAAATTAAAACTATGTCTTCAAAAGACATGTGCACTTCTCCCACTGCTTCAGCTACCACTCTCGTAGCATTGCCCAGTGTGATGAGGATCTCACTCTCACTAAGTTGCCGGGTCCGCTCGAACCCCTGTAAAGTGAAACAAACATGATCAGTGGACCCCGTATCCACTACCCATAAATGGGAGGCATACGCCGCTAAGTAGGTTTCAACAACTAGTGCGTGAGAATTACCTTTCTTTCCATTCCTTTTGGGTTTGAAACAGGCTGACCTCCAATGTCCTTTTTCACCGCAGTTGAAGCACTTCCCCTTAGCTTGCTTACTCACTCCTCCACCCTTCTTCACCTTTTCTTTGCCATTGGCAACACTTGAGTTCACTTGCTTGTGGCTTTTGTCCTTTTTCTTGTTCTTACCACCCCTTGGCCTAGAAGAAGAAGAAGGTCCATTTGCCACCAAGGCTTGGCTCTTTTGCCCCAATATCGCCTCTGTTGAGACTAAAGCTTACAATAGATCAGACATCGAGAACTTCTGATTATTCATCTGGTAGTTCAGCCTGAACTGTTCAAAACTTTTCGGCAGAGAGTGGAGCACGAAATCGATTTGGGTCTCGATGTTGTATTCAGTCCCAAGTACCTCAAGCTTGTTAAGGTGAGCCATCATTTGGAGAACTTGCTCCCTTACGGGCGTTCCCTCCACCATTTTCATTGAGAGCAAGTCCCACATGGTGATCTGACGAGCAACACGGTTCTGATGTTGAAACATCGCTTTAAGACTAGTCATGATGTCTGCAGCGGTCTCAACGTTCTGGTGTTGGTGTTGTAACACATCTGACATAGAAGCCAAGATGGTACACTTTGCCATTTCGTTGGAACGCTCCCAGTCAGCATACTCTTTCTTAACTGTTTTAGTTGACTCATCTTTTGGCTTTTCTGGTTTAGGTGTAGTGAGAACCCAGTTATGGCTTTGTGCAGTGAGGACAATAGTAAGTTTACGATTCCAATCAACGAAGTTTTCACCAGTAAGCAAATTGTCTTTAAGTATATTGAATAGTTGATTAAAAGGTTGCGACATGATGTGAAATAAACAATAATATGCATAAGCACAAATATATCACAAGGTTCGATCACATGCTTCATATTAAAATCTAAAAAAAATATGAACATGCATCAGCCAACATCTCAAAACAGTTTAAATAAGCCACGTGGGATGGGTCATTATTTA
Organism: Stenogyne calaminthoides; assembly: GCA_037126765.1. Lineage (NCBI taxonomy): Eukaryota > Viridiplantae > Streptophyta > Magnoliopsida > Lamiales > Lamiaceae > Stenogyne > Stenogyne calaminthoides. Next base: position 22,045,799 of record JBBCBC010000026.1, on the reverse strand, counting down.
AACACATTCAAGCAGGTTACAAACAAGAACAGTTATTAAACCTTTAATATCCAGATTAATAGTTGGCTCCCACTTGATCAATATAAAATTGACAGGAACTTCGGGGAAGTATATGCATATCAATTTTATACCTAAGTAATAACCATGATTAAATACATAATCATTATTTCGCTTTGAACGAGCCTCGTGGGGAGGGTCATCGTCGCCACTAGTAATAATCCACAATCATCCATTTGGAATTCATTCATGTGAAAGCTAACTTTTGACCGTCCCGTGGGGGGAATTTCTCCAAAAGAATTCACAAATAAATAAATAAATCATGGAGGTCAAAATTAATTCAATTTTATTTTCCGGAATAAAATTGTCAATTAATTATTTAAACATACTTAGTAATTTTTGAAGGTGAGATTTTTCATTGGGTAACTCTCATGCAAACACATTTAAACAAAATAAATAAAGCACAAGAAAAAACAATAATAAATCAAGCAAAGCGGAAAAATAAACATATTGGGCACAAATTATTCAATTGTCATGGTTTGATTTTTCTTGGCTTGATTTTGAAGAAGCGTCGTCTTGAATTTCTCCCACTCGATCGTCTCAAAAGTACTCCATCTCAAAACGCCACGCCAAGTAGCTCGCAAATGGTAGGGACACGCCGCGTTCATTTGGTCGAAGTCGGCCTCAGTAGCCTCGCACGCCTCGTCGTCAGAGCTCGCTTGCCGTGCCTCGCCACACCCAGCAAAGGCTCGAAAGAGGCGGCGCCGACATTCGCCCGCCTCGCCCGCGAGCCTCGGCGGCGCCCTGCGTCCCAAGCTTCGCTTCCTCACGCCCACCCATCCGCCTCGGCCGCAGCCCAGCGTGGCCCCATGTGCGCCCGTCGCGTCGCCCGTCAGCGCCCGCAGCGTCAGCCGATCGCCCGAATCTAGCATCGCGCCCATGCTCATACCCGATGTCCGGCAAGGCGGCGTGCCTCCCTTTGGCGCGTTTAAGCGCGATCGCGTCATCTATGACGATTTGGATCTATCCTTTAATTCTTCGTCTCTCGCCTCCGTTTCCGATCTGGTTACAATTTATTTACAAAAATTAAATAAACCTAGATCTAGACTAGTCTATTACATTGATCAAATCAAACAAATCCTAATCTACTCGTGGATTTTCTCCACGAGGCAAAAGCGAATCGAGCGAATCGAATTAAAAACCACAATTTATATGCATGCATAAATAAACACATTAAATTCCATGACAATTGGATACCTGCAAAACAGATCTAGCAATTCTACTATCCAATTTTAAATTTAATGAAAACGAATTAAATTACAATTTAAAAAAATTGAGCGAAATCGAGGCTCGATGCGCTTGTTGGGGAATAAGTTGCGGATCTATTAGGGATAAATATTTAAATACAAATTTAATTCTGATAATTATTACTAGCATGAATTAATCCTATATTAATTCAAATACTAATTCAACAACAAATCATGCATATAATCAATTCACGTAAATCCTACGCATGCGGAATTTCTACGAGTTCACGTGAACGTACCTCTTGGAATGGTAATGGTCTCGTTGATTAAACACACCAAAAGAACCTTCCCAAGTATTCCCTTAATCCTTGCTCGACAATCCGGTGGTAGGACGCTTGCGAACAATTAACAAAAGGAAAATAAACTTAGTTGCACCACCTTTGTGGATTTACTAATTTTTCCAGCACATGGAATTGTACTTGGGAATGAAACACTCATCCCCTATTTATAGAGGGTGTTGGTCGAAAATTTGGGATAAAATAATATGGGAAAATCTTTTTCTTGATCTCCAAGAAATCTTGAATATATCTCATATATTCTTTTCTCCATAATTAAAATATTCCACAAAAATCCCAACTCCTCTTTGTTATGGAAATTTCGAAAAATATAGGGAACAAGAATCCAAGATTTGGATCTTCTTGAATTTATAAGATATTCTTGTATTTCAAGAAATACATATCTTTTCAAGAAAATCAAGAAAATCTTTCTTGCCCTTTATATTTCAAGATTTTCGAAAATTGCTATATGGATAACCAAGTGGGAGATTTCTTGAATTTAATGAGATAATCTTGTATTCCAAGAATACATATCTTCATTCCATAACAAAATTCAAAGAAAATCTTTCTCCCATTTTAATCCATAATTTTCGAAATTTTGAGGAAAAATATGCAACAAGATTTATTTTATTTTTAAACACCTTTTTTAAGTTATTGAACTTTATGTTGGACTACTTGGGGGGCCTTTAGGAGAATTAAGATTGGACCTTCCAATGGATCTTGAATTATGAATATTGAGCCACAATATTATTCAAGCCCATAAATATTAATTAATCCCACTACATAATTAATATTGCACTATCCATCTTAGCCCATATTACAGTTAATATGGCTCCCGGTTATTATTTCCCGTGTTTAAGATTATCTAGCCCATTAATTAATTCAAGCCACTGAAATAGCTTTTCATTAATTAATATCTTTTGTGCTTGGTTAAGGAACAGTTCAACATTATTATCCATACCGGAAACTAGTTCCACTTGCAAGATTTGGTATGATAAAATTTATGAACCTCCCAAGGGGGCAAATCGAACAAGCGTACTTGCACATGATTCTCCGTATTAAATCTTAGCAATCACATGTGACCAATAATATTGCCCAAGATAAAAAGTATTGAATCTCGTTGATTCTCTACCCATGATAAGTCAAAGCAATAGTTACCAACCACACGTGATCCTATTTAAGGAACGAAGATTAAGAATTAACGAACCACTGAGGTCTAATTCTTTCTTGTTCAGTTCTGAAGAATTTGTCCTCCTGTAGGTCCTATTCAGTGCATCAGTCATGCACTAGTGTAATCTCTTGGTCAAGACAAGCCAATCTGAGCCTTACACTTCAACCTTTCACGATGGATTGTTCATTTCCATCTAGGTCGTGAATGATGTACTTTTAGTTACAAGGGATTGTTAATTTAATCTTTTGTGATCTGGTATCACTAAATTAACTACAATGTAACACGTACTATTTATTGAACAGTTATGCAGTAAATATATGTAACATTCGATGATATTTAAAGCATCAGTGATAAACAATTTATTTCAGTAAATAAGTCCGAAATTCAGTTTTGATTATAAAAAGTAAAAGCATACTTTCTAGTATAATCCCAACACCTTTCACATTAGTGCAAATGTGAGAGCCACATCTGGTATCCAATACCGAGCAGTTAGCGCTATTAGTGGACATGTTTATCGTAATAACAAACATACATGTTCTAGTGCTAGAAGCACCTAGTGTCTTTCTTTTAGCAACCAAACCTTACAGTCCTTCTTCCAGTATCCTCTTCTACTTACAGTAGAGGCACACATCCTTGTTTACCCGCTCCTTCTTTTGAACACCATCTTAGTGATAGTGAACTCAAAAGTCTTGAGCACGTTGTGAAGTTTAGGCACAGTTGCGTCCGTCTTATTCATATTGTAGTTCACAATGAAGCTAAAATATGAATTCGGAAGCGACTGGAGGATAACATAAATGAAAACATTGATCTTTTAGCTCAATACCTAAATTACCAAATTTCTCAATTAGGTCTATCATCATTAGCACATGAGGTAAAATCTTCTCTCCTTTAGCTAACCGACATTTGAACAGATCTCCCATCACTTCATAAATCTCATAACGAGATTCAGAATCAAAGAAATCCTTCAGATTCTTGAGCACTAAGAAGGGACCCATTTTTCTCATGTTGCCTATGTACATAGGGAATCATGCCGAGCAACATCACATACTGAGTTTGGGAAGCATCCTCTTGATGCTTCTTCTGAGGTCCTACGTCTAACATGACTGCCTCAGAGTACTAGCTTTAAGGGTAACCGGGATAGGCGTGTCCAACACGTACTCAATCTTTTCTTGTCTTAGCACCAAACACATGTTATGGTACCAGTCCAGAAAATTTGGCCTAGCCAATTTGTTTGTTTCCAAAACACTTCTCAATAACAGTTATACATTTCAACTAACCAAGAGAAATAACATAAAACGGGAATTAAAACACATAATTCCTATGATCAATACTCAGCAATCAAAATAAACATGGCCTTTCTTTTGTGTTTATTTTGTCTCCATTATTTTCACGTACTTAACGACCTCATCGGAAAAGTACGAATTTATATCTAATATAAATCATAATGGACTAGGATCCACATTACTACTATTATAATCCCAGCGAGGGCTGAATATCACAATAACATAACTGGTAAGTCTCTAAACCAATTGCAAACTGCAACTCCTAGTTTGTCGAACCTAATTCGACTGATGTCCCTTACCATTTGTCCCCGCAAGGGCGAGTTAAACAAAGTTAAGTTGGTTTACAACCATCAAGCGGCGACATTACATGTCCCTATAAAAGTTCCGTTACATGTAGATCCGAGCAAAAGACGAGGGCCTTAAATACTCATTGGAATAAAATCTCCGGTTTTCTTGTAATTTTGATGGAAGACATCTTATCAAATCAATGAGAAAACCATATTTTAGTGAGGAACATTTTAAAGGCGGGGTATTAATTGTTTAATCGAGATCCAACATGTTAATCTACATCACATTTGAGAAATTATTGGGCGCCGCCTACCCAAACATGATTTCATATAGACTAACACTTATATGGGCGCCGTCTACCCAAACAGTTAATACGGTCCGACAATTATTGGGCGCCGCCTACCCAAACAATTATAATGCGGACGTAAAGTGCTTTAACAAATTTAAATAAACAAGTTAACCAGTGAGATTTTAATAAACATTTTAAAACAAATTTCAAAACAATATTCGATTTTATTTTAAGTTTATTAAAACAATAATTAATCCAATTAATTATTTATTATTGGTCCAACCAATTTTTAAAAATTTAAACTTAATGATTAATCCAATCAATCATCAATTAAGTTCCAACCTTTAATCCAATTTTAATATTAAACATTTTATTAATAAAAATCAAATTTTAATTATTTGTTGTTTAGGGTCTCAGATGCAATTTCCAAAATAGCATGGAAAGACCTGTCCATATCGAATTTGCAAAACAACTCTTCCCACATCACTGCCCAAATTCCACATATCCAATCCGTAATTTGAGACATACGATTCCAAATCCAAAATTTCTAAACCCCAAATTAATTTCCAGATTAATCATCCAAGAACAATAATCAAGAAACAACCAATTACCAAAATTCAATCAACATTCTATCAATCACAATTAATCTCAGAATTAATCCAATTAATTCATCAAAAAAATAGTCCAACATTAGCAATCGACAAGAATGGTGGAGCGAATAAGCGACGAGCATCGTTCGGGTCAAGGGCGGTGCGTGCACAACACTGCCGTCTACAACAGTTTCATCGCAGAACCAAAACAAGTATGAAACACTTGGGGTTCAACAAATCACCGCCGTGACTGGAAAAATGCATCGGACAGGTCGCTCCGTATCGCGCGAGCGCATTCGATTAATCGCAGCCGCTCAGCGCACACGTACGTCGTCTCCGTCGTTTGGGACCGCCATCGGAGCAATGAAAAACACCCATAGCTACAAGATGCCGTCGCCGCGTGGAGCAACACGCTTCCCACCAAGGTGAGAGAACGCGTCGCAGCCACCGGGAAGAAACAAACCGCGACCGAGTCGAAGCAAGCCTCCATAGATCGGAACTAGAGAATGGAGGGCCGCCGCGAATCGCCCTCTCCGCCGCAGGTAGTGTCGTGCGTCCACATAATCGACGCGAAGCGCGGCACCTAGCGCCCACCTCAAGTGACGATGCGGGATGCCGTCGCGCAACCTAGTGGCGATAGGGAGATAGCGGCGGGGAAGGGGTGTGGGTTTTGCAGAAAACCCTAATTGGAAGGTGAAGTGAGTGAGACGAAGACCCCAAATAAAAAAAAAAGGTTCAATATATAAACATATAATACCCCAACAAATAAACATGTGCACACACGCACAAGCAATATTAATCGGTGCGGTCACGGGTGAAGCCGACTGCACCCCATCAGATTTATAAAAAAAATTCTTTTACAAATCATTTAATTAGCAATTAATCAAGAGCCTGAGCTTTGATACCACTGTTGGAATTTGAAAGCACATAAACACGTAATACATGCACAGCGGAAATTAAAGTTCACCAACAACGAATAGTTAATTGCATAATTAAATACGAGTAAATGTAAACAGAATTATTACAGTAATTCGTATACAGTTTTCTCTACTATGGTATCCACGTAATCCCCAATTACGGACTTGCACAGATTTGCCAGCGTTGAATCCCGAGATGAATTTGCTAGGAAAATTCTAACTCTAGATCTTATGGAGAAAATATGAAGTGATACAGTTTGTGAATCCCAATAGCTTGTATATATAGGGAGGCTTAACTTATTTCCCAAGCTAGCCCAATTAGGGAAATAAAATCTCTAATCTTGAATTAAATTAATTTCTTTTAATTTAATTCCCTAAATATAAATCTCTACGGATTTAAATGTCTTATATGAAAATCTCTATGATTTACTTCCATATACATTAAATCCTACAATTATATTCCAAATATAATTATTGGGAATTCTTATTTAATTAAATCCAATTTCATTAAATATTAATAATAATTAATTCCAAATTAATCTATTATTAATTACTTCTCCATAAATTAAATATTAAATCCAATTTAACATTTAATCAACCAACTATAATCCTTAAAAGGGAACTACTTGTTGTGTGACCCATAGGCCCTCATATACCGACCGATTAGTCAAACTAACGGTCTTAATTGAACCCTAGACAATAAATCAGACATTCTCAATATATGAGGTACGTTGCGAGAAACGTGCAACTACCTGTAACTCAAACATGGGCTATTACGATTTCCTCCTTTCATTCGCGAATACTCGATTAAGTCTTGAACATGATGAAGTGTCTATTCAAATAACTTAATCAATTTATCTCTAATCACTAATTGATCATGTATGTCACACTTAGCCACAAAGTCTAAGTTGACGTGCATCGGCCGATGACTTAGATCCAATTATGACGAGAAGATGAGTATTCTCTCTAAATCCACTTCGAGGAATGAATCCTATTCCTGGCTCAAGTACCACGCACATGCACTTCGTGATGAACCCAATCCAAGACATATCTACCTATGGAAGGGTGCAAGCGTCGGTCATGGTCAAAGTTCATCATCCCATACATGTCGTGCTTATTGTCTTCAAGTCAAAGGAGTATCGCATCGCTCCCACTAACCGAGACACCCGTAGACACATATAGTGGAACTACATCAAACGGTTTCTCGGATGGGTATACCAATACCCTCTAAGGTATTTGTGCATCCATCATGAGATACCTAGTATCTCGTAGTAAGTGAGATCTTACTACACTCTCTAAGAATATGATGCAGATCGCACACCAATCTCCATTGCATCATCAATATCTCATTCTTGATGATCCTTGATCCGGCCTATTTGAGAATCATGCTTAAGTCGTCTGAGTTCTCACAACCTCAATGACAACAACGCCTCATGGGAACACTTGTATGAATAAATGGAAACAATCAAACATAATATTCAAACAAGTGTATTGTCATACATTAATATTAAGTGAACTATAATATTAAATGTTCTACAACAAGCAATAACCAACAAATATTCATCAACATCGATCCCTCCTCTCCAATGCAACTAATATATTCTTTACACCACAACTATACTAAATAAGCTAAATTAAGCTAATACTAAATTAACCTAATTAAAGAGTACTAATTAATATACACGTGTTAGCTAAATAATACAAAACTAATACTACACAATAAAACAATTAATCAACTAATATTACACAATAAAACAAGTAATACTAAACATTAAAGCAACTAATACTTAAAATTAAAACAATTAATCAATTAATACTACACAATAAAATAATTAATCAACTAATAGTACACAATAAAATCAACTAATACTGTACAATAAAACAAGTAATACTAAACAATTAATCAACTAATACTACAAAATTAATCAACTAATACTACACAACTAATTAACTAATACTACATAATTAATTAACTAATACTAACAATTAATCAACTAATACTACACATTAAAACTAACTAATACTACACAATAAAACAAGTAATTCTACACAACTGATCAATTAATACTACACATGCAATAAAACAATTGATCAACTAATACTACACAATTAATCAACCAATACTCACAATATATAAAATAATTAATCAACTAATACTACATAATAAAAACAACTAATACCAATAAAACAAGTATTACTATACTATAAAGAAACTAATACTTATAATTAATCAAACGAAAAACTTACCTTAACTGGAAAAAGGCGGAATGCAGCCCGCGGGGGTGGAGAGCGCCTCCCCTTTCGTCTATTCGATTTCCCAAAACTGAAGAATGAGGTTGATCGGGTTGGTTTTATTGGGGGGGGGGCTTTAAAGAGGGAGAAAAACTCTCGTTAAACGAGGGAATCGTGCCTCGTAGAGCGCGTGTTTGACCGTTCCAGGGGGCGACAACTTTTCAAATTGGAGAGGGTTTAATATCCTCGTTATATAATGCGTTCAATTTGACGAGGGTTTTTTACCCTCTTTAAATTGCAGCGTCTATTTTGACGAGTGTTTTAAACCCTCTTTAAATGGACCCTCTTAAAATCCCTCGTGCAGCCCTCATGAATTGAATCCCTCTTTAAAACCCTATTTAATTAACAGGATTTTCAATCCCTCTTTAAATACCCTCGTTAAATCAGACATTTTTTGTAGAGCGTGTTGATTTTAAAATATCTATAAATACAAGAATAATATCCTAACATAACCATTTTTTTATTTAGAAAATTAGTAATTGAATCGTGCGATGCTATGATTGCACAATTAATTTTTAAAGCATAGTAATATAGATTTAGAAAATCTCTGTAATGAAAATTTTATAAGAATAAAGTGAATGCAGCTAACATGTTTGAATTCATATTCAATAGGCATTTTAAAAATAATTAAAGTATACATCTCCCTTAATATAACATTTTTTGTCGTTTTTATCCATCGTTTTGGACAGAGTTAGAGAAAGTTTGGGGATTAACACCAGCTCATCGGAATTGTTTCCAGTTATAACGTTATTTTCTAGAACGTTGTCACGCGTGTGGTGGAGATTTTTTTTTTTTTCAAGGTAGTCCTATATGTATGATTATCCCCTATAACAACAAAATTGTCGAATGATGTGAAAAATTAAAAGGGGCGTCTAAGGAAGAAGAAAGAAGCAGTCAAAATATTGTGAGGCCTTGATATAATAAAGGGTTCAGATTGAGAGAAATTTAGGAAATTTACAAGCTACTAAATGGAAAGGATCTGTATTTGAAAAACTGAGAATTAGAAAAAAGAGGGTATATATTAAGATTATAACAAATACTGTGTGCATCATTTGCATAAATTTAAATCCGTGCAATTGGATCCAAAACGGCCACAAAACCGGATCACATATGTAACTTAATTTTCACTTTTCTTTTCTATTTCTCTTTTTTTTTGCATGTTTTTCTTTTACTCTCTACCTTCTCTTTTTTACTCCGTACGTGTACTGTATATACGTTTCTGCGATTTCGGTAACTTTTCTTCCTTTTTTTTTTCCTTTTCTTTCATTTCACATATTTTTTTCTTAATCTCTATGATATTTTGTCGGGTGTTTCTTACAGCATTCAGGGTGTTATACTGACTGTCAACAGTCAGTTAATCTGAGCCATTAAATTTTAAATTCAAATGCTTAAATTTAATAATCTGCTATTTATTGTACTAAGCGTCGTACTAAGCGGTGTACAACATCGTACTATCTGTCTATCTATATCATACTGTCGTACTATTATAATAAATTAAATAATACAAAAAATATAATTATAAATTTATGAATTCACCCAAATATATATATTTTTTGTACAATTAGCCTTATATAATTTTTGAAGAATATCAAATAAATTTTGAAATTATTTTAATTGCAGAGGGTTCATCACTTCATCTCCCTCTTTCAAGAAAAAAAGAGTTATCGTCTTCCTCTTCCCACCACAGTCTCGCGTCGCCGGTAGCCGCATCGGCGCACCCATAATTGTCTCTTTCTTCACGCAATGAGGAGGAGCGATTTCTAGTTTCACATATATGCCAACTTTTTGATTGAGAACATTATAGAAATCAATTTAAATTGAGATGAAGACCGTCTTTTTTTGATTGAAGAGTTCGGGAATCCGATTTTTATTTGTCGCGGATCAAGGGGTTCTCTTTTTTCGTTGTACCCTTTCTTTTTTATTAGGATGAATTAGTAGTGAAATGTCATTTGTGATTTTGATTTGATTATGTTTGAATATTTTGATTTGAAAACTAAATAAAAGGGTGATTTTGTCCTTATATATTTATATTTTTATACTAATGTGTTTTAGAAAGAGGGTAAGATAGTAAATAGCAATTATAATTTAAAATTTCATTTTAAAAAATTAAATTGATGCAGCAGGTAGTAAATCAGTACAACAGAGTACGATGACACGTGGTGAGATTTTATACTTCGACTGTTGATAGTCAGTACGACACAATGACTTCTACAAGAAATACCCTATTTTGTCTCTATTAATATCTCTTTCTAATGTTTCTTTTTTTTTTCAAATTTGCGCAAATTTGTAAATTTAGTTTTCGACCTCGACTAATATCATCTCTGATTTCAGGTAATTTTTGTTTTCGATTTCTTTTCCTAGTGGTCGCCCTTCGATTTTCGTTGTCGTTTTGTATTGTGTTTAATAATTTTTGTAGTATTGTAAAATTTTTATGAACCCTAGTTTATAAAACACTTGTGACTACTTGCTATTATTTTTATAAAACCTAATTTTCGTTGGATTTATTTTGGAATTGTGATGTTATATTTCATTATGCCTCCTCTGGGTTGACCCTTGAATATTTGAAATTTTCCATGAACTTATTTTCTGTCGTTTATCATTTATGGTTGAATCACTTGGTTTTTAGATGTCATTATAGATGTATTTTATTATAAGAAAAAAGAGTAACACTTGTGTGCACCAATTGCATTTTGTGCAATTGGATTTAATTTTAATTTGGATGAACAATCTACACCTATACACTAAATCATGATCTATTCGGGCCGGGTGAACCATGAACCACTCAGGACGAGTGAACCATGAACCACTCGGGGCACGGGCGGGCGACCCAAATTAAATATCTTTTCATATTTTATTTTATTTTACAATTTAAAATATTGATTTCAATAGATAATTTTAATTTAAATAACATATTATATTTCATATAGACCTAAAAAACGTCTATAAAGTTGAATTTTTGTTATCTACATATTAATAAATATGAAAAAATATAAAAATATATTATATTTATATATATTATATAACATATATTTTGATTTTTAATATATAAAACGGGGCACGGGTCCGAGTAATACCCAGACCCTGTTGGGATTATACTGAAAAGTATGCTTTTACTTTGTATAATCGAAACTGAATTTCCAGACTTATTTACTGAAATAAATTGTTTATCACTGATGCTTTAAATATGATTGAATGTTACATATATTTCTTTGCATAAACATTTCAATAATTCGTGACGTGTTACATCAGTAGTTAATTTAGTGATACCCGATCACGTAAGATTAAATTAACAGATCCCTTTGTAACTATAAGTACGCCATTCACGACCTAGATGGAAATGAACAACCATCGCGAAAGGTTGAGGTGTAAGGATCGATTGGTTTGTCTTGACCAAGAGATTACACTAGTGCATGGTGATGATTTGAATAGGACCTCTGAGGAGGATAAGTTCTTTAATCGAACAAGGAAGAATTAGACCTCGGTGGTTCGTTGTTTCTTAACATTCGTCCCTTAAATAGGATCACGTGGCATTGGTAACTATTGCTTTGACTTATCATGTGTAGCTTAAAGAGAGATTCAATACTTTTTATCTTGGGCAATATTATTGGTCACGTGTGATTGCTAAGATTTAATACGAAGAATCGTGTGCAAGCACGCTTGCTTGATTTGCCCCCTTGGGAGGTTCATAAGTTTTATCATACCAAATCTTGCAAGTGGAATTAGTTTTTAGGTATGGATAATAATGTTGAACCGTTCCTCGACCAAGGACAAAAGATATTAATTAACGGAAAGCTATTTCAATTGGCTTGAATTAATTAATGGGCTAGATAATCTTAAACACGGGAAATAATGACCGGGAGCCATATTGACCGTAAATATGGGTTAAGATGGATAGTCAATATTAATTATGTAGTGGGATTAATTAATATTTATGGGCTTGAATTATATTGTGGCTCAATATTAGATATTCAAGATCCATTAGAAGGTCCAATCTTAATTCTCCTAAAGGCCCCCCTCGAGTAGCCCAACATATAGTCCAATAACCGAAAAAGGTGATTAAAATAAAATAAATATTGTTGCTTATATTTCCCTTATTTTTAAAAAATTATGGATAAAAGAGGGAGAAAGATTTTCTTTGAATTTTGTTATGGAATGAAGATATGTATTCTTGGAATACAAGATTATCTCATTTAATTCAAGAAATCTCCCACTTGGTTATCTATATAGTATGTTTCGAAATTTTGGAAATATAGTGGGCAAGAAAGATTTTCTTGAAAAAATATTATGGAAGATATGTATTTCTTGAAATACAAGAATATCTCATAAATTCAAGAAGATCCAAATCTTGGATTCTTGCACACTTAATATTTTTCGAAAATCACCATAAAATAGAGGAGGTGGAATTTTGTGGAATATTTTAATTATGGGAAAAAGAATATATGGGATATATTCAAGATTTCTTGGTGACCAAGAAAAGTCTTTTCCCACATTGAAAATTCACATAAATTTCGTTCACCCCTCTCCTATATATATAGGGGATGATTAGTTCATTCCCAAGTACAATTCCATGTGCTGGAAATATTAGCAAATCCACGAAAGTGGTGCAACAAAGTTTATTTTTTCCTTTTGTTAATTGTTCGCGAGTATCCTTCCACCGGATTGTCGAGCAAGGGCTAAGGGAGTACTTGGGAAGTCCTTTTGGTTAGTCCGTCCGACCAAAGTCACTGCCATCCCGAGAGGTACGTTCACGTAAACCCGTAGATTCCGCGTTACGTGGCTTTTTATATGCACGATTTGTTGTTGCAATTATTATTTGAATTAATATAGGATTAATTCATGCTAGTAATAATTAATGAATTAAATTTGTATTTAAATATTCACCCCGAATAGATCTGTGCGAATCATTCCCCAACAACTGGTATCAGAGCACCTGTTTCGGGCTCTGAATTTTTTAAATTGTAATTTAATTCGTGGACATTAAATTTGAAATTGGATAGTAGAACTGTTAGATCTGTTTTGCAGGTATCCAATTGTCATGGATTTTAATGTTTTATTTTTGCATGCATATAAAGCTGTGGTTTTTAATTGATTCGATTCGGATTTGTTTTGCCTCGTGAGAAAATCCACGAGTAGACTAGGATTTGTTTGATTTGATCAATGTAATAGACTAGTCTAGATCTAGGTTTATTTATTTTTTGTAAATAAATTGTAATAGGATCGAACGAAAAAACGAATAATTAAAGGACGAAATCGAGAACAGGCGTGGCGTATGGGGTTGTTGGCACGCCATGGGCGCAGGGCGCAGGCAGGCGGGCAGCCGAGTGAGATGAGGGCAGCATAAGGAAGGCCCAAAGCTCGCGGCGTATGACGAGGCGGCGCCTTGAGACGCGGGCGGCGAGGTCATGGCGAGGCGGAGGCGGGCGAAAGGCCTTGACGGGCTGCCGCCGCTTGAGATCTTGTTGAGATCGACATCGCCGAGGGCCTGCCGACATCAAGGGCGTCTTAGCGCCGGGCGGGTGCGAGGTCGCTGAGAGTGTCCCTAAATAGGCATCTGGAAGCCAGCGGCGGCGGATCTTGGCGTGTACTTGAGCTGCAAGCTTGGCGTGTGGTTCGAGGCAAGTATTTTTCGAGACGAGCAGTGGGAGAAATTCGAGACGTGTTTCTTCAAGATCAAGCCAAGAAAAATCAAACCATGACAGTTGGATAATTTGTGCCCAATATGTTTATTTTTCTGTTTTACTTGATTTATTTGTGTTATTTTATGCTTTATTTAATTTGTTTAAATGTGTTTGCATGAGGGTTGCCAAATTAAAAAATCTCAACTTCAAAATTACTAAGTATGTTTTTAAATAATTAATTGACAATTTTATTCCGGATAATAAAATTGAATTAATTTTGACCTCCATGATTTATTTATTTGTGAATTCTTTTGGAGAAATTCCCCACGGGGCCGGTCAAAAGATAGGTTTCACATGAATGGATTCCAAACGGATGATTGTGGGTTATTACTAGTGGCGACGATGACCCTCCCCACGAGGCTCGATCAAAGCGAAATAGTAATCCTGTATTTAATCATGGTTATTACTTAGGTATAAAATTGATATGCATATACTTCCCCGAAGTCCCTGTCAATTTTATATTGGTCAAGTGAGAGCCAACTATTAATCTGGATATTAAAGGTTTGTAACTGTTCTTGTTTGTAACCTGCTTGAATGTGTTTAAATAATGACCCACCCCACGTGGCTTATTTAAACTGTTTTGAGATGTTGGCTGATGCATTGTTCATATTTTTTTTGAGATTTTAAATATGATGGCATGTGATCGAATCTTGTGATATATTTGTGCTTATGCATATTATTGTTTATTTTGGGTTCATCGTGTCACAACCTTTTAATCCATTATTCAATATCTTTGAAAAGACAATTTGCTCTTTGGAGAAAATTTTGTTGATTGGAATCGAAAACTTACTATTGTCCTCACCGCACAAAGCCATGGCGGGTTTCGACCACACCTAAACCGGATAAACCATCGATGAGTCCACTAAAAGCGGTTAAGAAAGAGTATGTCGATCGGGAGCGGTCTAACGAAATGGCTAAGTGTACCATCTTGGCTTTATGTCGGATGTGTTGCAACACCAACACCGAACGTTGAGACCATTGCGGAAATCATGACTAGTCTTAAAGCGATGTTTCAACATCGTAACCGTGTGGGCTCGTCGGATCACCATGAGGGACTTGCTCTCTATGAAAATGGTGGAGGAACGGCGTAAGGGAGCACGCGTTCTCGGATGATGGCTCACCTTAATAAACTTGAGGTACTTGGCAATTGAATACGATATCGAGACCCAAATCGATTTAGTGCTCCATTCTTCTGCCGAAAAGCTTTGAACAATTCGGGTTGAACTACGGATGAATAATCGAAGTTCTCGATGCCCGATCTGTTGCAAGCTTTAGTCTCGGCAGAGGCGATATTAAGGCGAAAAAGCCAAGCCTTGGTGGCAAAAGCGGACCTTCTTCTTCTTCTAGACCAAGGGGTGGTAAGAACAAGAAAAGGAACAAAAGGCCAAGCAAGTGGACTCAAGTGTTGCCAATGGCAAAGATAAGGTGAAGAAGGGTGGTGGAGTGAACAAGCCGACTAAGGGGAAGTGCTTCAAGCAACGGTGAGAAAGGACATTGGAGGTCACTGTTCGGACCCAAGAGGGATGGAAAGAAAGGTAATTCTCACGCACTAGTTGTTGAAACTTGTTTAGCGGCGTATGCCTCCCATTTTGTGGGTGGTGGATACGGGATCCACTAATCATGTTTGTTTCACATTATGAGGGGTTCAAGCGGACCAAGCAACTTAGTGGGAGTGAGGTCCTCATCACACCGGGCGATCTTCTGAGTGGCGGTGAAGCGATGGGAGAAGTGCACCGTTGTCTTTTGAAGGCAAGTGTTTTATTTTTGAGATATTCTTTACGTTCGAATTTTTTGAAAGAATTCGTTTTCGGTTTCTAAACTTTTATGATAGATATTAGATTTACTTTTTAATAAAGTTGTTACCATTTTTCTTGTTGATGAATTTATCTATCATGGAACGTTGATGAATGATCTCTATGCAAATTAAAGCGTGCACACCACTCACGAAATGTATCCTATAACACATCAATTTTTTTAGAAAAGAAAAACGTTCATCGGGCGTGAAGCGAGACACTTTTAAAGATCTAAGATTAGGTCATATAAATCCAAAAAGGATCAAAAGGTTGGTAAAAGATGGTTCATTTGGAGCGTCTCCAAGTTGAATCGATTCAACCGCGAATCATGTTTGGAGGGTAATATGACCAAGATGGCATTTGGAGCCAAGGGGAATGGGGCTAAAGAAGTGTTAGAGATCGTTCACATAGATGTACGTAGTTCAATGTTAACCAAAGCAAGAGGAGGTTATGAGTAATTTTATTGATGATTACTCAAGGTACATTTTCCTTATGAAGCATGAATCTGAGCCCTTTGAGAAATTCTGAAGAATTTAAGGGTCAAACAGAGAATCATATGGAAAAACGTATCAAGTCTCTACGATCTGATCGCAGAGGCGAATACCTCAACGATGAGTTTTTGAACTGCTTATCTGATGAAGGGATTGTATCCCAGCTCAATGCACCCGGAACCCCTCACCAAAACGGGGTTGCAGAGCAAAGAAACATAATTCTTTTGGAAATGGTTAGATCAATGATGAGTTATACGGATCTTACCGAGTCGTTCTGGGGTCATGCCTTGGAAAACAGCGACTTACATTCTGAACTTGGTGTTATCCAAATCAGTTCCCAGAATCCCAAAGAATTGTGGACCGGGCGCAAGTCTAGTATGATACACATGAGAACTTTGGGGAGTCCGGCCTACGTGTTGGACAAGGAAACCGGTAAATTGGATCCTCGATCAGAATTAAGGTTGTTTTGTAGGATACCCTTAGGGAACAAAAGGGTGAATGTTCTATAGTTCCGAAGATCAAAATGTGGACATCCGCACCCACTTTAGATTTTGGAAGAAAACTATAGAACCCAAAGAAAACCCAGAAGTGAGATTACCTTAAAAGAGCTTAGAGGGCAAACCTCAGTGCCGACTGTACTAGATGATATACCAAACGATACGTTTTCACAACCGGAGCCTCGTTATAGTGGGAGGGTTGTTAGACAGCTCGAGAGATTCATGGGAATAGGAGAGTCCTCGGACTTGATTCTCGGAATCAGACCCATGGACATATGACGAGGCACTCCAAGATAAGGATGCAGATTCTTGGCAAACAGCAATGAAAGCCGAAGTGGGTTCTATATTTCATAATAGAGTGTGGGAGCTAGTCGAACCACTTAATGGGGTCAAACCCATTAGATGCAAGTGGGTATATAAGAGGAAAAGAGGATCGGACGGGAAGGTTGAAACCTTTAAAGCAAGACTAATGGCGAAAGGTTATACTCAGAAAGAAAGGGATCGATTATGAGAAAAAAATTTCGCCTGTAGCCATGCTTAAGTCCATCCATATTCTCTTATCGACTGCTGCGCACTTCGACCTTGAAATCTGGCAAATAGATGTCAAGACAGCTTTCCTTAACGGAAGTCTTGATAAAGAGATCTATGTGCAACAACATCAAGGTTTCATTAAAACATGCCAAGAACACCTAGTTTGTAAGCTCAAGAGGTCCATTTACGGACTCAAACAGGCATCCAGAGCTTGGAACCAAAGTTTTGATCATGTAATAAAGTCTTATGGGTTTGATCAAAACGAGTTTGAAAGTTGTGTGTATAAAAAAATGTATCGGAACTGCATTGGTATTCTTAGTACTATACGTAGATGACATTGTGATCATCGGGAACGATGTGAAAGTGTGGTCAGACGTAAGGGCATGGGGTTTCAAAACAGTTTGATATGAAAGACTTAGGGAAACCGGACACATCCTTGGGATCAAGATTACTCGAGATCGCCAGAAAATGATGATCGGGTTATCGCAAGTTTCATACATAGACACTGGTTTTTGAAACGATTCAGCATGCAAGATTCCAAGAAAGGATTCGTACCTTTCAGGCTTGGAATCCATCTATCCAAGAAAATGTCCCCTAAGACGCAAAATGAGATAGATGACATGAAAGGCATTCCTTGTGCTTCGGCTGTCGGAAACCTTATGTATGCAATGCTGTGAACGAGACCGGATATCTGTTTTTGCCATAGGCATGGTAGCAAGATATCAAAGTAACCCAGGGAAAGCGCATTGGACGACAGTTAAAAACATTCTGAAGTGTCTGAAAAGAACTCGGGATAGAATGTTGATTTATCAGTCAGATACTCCAATCTCCATCGGCTACATGGACTCGGATTTCCAATCAGATTTAGATTCCAGAAATTATTTGCCTCAGTTAGTGTGTTTCCATTTGGGAAGTGTAGCCATCCAATGGACGAGTGTGAAGCAGAAATGCATCACTGACTCAACCATGGAAGTCGGGTAAGTAGTCGCCAGAAGCGGTTGAAAGAACCGATTGGGCTCTAGATCTTCTTAGTGGACTTGGATGGTGTTCTCAATTTGTTCAAGCAATATATCTTTGGGCGATTTAAAATTCAAGAGAACCAAGAGTCCACGAGTCAAACAAACACATTAAAGGAAAAACATCTTATACGAGAAATCGTTAAGAGAGGAGATATAGATGTGGCAAAGATAAAGCGTCGAGGGACTACTAGCGATCCATTCAAAGCGCCCGCCTCTGAATACATTCGAGAGACATGTGAGTGGAATGGGTGTCAAGAGCCGTTAAATCTGCTTTGAGTATAAGTGGGAGAAATTATTAGGTTCGTGTAGGTGACATTAGATGTCACGGACTACTCGAGGCGTGTTGTAGTATACTTAAAAGCGGACTTTGAGTATAAGTGGGGAGATTGTTGGGATTATCTTTGAAAAGTATGCTTTTACTTTGTATAATCGGCCCAAATTTCGGACTTATTCTTTGAAATAAATTGTTTATCAGCGATGCTTTAAATATGATTGAATGTTACATATATTTCTTTGCATAAGCTGTTCAATAATTAAATGCGTGTTACATTTGTAGTTAATTTAGTGATACCCGATCACGAAGATTAAATTAACAAGGTCCCTTGTAACTATAAGTACGCCCATTCACGACCTAGATGGAAATGAACAACCATCGCGAAAAGGTTGAGGTGTAAGGATCAGATTGGTTTGTCTTGACCAAGAGATTACACTTTAGTGCATGGTGATGATTTGAATAGGACCTCTGAGGAGGATAAGTTCTTGAGAATGAACAAGGAAGAATTAGACCTCGGTGGTTCGTTGTTTCTTAACATTCGTCCCTTAAATAGGATCCGTGGGATTGGTAACTATTGCTTTGACTTATCATGGGTAGCTTAATCGGAGAGAGATTCAATACTTTTTATCTTGGGCAATATTATTGGTCACATGTGATTGCTAAGATTTAATCGAAGAATCGTGTGTGCAAGTACGCTTGCTTGATTTGCCCCATTGGGAGGTTCATAAGTTTTATCATACCAAATCTTGCAAGTGGAATTAGTTTTAGGTATGGATAATAATGTTGAACCGTTTTCCGACCAAGGACAAAAGATATTAATTAACGGAAAGCTATTTCATTGGCTTGAATTAATTAATGGGCTAGATAATCTTAAACACGGGAAATAATGGTAGGGAGCCATATTGATGTAATATGGGTTAAGATGGATAGTCAATATTAATTATGTAGTGGGATTAATTAATATTTATGGGCTTGAATTATATTGTGGCTCAATATTAGATATTCAAGATCCATTTAGAAGGTCCAATCTTAATTCTCCTAAAGGCCCCGGGTAAAGAAAGCCCAAATATATAGTCAATAACCTAAAAATGTGATTAAAATAAAATAAATATTGTTGCTTATATTTCCCTTATTTTTTGAAAATTATGGATAAAAAGAGGAGAAAGATTTTCTTTGAATTTTGTTATGAAATGAAGATATGTATTCTTGGAATACAAGATTATCTCATTTAATTCAAGAAATCTCCCACTTGGTTATCTATATAGTATGTTTCAAATTTTGGAAATATATTGGGCAAGAAAGATTTTCTTGATTTTCTTGAAAAGATATTATGGAAGATATGTATTTTTGAAATACAAGAATATCTCATAAATTCAAGAAGATCCAAATCTTGGATTCTCAAGACACTTAATATTTTTCGAAAATCACCATAAAATAGAGGAGGTGGAATTTTGTGGAATATTTTAATTATGGGAAAAATAATATATAGGATATATTCAGATTTTTGGTGACCAAGAAAAGTCTTTTCCACATTGAAAATTCACATAAATTTCGTTCACCCTCCCCTCCTATATATAGGGGATGATTAGTTCATTCTCAAGACAATTCCATGTCTTTGGAAATATTAGCAAATCCACGAAAAGTGGTGCAACAAAGTTTATTTTTTCCTTTTGTTAATTGTTCATGAAAGTATCCTTCCTTGGGATTGTCCGAAGAAAAAAGGGCTAAGGGAGTACTTGGGAAGTCCTTTTGGTTAGTCCGTCCGACCAAAGTCACTGCCATCCCGAGAGGTACGTTCACGTAAACCCGTAGATTCCGCATGCGTAGGTTTTACGTGGCTTTTTATATGCACGATTTGTTGTTGTAATTATTATTTGAATTAATATAGGATTAATTCATGCTAGTAATAATTAATGAATTAAATTTGTATTTAAATATTCACCCCGAATAGATCTGTGCGAATCATTCCCCAACAGACCCACCCCGTTTCATTACGGGTCCGGGACGGGTCCGACCCAAACAATGCGGGTCGGGGCGGGCCGGGGTAATATTGCCATCCCTAACTTGAATGCAATGACAACACAACTATTAAATTTAGAGTAGGTTTAGTGTGAGAATTTTCATGTATGAAAATTTATAAAATTACCCTAAATCAATTATCTACACCCTAAACACTAAATAATGAACCCTAAATTATGACTTATTCGGACCGGGTGAACCATGAACCACTCAATTTTGTCTTACCTTCACCAATTACAGAATTTGGTTGTAAATTAAAAAAATTTCATGTATGAAAATTTTCATACTAGACTTTGCCTTAAATTTATTGCCATCACAACTTCTAAATTTGAAAAAATGAGGCAAGGGGTATCAATATCATCAACAAAAAATAGTTTAATCGACAAACTCCAATAATTCCAAGACATTCGGATGGGCAAGAAATTTTACTTGGTATAACTGAGCTGCTGAAAAACTCACGTCAACATAAACTGTTTATACTATGTAAAATGTAAAAAATATTATATGTTGATGCTCTGGCCCCAAAAAAAACTTAGTAAAACAATTTATAGAAGCTCTTAAAAAAGCCACATATAGAAGAAACACCAAGGAGAGGAGAAAGCTCTTAAAAAAGGGTACATAAGTTATCACAAGAAGATCATCACAGAGAGTTCGCAAGAAAGTTTGCGTCTACCTAAATAAACAAAAGAAAAGAGAAATTCCTCCTAAACTTCATCGCTCCAAAAGTCCTGCTAAAGAGAATGATCTAATGCTGTACTCTGTTCCACATTTCTGAACCACATATGGTCTAAAAGACCCTCACGATTTTTGGCTAATGCTGCTGCTCTTTCAGTTCACGATATAGAAGTGAGGGTATCAGTAGTACGTACATAGTTTTTGCATCATGTAGCACTCGGTTCCTTTTTCGGATCAGCTCCCATCATTGTTGTTTCATGGACCTCAGCTTTCAAACCAGAAGGTGGTGGATGTTCAGCTATTTGCACCTGGTTGTCTCTCATATTCTCCTGCACAGCCTAATAACCAGGCATCAAATACCGTTTCATACTGTATACCAAACCGAAAATATCGGGATATATTATTGCATATCGATACCTTACTGCAACTCTCTCCTTTTACCTCTTTAACTAATCAGGTATAAAAAAACGAGTTTTTCATTTTGGTATATACAAAAATGAAAAAACTTTCTGATTTAGTTAAAAAAGATAAATGATTACTTTCTTTATACGGATATTAAAAAAATAAAGAACTTTTTTGTACAGGGAAATTTCGGTATGTAAAAAAATACTAAAAGATAATGTACCGAAATTTCAGTATACCTATAAATGGTATACCTATTTTTTCCAAAATACCGAAAATTTTGAATTGTTCAAATGTTTCCTTATTTGTTATCCCCACCCCTAAATTGAACTAGGTATGAATAATTATATTCTGAGACATTATATCAAAAGGATAGATATGAATAATTGGTATGTTTTCGTTTCTTACATGTAGAAGCTCAGTCATCCTTCCAGTTCCATAGCTGAAGAAAGGTTTTGCCATAGAAGCACTTTGCACAGAATCAGACGAAATAGCTGCAGTTTCTGGTTTCGAGACAATCCCTGAATCTTCTGCTGAAGATTTCGAGGCTTCCTTACCACTATCAGTTTGAGTCTCAGATGTGTCTGAGTTGTCAAATTCAGTCGATCCCATTGGGTTGGTCTTTCCTCCTTGAATAAAGGAGGGTTCACTCGCATTCTGCTTAGTTCCCTGAGGGACTTCATTGCTTATTTGGGATTGTGAGCTGAGAAATATTTGGCCAACTGGTACAGAACGATCTGGTGGCAACATGGATAACGGTTCGACCATATGGACGTCTTTGTCCCCAAAAGCCATCATACGACTAGTTGGGGTTGAGTCTGAAGGAACTTGGTTCGACTTTGCCAATCCATTCGTAAAATTGCGGGGTTGAAGCACAACAGGAACCACAGTGCCTCTCACACCCACTGGGGGAACTGATGGAGCCATTTGGGGCGACCCATATCTCCGTTTAGAAGGCACCACAGCTAGTTTCTGCCTACGAGATGAGCCTTGATTTCCATGCGGGAAATGGACGTCGTTTCTTTGGATCATCTGAAGATGAGGTGCAACATCATTTTCCGCTGTGACAGGAACGTAATGCCCCGGTTTGAAAACAACGCCCCTCAAACTTGTGGTAGAATTCCCGATTCGAACTGTGAGCAAATAACCAGCATCAAATGTGGCCTCAACTACACCAGTTACAGTTTGGCCCACCATATTCTCGACCCCGTCTGTTGTATTAACTCTCTGGGGTTGGGGAGGTTCTTTCACTCCTTCAAAACCAGGGGGTGGGCCACGGGCAGCCTGCAGTTTCTTTAGGCTTGGATCTTTACGAGGACGCCCACGCCCACGCTTCAATGGGACAGAGAGGCCAGCGGAGCTTTCACCTTGACTATATTGATTCATCTTAAGAAATTATGGTCAAGACCTTTGCTCCTGGAAAAACAGAAACATTGAACTATATTTAATGAGGTGATATAATAAATTTCGAGAATCAGCAATCCTGCATTCTTCTATAAGTGATATTGAAACCAAGCCGGGTGTTGATAGTTTGACGCAAAATATATAATAACTCGAATCTATGTCTATGGCAAGGTGCACAACAACAAATCTGGGGGGTGGGGGGATGGGTGAGCCCCCAAGATATTTTTAGTTCTACTAGTTAGGCACGTGTAGGGGTGTGCAAAAGGCGGTTTGGTGGACCGAACCGACCGTAATATAAAAAACCGAAATATAAAT
The DNA here is from genome assembly GCA_037126765.1 of Stenogyne calaminthoides. Taxonomy (NCBI): domain Eukaryota; kingdom Viridiplantae; phylum Streptophyta; class Magnoliopsida; order Lamiales; family Lamiaceae; genus Stenogyne; species Stenogyne calaminthoides. The sequence continues at coordinate 22,022,292 of JBBCBC010000026.1, read as the reverse complement.
CGAAATTTATGAACCAAACCGAAACCGAACCATATTTGTAAAAACCGAATGGTCCGGGACCGAAATATTTCGGTTCGGTTTGGTCGGTTTAGTCCAAAAACCGAAATTTTTTATTTTTTTTTTAAAATTTTCAAAAGCAATGACAAAAAACGGACAATTCCGTAATATAAAAAACCGAAATATAAATCGAAATTTATGAACCAAACCGAAACCGAACCATATTTGTAAAAACCGAATGGTCCGGGACCGAAATATTTCGGTTCGGTTTGGTCGGTTTAGTCCAAAAACCGAATTTTTTTTTTTTTTTTTAAATTTTCAAAAGCAATGACAAAAAACGGACAATTTTTTCATGAACTACGGTAAAAAAAACATATAAAAAATAATCTAAGCATCAATCCATTAGTTTCCGAAAGCTAAAAACAACTCAAAAAGGTTAAGCATTAGTAGGTTCCAAAAGCTAGCCTCCACAACCCACATTTTAAGTATCACTACAATAGTTGTTTTATAGCTTAAAAATTAAAATAATATTTTCGAAATTTTTTTTATTAAAAATAAATTCGAAAAATATATATATTTTCGAAAAAAAAAATAAAAAAAAAAATTTTGAAAAAAAAAATTATTTCAGTTCGGTTCGGTCTAATCGGTTTTTTACTAGTAAAAACCGTATACCGAACCGAAATATAAAAAATTATGTTTTCCAAATCGTAAATCGAACCGTAAACCGAAATTCGGACCGAATTTCAAATTTCGGTCCGTTTGGTCTGATTTTACAGTCTGCACCGTATTTTGCACACCCCTAGGCACGTGTTTCATAATAACTTGAACTTATGGCAAGGTACGAAACGACAGATTGGGTTGGGGCCATGAGGCCCCAAGATTTTTTAGTTATATTAGTTGCACGTGTTCCATAATAAATTGAAATAATAGCAAGGTACGCAACAGCAGATTGAGGGGGTGGGGGTGGGGTTGAGTCACCAAGAATTTTTTAGTTCTATTAGTTAGACACGTGTTTCATAATAACATAAATTTATGGCAAGGTACGCAACAGCGGATCTGGGGGGGAGTATACAATGAAACACGTGTCTTAACTAATAGAACTAAGATAACCAAACGGGTGAGCGGAACTAATCCAAGCTTACATTATGTCCAGGACTAGAAGAAGCAAATGAAAGAGCTGAGATTTTGTAATTCAGTATTTGGCACTAGGAAAGACTTATTTGTATGAAATCAAGTCATATTTAAAGCATACTTCAGGAGCAAATTACTTTAGTCCATCAATAGTCAAAAATACATTTTATAAAGTACTTATAACTAAAATCTTCAAATAAGTTCTTGCTTAGGGCTTGATCACTCATGTAACAATTTGAACCGAGCAAGGCAACAAGCATTACTTCTTATCACAAATTTGACAAAACAAAAGGTCAAACTATTCTTAAGTCAGCTGAATGAGGCATTCAGTAATATTAAAAACGTGAAATCAAGTAACTTGATCCAATGTACTTTCTATCGCATCTTTCTAGCATTACAGGAGATCAGTTCATTCTGGAAACATACCATAAAGCTCAATCTAGCAAAAAGCTGCACAGGAATGTCCTTGTAAAAGCATAATCAGAGGATAACTATTCAAGATGGAGAAAAATGAAGGGAATAACAGGCATTTAGTCATAATTGTCATGGACAAAGATTTACTTGAAAGAATAATTGCTCAATGGCTAATTTTACCCAAATCAAGACTTATAGAATTGACAACACAAAACAACATATAAACGCACAGCGCCAACGATAAGATTCACATGAAAATAGTTAAAACGAAAATAACCTAGCGAACAGCGCCGGAGAAATGAAAGCCGGAGGTCGGAATCAACTGGCGGAGGCGCGGCTGAGGTCGGAATTCGCTGGGCAATCGAGATTCAGTTCTTCTTTTCACATATAGGTTTCCCATAAACCCTAGGCCAGAATTCAGTGATTTTGGTCTCTCAAAAATTGCACATAAAACAGAGCGAGGAGATCTGCAAATAAGGCAAGTAGATAAATGGGGTCAGAATATTGAAATAAATGCAACCACAATCAATAATCAGATGTCAAAACTCACAAAATCTCCAGACGCCCACAAATTCATATACACTGATAAACAAATGCAAATGAGGGAGAAAGAAATGTAAAGAAGAAGGCGAGAATGAAGGGCCCTATTGTACAGACAAAGTGATATTGAGAGACTTTGAAAATTGGACTTAAAAGAATAGTGAAAATAAAGAGACCTTGAAAATTTCTGACTGCGACAAAAACGAGGGTAATGCTATTTGTAACTTATTATTAAAAGGTCTGGCCTTATAAGTCCAAAAGAAATGAGTGGGTTTTATCGTGCACCAAATGCAATGTGGATTTTATAATCTCTCCATTCTATTTTTTATTATCTATTTACTGTAGACACAAAAATTAAAAAAAAGTAGGAGATAATAGTATTAAATAGTGTAAAGTGGGTAAAGTGGGTTTGGTGAAGGAAAATAATAGTATTAAATGATGTAAAGTGGGTTTGGTAGAGAGAAATAATAGTATTAAATAATATTGAATGTTACTTTATTGCCTTATTTGAAAATGGATAAATAAAATTAGGACGACTATTTATGGAAAGCGGATAATCAAAATCAGGACGGAGGGAGTAATATATTTTTAAAATAGATAAAAAAAATTACATTGAAATTATATATTATACGTTGCACGATTCAATGTTAAAAAGTTACATGTTTTAGTATAGTAAATTATGTGTTTTAAAAAAAATTATAGATTGCACGGTGCACCTGGTTCATACACGATTAGTCAGACTAAACATGACAATGTTCATGGACTAAACGGACCACTAACATGTTAATTTTTTTTTCTAATTATTAAAAATATAACATGGTGTGATTTAAATTAACTATATAAAATTAAAAGATATGTAATTAACGTATTGTTAATTAAATCTAATCACATGAATCAAATTTAAGAATATAATTATAGAAGAGATAAAAGCCTATTTAATTCTTTGTCTGACCCATTTTATTTGTTTTTATATAGAATAAAATTTGACCCAAAATAATTGTCATTTACATTAATTTAAGAGAATTAAATATCATATTCTAAATTTGCCCATACTCATTGTTTTATGATAATGTATGCATTAATGAGTAATGACCATTTATTTTTTTCGGACAAATGGTGATTCAAACTCATAATCACACGGTATAAGTAATGATGCTCTAACCAATGAGTAATGACTATTTAAGTAAATATTAAAAGTATAAAACTACCACATTAAAATATATTTATCGCTATTTAACGACTTTTTTAGTTCTTTTGAAACATATTTAAACGACAAATAAAATTAATCGTAGGGGTACTCAACATTTTTATTATATTTGATCAAAATATGATGTTCTAATTCATTCATCTGAAATATGTACAACAATGAAAAAAATTTAGTAATAACATTATCACATAATTAATTGAGTAGGACTTGCATGATGCAGTCTCACAATGAGACGGGAGCATAATTGGGAATGCCGCTTTAACATTTTTGAAAAGATGAATAATAATTTTACTAATTTATGACCTTATCATTATAAGATTGGTCCCACACAAATTTTACCTATTGATTATGAATCTTTTAACATCTCTATTTCTAACACCAATTCATTGACTGATATTAATTAATTATTAGTTAATTAATAAGGGCAAAAATTTGTATTAGATAGTTTTATACATGATATGTAACTTTGTCTCACCGTGAAATCATCTCTCACAAATATTGCCCATTAATAAATGGTTGATTCTTATTTGAAGATTCAAAATTCAATTTTTCTGCTTTTATATATATATATATATAGAAATCTTTGTAAACATTTTTATATTTTTTTTAATGTGTTTTATTTTTCACTTTTTAAGGAATAATAAATACTCTCTCATCTCATTTCAAATTTATTTAAATGATGATTTCAATTCTTTTTCAAGTTAAAAAATTCCCACCACACATAAATCTAGGGTACTACGTGCTTTGAACCAAACCAATGTTAATAAGGTTTTTTTTTTGTTTTTAAAGTTGGATGTGAATTTAGATTTACGTGAACTTTTTATTTTCTTTAAATATCATTATTACATTTACGCATTTTTACTGTTATGCATATGGAGTATCAATGTTTAATTATTACTGTTATGCATATAAAGTATATACACACCAATGATATAATGCATATGCATACATAACTGTTACTGTTATGTATATGGAGTATTACTGGTTAATTAAACAGTGATGCTCCTTATGCATAACAGTAATAATGTATATGTACAACAGTGATAATGCATATGCACAAAGTGATAATTGAAGCAAAAAAGTTCACGCGTGTGAACTTCACATAAGTTTTTGCCTTTCCATTAACCATTATCCCCCTTCTTTCAAGCTCAAGCTTTGAAATGTCGATTTTCGTTTTCTTCTTCTCACCATAGAGAGTGGTTTTCTTTATTGAATTAAGCTCGTCGTGAAATTATGTATGATCCACAATAATTAAATGATCCTTTTAAAAAGATTAAAATATAGTTATTTATTGAGGTATTTTTTTCTTTTTCTAAGGTAAATGTGGTATTCTTATTAAAAAAGTACAAAAGATACTCAAACTCTGAAACAGATACACACTTGAGTTTACAACATAAGCTAAAGCTATTACAAATTAATCGAAATACAAGGATACATGAAAAAAATATTAAGATATTACAAACCTTGTTAAAATCACCGGACATTACTCTTTGTTTAGGCAAACTCTAAGGTGAACAAATTTCATGTTATGAAATTTGTTTTTAATTTATGGGCATATGAATCTATCCAGGGTATGATACGGGTCAAGTTTAGTGGGTTAGAAAAATGTGTTGGAATAGATGAAATGAGTCAAATAATCCAAATTCATAGTATGAAACTTGTTTATGAGAGTCCAACTCTTTTGTTTAACATTTTTCTCTTTTGTCCAGCTGTGAGAAGAAGTGTTTTGAAGGCTAAAAGATAGTCATCATTAACGTTGGGTCGAGTCTCCAACTTTCTTGAATGGCCTACCCGATAGGCGCGTCTCTTGCACCTAGTGTTCTTTGCTTTAAAAAAAAATCTTTATTATGAATTATGATAGCACTCTTCGTACGTAATTAATAAGAGTTTACGTATGTACAAATTTGAATGGTGCAGATTTTCTAAAATGTGAAATCAATTCTCACGATCTAGTTACAAATAGATCATATAGTTCAATAAAAAGTACGTAACTCTTTTTTTAATGTCACTGTTATGCATTTGTACTATCACTATTATACATAAGAAATGTCATTTTTATAGTTTATCAAATAATTTTTAAATAGTGACACTTTATATACATAAGTATAACAGTAGTGATAATATGCATGTATAAAAGTTCATTTGAACCCACGTTCGCAGAAGTCTTGTCCTATAAGCTATTATTTGCTTGAAATGATTGTTTTTCTGCCTCTTTTTCCATAATTAAATGGGAAAACAAATTTATGCTCGTCTAGTCTAAATTCTAGACCATTGAGTAAAAACGTTAAACACCCAATTTTTTTGAGATATATGTACAGAAATCATAATTTCCTTTGAATTCCTTTTATTTCACGGTATCAAATCTATTATGATAATCTGTATCAAAAATGATTTGAAAAAAGATATTTGAAAATTATAAAACATGTAGTTTTTCAAGATTGTATCAAATCTCTTATGTGGTTCCACAAATTAAAAGTCATCAAACCAAAAGACATCATATGACCAATTGAGGTTGAGTCTAAAGAAACTTTGTTCTAGAATGGCAGTCCATTCTAGAACGTAATGCCCTGGCTTAAAAACGACACCCCTCAAGCACGAGCTGGTGGAATTTCCAATTTGAAGGGTGATAAAGTAACCGTCATCAAATGTGGCATTAACTACACCGGTTACAACCTGGCGTCGGGTTGAGGAGATTCTTTCATTTGTTCAAAACCAGGTGGTGGGGCACGACCAGCCTTGGTTTGCTTTACGAGGACGACCACGCCCGAGAAGGCCACTGGAGCTCTCACCTTGACTATATATAGTGATTCATGCTGACTTGGCTCCTGGAAAAATAGAAACATTGAAGGTGATATATGATCACTTGTTCTGCATTCTGCTATAAGTGATACTGAAATCAACAAGGTGTTAATGCTTTGAAGCAGAAGATCAGCTACATAACTGACAGATCTGGGGGTGGAGCCACGGGCAGAGCCAGTACTTGAAATTAGAAAAGAATATTTATGTCGAATGCTTACACTTCCTATTACTGGAAACTATAGTATTTGTGCATATTCATGAACATGATTTTTTGAGATATAAAAAGAAGGCGAGAGAAATACATAATTCATTTATATATTAAATTCTATAATTAGCCATAATATTCTGTATATACCTTAAAATGATAAAAAATTTTGAGTTCTATCAATTAAAATTAGAACACGTGTTTCATATAACTTGAATTTATGACAAAGTTCCACATAACGGCAGGTTGGGGAGTTGAGGCCCCCCAAAATTTTGAAATCTTTTGGTTAGAACTAAAACACGTGTTTCATAATAACTTGAATTTATGACAAGACATGCAACATTGAATCTAGCGCTGTACGGTCCCCGAGATTTTAGTTCTATTAATTAAACTTAAAACATATATTTTATTATACTCTTCCCCCACAACTGGCGTCACACACACACGGAAAGACCTATTTGTATGAAGTCGAGTCATGCATATTTAAAGCATACTTCCGGAGCAAATTACTTCTAGTCCATCGATAGTCAAAAACACATTTTATAAGTAATCATAATTAAATTATTCAAATAAGTTCTTGCTTAGGACTTGATCACTCGGTGTAACAATTCAAGTCGAGCAAGGCAAACAAGCATTACTTTTTATCACAAAAGGCAAAGTTATTCTAAATTTGACACTAATATTTCAAATGTGAAATTAAGCAACTTGGTCCAATGTACTTTCTATCACATTACTTTTTTTAAAATTATATGAGTTCAGTTTAACATCTTAAAAGATCTCCCAACAAACTCAATTAATCTAGCCTAGCAAAAGAATGCATATAATGATCCTATTCCAAATTTTTTAGGGGCTAATAACAAATTACAAACCTATATTATTTCTTGAAACAAAAAGCAACCCGTACTAATAAAAATTGACAAATTTAAACTCTAACTCACTTTTTATGAATTTTTTTTTATTGAATTTCTTCAACTTGATGTATGCTAAAATATTTTTTGGCATTGTGATATGTACAAATATCATTTGTGGGTTATATATTTAGCTGAAAAATTTCACAAAAAAATTAGTCGGGATTAGAATCGATCAGTTATTTTTTATTAGTACATGCATGTTGCATTTTATTTTAAAAAATAGTACCGATTGCAATTTGCAAAAAAAAAAAACATAATAATAAAGGTTGCAATTTATAATTAACCCTTTTTGAATTACCATTCAAGATGGAGAAAAATGAAGGGAATAACAGGCATTTAGTCATAATTGCCATGGAGAAAGGTTTACTTATACAAATAATTGCTCAGTGGGTTAATTTTATCCAAATCAAGACTTGTTAATATCTCTTGCTACAAAGGAGATATAGAGTTGAAAACACATAAGAACATATAAAAACACAGTCTCAAATGTAAGATTCACAATGAAATTAAATAAAAGGAAAATAACCTAATGAGCAGGAGCTGGTTATTGCACGTAAAATAGAGTGAAGTGATCTGCAAAGAAAGCAAGTTAGGAAAAGGGTCAGACTTTATAAATATATAATGCAATCACAAAATCTCTAATGAACACACATACACGATAAATAAAAGAGGGAGAAAGAAAAAAATGTAAAGAGGAAGGCAAAGATGAAGGATTACAGACAAGTTGATATTGAGAGACTTTGAAAATTTCTGACTGCTACAAAAAAGAGGGTAACACTATTTGTAGCTAGAGATAATTAAAACCTAATTAAACTTTTAAAATAATGGTTTTGTTAGGGTCACACCATTAAGATAGGGACGAGTCAACCTCATCCCATCCAATTTTAGATAAGGACAATTTTATACAATCACATTACTCTGTTATTACTTTTTTTTTAACACACTTATTATTTCTCTTACTTTTCTTACACACATCAAGTGATAATAATAAAATATATATCACTTTTGATTTGATATAAAACTCCATTCATCTTTATTTTTCATTCCTAACCAAACACATTCCCTATCTACTTATCGGGAATCAACATCCACCTCTCTAATCACTCTATTTCAAAATATTCAATTTATATGCAATAGATTATTTATGATATCTTATACTCCCCCTGTCCCATATTAGTTTTCATATTTTTCTTTTTGGTTTGTCCACATTAGTTTTTACATCCAAAAAATGAAATTCTACTCATTAACACTTACCTTCACCATATACACTTATTTACCCTCTATGTCATTATTTTTTATAACACAATTAACTCACAATCATACAATTAAAGTTGATTTAACTTAAATACCTTTACTTTATCACTTTAATAAAACAAAAAAATAATATTTTCTTGATTTTTCATTCCACTTATATACACACATCGAGGGAAGAAACGGTTCTCAGGATGATTAGCTAGTGTCTTTTATCTACTAATTGGGAATCAACCTCATCTCTCTAATCACTTTAATAAAACAAAAAAATAATATTTTCTTGATTTTTGTATACAATGAACTACTGTAGCTAGTATCTTTTATTTTATTTACTTTTTAATCACTTTAATTCAAAAACCATTAGTTTATATTTTTATTGAGGATCTTATTTTATTTACTTTTTAATCTGAACCATTAGTTTATATTTTTATTGAGGCACTATTGTGTGAGATCGTCTCATGTATGAGACGGATCTCACAACTGACCTATATTATAAATAAGCTGACCCATGCTAACATAATAAAAAACCTAATATACCCTTTCAAGAATTCAACACGGAACATAAAAAAAAACATGCACAAACCAAAATTTGAGATAGAGAGAAGAAAGGAGGGCAAAATCTACAGAATCCGGCAGCGGTGTGGTTTCCACCAACGAGAGCGACGCGGTTACTTCAGATTCCAAACCAGAGAAGCAAGTGCAGCGGCCTCGGCTCACATCTGAGTTTTTGAGGTAAACACGCTTTGTGAATTCACGATTTTGTATGTGTGTGTGATATTGGTGAAAGTAATGCAAAAATCAACCGGTGTCGGTGTTTTTGAATGATTGAGGGATTTTTATGGAAAGGAACCATATAATTTTGGATATAGAGAATTGTTTTGTGAATATGGTTCATAGTTTGGGAATTCGTTTAGTGAAAGGGTATCCATTGGGAATTCTCATAAGTGCAGAAGTCGGTAGTCGAAAGTCGAGCATTTTTCGGCTGCCTAGCGCCTAGGCCGCCTAGACTTCTCATATATATATTTTTTTAATTTTCAATTTTTCAGAAAAAAAATCATACATAGAATTAAATGAATAAAGCCCAAAGGCCCAAAACTTTGTTAATGAATAGAGCCAATAGGCCAAAACTTATTATTCAGTGCATAGATTAAAAGAGAACAGAAGAGGCGTAAATTAAAAAAGAACAGAGAGCAACGCTGAAAAATTCAAAACCCTAATCCACCATTTCTGCCGCCGCACCCGCCACATCCGCCGCCATGCCTGCCATCTCCCTCGCTCGACCATCTCCCTAGCTCGCGCCACACACCCATCAGTCCATCACCCATTTGCTGCAGAGGAACCTCGTCCTTCCGCATGCCATCGCCGCCGTTCTTGCCCAAGATGTTGTTGCATTCAGGCTCCTCGCAAATAAATTTGCCCCATTTTTTCGCTTCTTATGTAGCCGCCCGAGTTGACCGATTTGGCCGCCCAGGCGGCGCCTAGTCCGCCTAGGCGGTGACTATTGCTGGATCCGAGTTTAATGGCCGATTTTTCTAAAATCGCGGCTGGCGGTGGCCGCCTAGCCCAATTTTTGCAACCATGGCATATAGTTGTGCAATCCAGTTCTTGCGTCGTTTCAGTTCGTCAGAGCTGACACACTGCGGTGTTGCACATGCAAAAACGAAAGTCGTTTTACCTTTAGAAACGTTACGTCAAATCGAGAGCACTACCGAGGCGTATTTTTGTTTTTGAGGGAAAAAGGTTCCACCTTGACTCAACTTTGATGAGTTTTTTAATATTTAATTATTGTGTTATTTGCTCGTGCTGATGTAGTTTAGTACGTGCAAGGATCGAAGATTTTCAGAAGTTGTTCATGCAAAGTTCTAGAATTTGGTCCGCGTAGATTTTCAGAATTAGTGCGTGCGAAGTTTGAGTTGCTAAAAGTAATACTTATTTTACTGAAAAGTACTAGTTCGTGTGTTGTAAAGTACTATTTATTTTCTGTATTTTCTATTTTCATTTTTATTATTTCTTCCATATTGTAAGCCATTGTTGGGTGCTCTTTAAACCCAACATGATTGAATAAGATTAGATTGATTATACTAGATTTGTTTGAATCAAGATATGTGTTTGGATTGTAGGATTGGATTGAGGGATCAGATGTGATACCTATTGAAATGTTATAAATAACCTGAAATTGAATTGAAACAACCATACTTCATTTTTATGAATCTATTCAAATAATAGAAGGACAATTTGTAATATTACATTTGAGATATGTTCTATCCCACTTTTCACGTGGGATTGACATATCTCCACATGGAGGGATTTAATATATTTTCTATCCGGCCTTGAAGCATATCATAGGTCTTCATCCTACAAACCAACCGGTGGAGATTAGTTGGGATTACAATTTTAATCGACCTATCCCAATCAATCCCACGAACTAAACGGAATCTTAGTGATTGACCCATCAATGATACCAATTTTTAGTACCATTCTCAAATCATATCAAGCTGTCCCTAAAAATGTAATGTTTCAATTTAATGAAAAGTTTGGAAGACATATGTAATCAGTTTAGCAGTCAATAACAAAGAGTAAATAATTGACTTCATGAATACAGATAAATTTAATGAAAAGTTTGGAAGACATATGTAATCAGTTTTAAAACATCATTGTATCCTTTATGGATATATAAATGCATAGAAGCATTCAAGTTGGACGATGGGATAATCCATAGCATCACTGTTAGGCATGGGTATGATCAGTGGCGGATCCGGATCTAATAATGGGGTTGGCTATGCAGCTAAATATTTATACTAATATATTAATACAAAAAATAAAATAAAAAAAGGAAATAAGAAAAGAAAAGAGGAAGTAGATTAGTGTTGTAAAATAAAGAATAAAAGCAAATGAAGAACACAAGAAGGAAGATTTGTTGACCCAGTTTATCAAAATGACTATGTCTGGGGGCGATTAAGCCAGGAGGATTTTCACTATATTCTCTGTATTTTCTGATTCTTCAATCAACGATAATACAATAGACAGATCTATTTATAATAGGTATTTGGTGAAACCCTAAAAACCCTAAAGTCCTAAAGCCCACAAAGTAATGTCCAGGTCCGGTTATTCGCAACCCCATAATTGGAAGATACACCCTCTTATTAGTTCACCCACCAATTTTTTAAAACATTAGTAGATACACAACCACCGAACTATCAAAATTACCCTTGTTTAATATAATCTTCCTCTTCTCCTTCTACTTTCATTGCAAACGTTACAAAAAATACACCCCCTCCCCACAAAACCTAGAAGACGACGGCGGTTCCCTCGATGGCGAGCGAGCAATTTCCCCATCCCCATCAGACTCGACGACGACGACGGTATGCTCAACACCCTCTTATTTGAATGTATGCTTCATTGCAGTAATATGATACTTGAATTTGATTTCTATGCATTCTTTAAGTTGCTTTGGCTTTATTCATTCAAACCTTCAACTATTATTGTCTCTCACCATTTCTAAAAACCTAACGGGACTTAGAGGCTTGAGTAAGGAAAACGAGAATGGCGGCCATCAACACAGGGAATATGAACAACATGGAGAAAGAAGGGGTTTGAACCGGGCTTAAAAACAACAATTGATATTCCCATTATTGGCTCTCCCCAATTCAAGTGAAATATGAGATGAAATATTATTGAATTTATTCTTAAAAAATGTTTCATATGGCTACCCATTATTATTTACTACTCCTGTTGTTTAATTAATAATGAGGATTGGCATCCTTTTTTGTTTTCAGTTGGAAAATTGCAATTGTATGGAGTGGAGTTTCTTGTTTAGTTTGGCTTTTGATTTTTACATTGCTGTTCTTTTTTACTTTAGCTTTTGCTTAGCCAACAGTCCCCATTAGACAACGACGACGGCGGTATGAAGACATCTGTAAATGCTCAACAAAGCGACAAAGGTTAGTTTACTTCAATCTTAGTGTAGTGTCATATTTAAGTTGATAAAGTTAATCATATTTAAGTTGGTTTGCACACAGTATGTGATTTTTGCAAATATTTAACATCCAAGTGAAAAGCACAAAAGGGTAAAAGTGAGGTATGGAAACTTCAGCTGAAAATATAAAAAAACAGAAGACTTAATCTGCTTTCTATGGCTGATTTGGAGCTTGATCATACTCAAGCAAAGTTTCACTTTCTTGATTTTTTTTATATCTATTGGTGGCCTGTTATGTGTAAGTCACTTCATAATCATGTCCTCTGAGATTAGAGTTGTCTTATTTTCCATTTTGATTTTTTTCAGTCTTTTCTTGTTTTTTAATAAGAAAATAGTCCCTATCAAAATATATACTGTAACTTCTAGCATAATTTATGAGTCTACCGTCCAATGAAAGCATTGTCGTTAATGCTTTGATAATCAGAATCTCATTTTGATTTGAATCATTTGATCCAGATTACTTTTGTTTAATACAAAGGAAAAGCTTGGGCTAGCTACAACACTTCTAACAATTATATTTGTTTGTTTACTGACTTTGATTATTTTTTACAGTGTACAAGAAGAGGAAAAGACCAACTGCTTCTGCTAGAAAGGAAATGCAAGAACTGAACGCACAACAGTTGCAATCACATCAACCTCAAGGACAACATGTAATACCTCCTGAAGAAGAAGAAGAAACACCACTTTTGGTGGTGCATACTTCTGAGCATGATAAGGAAGTGGTTGGAGAATCTAGTGGGGGTGATGAAGACTCTAGTGAGAGTGAAGAATCCGGAGAACATGATGAAGAAGGTGTTCAAGAGAATGAGGCACCCAACGAAGAATCCGGAGAACATGATAAATTTATACTATCGAATCCTCCCCTTCTAAATTCCTTCGAAACTCATGTGGCCTACTATATTTGGAAGGGGAAAGAGCGGGATATCCTTAAGTGCCATTGTCACATTAGCAAAGTACTATCTTGGGAAATTAAAGACACCAATTGGGAACATCTTTTTAAAAGATCTGGGTTGCTTGGTCTAAAAAAGATCTCTTTCAAGAACACCAACAAGAATTTGATTGCTGCTTTTGTAGAGCGCATCCTGAGACCAATTCTTTCCACCTCCCTTTTGGAGAAATTACGATTACATTAGATGATGTCCAATGCATTAAAGGTTTACCCGTGGAAGGATTACCAGTACAATCTAGTCGTGATGATATACCCGAGGGCACTAAAGATGTTATGAAGTATTTGGGTGTGGAAGAAAATGATGTTGATGATGTTGTTATTGGGGTGTCATGTGGATCTTCCGTAAAGCTAGAATGGTTGCGGGACACGTATGAGGGGAAAATGAAATCTAAGAATGCTAAAGAAAGGTTGTATGCAGCACGAGCCTATGTTTTGTTTACGTTTGGGTGCACTATCTTTGCGGATAAAAATGGCAGTCGTGTCTCCACTACCTGGCTTGAGTATTTGGAGGATATTGAGAATGTGAACAAGTATGCATGGGGAGCAGTCGCCTTAACTTATCTCTACAAACAACTAGGTTTGGCTTCAAGATTTAATGTGAAGCAAATAAGTGGCTATCTGACCTTATTAGAGGTAAAAATCATTTTTTATATTTTTTCGACATTTGTTTTCATAAAAATATATTGTATATTAATTATTTTTTTATTGTTAGGCTTGGATTTATGAACATTTCCCCACACTGATAAGACCTTCACGCAACATGGAGTTTGAATATCGGTTTAAACAACCACTTTCATCAAGGTGGGCACCACAAGGACATTCTGGAAAATGTTTCGAGCGTTTGCTATCATTCAGGGAGGGTTTGATTTATTACAGGACGTACATGTGAGGCCTTATCTATTTAACACTTTTACGAGTCTTTATTGCTTAATTTTCATAATTAATTTGATTACATTCCATCCAGGTTAACTAAAACCCCTATAATGATATCAGGGAGTTTTATGAATTGAAAGATGTGGCATACTTTCACGGCTTTATTGTGTGTGGTGACATAGTGGAGCTGCACATGCCAAACCGAGTCCTCAGGCAGTATGGATATGTTCAAACTGAACCTGAGAAGCCTCTTGCTGCTACTGTTGACAGGGGTAATACTAGTTCCAAAAAAACTAAACCTGTTTGGAGTACGTTGGGAGAATTTTTCAAGTCTTGGGATAGGCACTTGATATCTGAAGAAAGACTTGGTAGACGAGTCACTTTGCCATGGGAGTGCGATGATGAATATTTAACTTGGTTTGTCGCAAACTCCCACATATTTGTGATCAATCCAGAAAAAAGACACCGAGGAGAACCATATCCTACAACTAGCTCTGACGCATGGACTAGGGTTAATGTAGCTCAGAACATGATGAATACATTGGTCGAAAGATGGAGGGATGGTGATACACCAACAACTGAGGAAGCAATGACGGTTATGGAAAAAACTTATAGAACTCTTCAGGGATCGAATGCAGTAGAGCAATCTACACATGCAACAAGGCCAAAAACACGTGAATCAAGAGGAACAGGAAAATGGACAAACAAAGGAAGGGGAGAGGAGGCAAGGGGAGAGGATGAGGTAGGGGAAGAAGTGGTAGAGAAGATTAGTGAGTTTATTTTAAAGTTTTTGCAAACTTATGAACGTAAAAGCGTGTTGTTTTTGTTGGAATTTAGAGGCACGTAAACACGTAATATATGCGCAGCTGAAATAAACAGTTCACTAACAACGAACAATTAATTGCATAATTAAATACGAGTAAACGTAAACAGAATTCTTACAGTAATTCGTACACGGATTCCTCAACTATGGTATCCACGTAACAACCGTTTACTAACTCTCACAGATCTGTCAGCGTTGAATCCCCGAGATGAATTTGCTAGGAAAATTTGAACTTAGAGATTTTTATGGAGAAATATGAAATCACGTATTATGAATTCCCAAAAGTTCATATATATAGGAGATGATTAACTTAAGTTTCAAGCTAACCTAATTAGGAAATAAAATCCATAATCTTTATTTAAATAAATCTCTTAGATTTATTTTCCATATATAAATCTCTACGGATTTAAATTCCATATATGACAAATCTCTACTATTTGTTTCCATATATATTAAATTCTAGAATAATATTCCAAATATTATTATTGAGAATTCTTATTTAATTAAATCCAATTTAATTAAATATTAATAATAATTAATTCCAAATTAATCTATTATTAATTATTTCTCCATAGATTAAATATTAAATCTAATTTAACATTTAATCAATCAACAATAATTAGTAAACAACGAATTTACTTGTTGTGTGGTGACCCATGACCTCATATATATCGGCGATTAGTCAAACTAATCGGTGTTAATTGAACCCTAGACAATAAATCGGACATTCTCAATATATGAAAATGCGTTGAGGAAATGTGCAACTACCTGTAACTGAAACATGGGCTATTACGATTTCCTCCTTTCATTCGGGAATACTCGATTAAGTCTTGAACATGATGAAGTGTCTATTCAAATAACTTAATAAATTTATCTCCAATCACTAATTGATCATGTATGTCACACTTAGCCATAAAGTCTAAGTTGTCGTGCATCGGTCGATGACTTTGATCCAATTATGATGAGAAAATGAGTATTCTCTCTAAAACCACTTTGAGGAATGAATCTTATTCTTGACTCAACTACCACACATGCACTTCGTGATGAACCCAATCTAAGCCATATCTACCCATAGACGGGTGCAAGCGCCGGTCATGGTCAAAGTTCATCATCCCTCACATGTCGTGCGTATTGACCTCAAGTCAAAGGAGTATCGCATCGCTCTCCCACTAACCGAGACACCCAGAGACACATATATAGTGGAACTACATCAAACGGTTTCTTGGATGGGTATACCAATACCCCTAAGGTATTTGTGCATCCATCATGAGATACCTAGTATCTCGTAGTAAGTGAGATCTTACTACGCTCTCTAAGAGTATGATGCAGATCGCACACCAATCTCCATTGCATCATCAATATCCCATTCTTGATGATCCTTGATCGGGGCTATTTGAGAATCATGCTTAAGTCATCTGAGTTCTCACAACCTCAATGACAACAATGATCCATGGGAACACTTGTATGAATAAATGCAAACAATCAAACATAATATTCAAACAAGTGTACTGCCATACATTAATATTAAATGAACTATAATATTAAATCAAACTGAATATCATCGAGTATTATGTCCTTACAGTAGATTGTCTCAGGGACGCTAACACTAACAATCTTCCACTTGGACTAGAGTTAATCACCTACATGTCTTACCTCTAGACCATCAAATGTCTAGTGTGTACATGAACACTCAGTGTTTTGGTGAAAGGGTCTGCCAAATTTAAATATGTGGGAATACATTTAAATTCTATTTCTCCTATCCTTATGATCTATCGGATCAAATGATAAGTCTAGGTACATGCTCGTTTATGCTTGTTGATCTCGGTTCCTTTGCTTGCGTAATTGCACCAGCGTTGTCTCAATAACATTTTTATTAGACAACTGGCACTCAGAACTACCCCTAGTTCTCTTAAGAACTATAAAATCAGACAGCCTCCTTGAGGCTTCTGATACAGCAATGTACTCAACTTCGGTTGTTGAATCTGCGGTCCTTTTGCTTGGAACTATTCCAACTGACCGCCATTATTGAGAGTGAAATGTAACCTGACTGTGATTTGTAATCATCATAGTCGGATTGGAAACTTGCGTCAGCATAATCAGTCACTACTAGTTCTGACCGTTCACCATAGACAAGGAAACATTCTTTAGTTCGCCTAAGATACTTCAGAATGGTCTTGGACAAAGAATCCAAAGGAGACTCATTTGGGATTACAGTTGGTATTTATCATTGATGTTGACAGTGTAGGCCACGTTTGGCCTAGTGCAAGTCATGGCGTACATGATTGACCCAATTGCATATGTATATGAGACATTTTTCATGTGCTTGATATCAGCTTCATTAGAAGGACAATCCTTCTTTGACAACTTTATCCCATGATTTGCCGGTAGAGACCCTCTCTTAGAGTTCTCTATCGCAAAACACTTCAACACCTTGTCTACATAGGTGGACTGTGACAACCTCAATATCCTCTTGGATATATCCCTTTGGATCTTGATCCCTAGGATGTAGCAGGCTTCACAAAGATCCTTCACCATGAAGGTCTTTGATAATTAATCTTCAACGGACTGCATTAACAGGATATTATTTCTCAAAATCAATGTGTCATTGATATACACGATTATGAAAACAATATTCTTCCCGTTGTTTTTGCAATAAACACAAGGATCTTCCTAACTTCTGATGAAGTTAAAAGACTTTGATAGCCTCATCAAATCGGATATTCCAACTCCTAGAAGCTTGCTTCAATCCATAAATGGATATCTTTAGCTTGCATACTAGATTAGAATTTGACTTAGATGTGAAACCTTCCGGTTAAGTCATAAACACTTCCTTATCAATGTTTCCATTGAGGAAAACTGTTTTACATCCATCTGTCAAATCTCATAATCACAGTGTGCGGCTATCACAAGTAAAATTCGAATGGACTTGATCTTTGCAACTGGTGAGAAGATCTCATCATAGTCAATGCCTTCGCGTTGACTATAACCCTTCGCCACCAACCTAGCTTTGTAGGTTTGTTCTTTGCCATTTACAAATGGGTCTAACCCTTTTAGGCAACTCAACCAAGTCCAAGACTTGATTGGTGTATATCGAGTCCATCTCGGATTTCATGGCTCCATGCCACTTCCCTGAATCAATATCTAATATTGCTTCAGAGTAAGTATTAGGATCGTCCTTATCCGGTATGTCCACATTAATTAGTTCCTCCAAGAGGTAACCGTATCTAATGGGCGGATTACAATTCCTAATATACTTACTTGATTTTGTGGTTGTCTTGTTACACATTCTGATCGTGAAAAATTTTGTGGTGCATCGATTTCATCAATGTCCGAAGAGTCCTCAAGAGTTACACTTTTAGATGCCTCTTGGGCGGGAGTTTGAACTATGTTGTTCTCATTCAGCCCACTTGGAGGTTCTTGCATAGGCAAGCCAACTCCAATTACGCTTCCCATTTGGTGAAAGAGGCGATCACCCTAGTGAAAGACTCCCCACCGTGAAAATTCTTTGAATGCTTTTATTCGATTCCTTCTCATTTTGCTTTGACAATATATCAGTCTCTTTGTTAATTTGTGGTTCTTGAATTTCTTCAAGTTCTATCAACTTACGACCTTGTTCCTTAAAGACATAGTATTTCTTGAGGAACTTGGTCTGCCTAGAAACAATCATTGATTATTTCTCAGGTAGATAGAAGTAATATCCTTTAGTTTCCTTAGGATATCCCACAAAGTAACCCTTTTCACCTTTGGATTCCAACTTGTCGGTAAACATCATTTTCACAATCATGGGACAACCCCATGGTTAATATGTGTAAAAGTTGACTTCTTGTCACACCATGGTTCATATGGTGTATGCTCAACCGATTTAGATGGAATCCTATTCAGAATGTAAATTGAGGTTTGTAACGCGTATCCCATAAGAATGTTGAAAGATAGGAGAAGCTCATCATGGACCTCACCATGTCTAACAAGGTTTGGTTTCTCCTCTCGAACACACCGTCCATCTGAGGTGTTCCGGGAGGAGTCCATTTTAAATGGATTCCATGTAACTTCAAGTAATCAGTGAATTTATGGTTAAGGTATTCACCTCCTCGATCCCATCGAAGAGTCTTGATACTCTTACCAAGTTGCTTCTCTACTTTAGCCTAAAACTCTTTGAATTTCTCAAAAGATTCGGATTTGTGTTTCATGAGATACACGTATCCGTATCTAGAGAAATCATCAGTAAAAGTGATGAAGTAGCCGAAGTGACCCTTAGCTAGAGTGGGCAATGGTCCACAAACATCGTTGTAGATCAACTCTAGAACTTCTTTGGCATGCACCCCTTTTCCAGAAAAGGGTCTGTTGATCATCTTGCCCATGAGATAAGATTCAAAATTACCATAAGACTCAAAGTCGAATGGGGTTGAGTAGTCTAACTTTCTTAACCTTGCAATTCTTTTCTCATTTACATGATCAAATTCTACAATGCCATAAGTAAGTCGGGTTTTCATGATTACTAATGTAGGTCCCGAACGGGTTAAGTGAGGGCAGAAGTCTAGAGGGGAGGGGTGAATAGAGAAAAACTTTCGTCTTGGTCGGTGTGAGAGCGGAATAGCTTTGATCAGTGCGAAAGAATCAATTGGTTAGATCGATAACTTAATGAATAGAAAAGCGGTCGATTCGGTAACTATCGATTAATCGATAAAAGCGGAAGCTTAAGTTTTACCCGTGAAAAACCAGTTTGTATAAATCGATTCCAAGTTTTATCTTTTTAATCGGATGACGTAAATTTCAGGTCGATCGGATCGAAGCTTGGTCTTTATCGATCTTAACTTAGAATGTATGCGCTTTTAAGATTGTGCGATGTGAGAGCAGTTAATCAAAGTAGTAAAGGCACACAAGATTTATAGTGGTTCGGACAAACCCGGTCCCTACGTCCACTCTTCCCTTTCACAAGGGGCACCAACTTAACCGAGGTGGACTTAGATTAGTGTGTTAGTCCAACACAAAGACACCAACAGATGTTTTAAGAGTTCTCACCCAACCGATCCCGTAAATCAAAGAGATTAGAAACCCCAGATCGAATCTTGCTAAACAACTTATCCTAACTTGGGGTTTGGGTAAGATTGTTGAGGTTCCAACTATGAAATCTTTCATGCGTATAAGCGACGATAGCTAGATGAAAAGATTTCTTGCTAAGAACTTATGGGATGAACACAATATAATAAGCTTGTTGTTGTGTTCTTCGATGCGGAAAATCGACTATAGTTTGAGCTTCTTGATTATGTTGTTTGTCAAGCATTTCGTATTTCACTCGAAGTGTGATCCCATATTTATAGACCTTGAGATCAAAGAGCCGTTGGAACAATTTGAATCTCGAGGCTATTTTAGGTAGAGTTTGCGGGCTTGATGTGGCGTCTTGAGAGCGGCATTTGAAAAGCGTGAATGTGTATTTTATAGCCGTTTGAGAAGCAACATCGAATCCCATGGACTCTGTTCATACGTGTTTCTTCCTTATTGGATGAAAGCCTTGCTGCGATGTTGTTCCTCCAACTAAGGTTGGTATTCTTCTTGTTTAGATTGCGGGACGTATGATAAGATGAAACATCGGTTTTCATCTTATATTTGTCCCGATCGATCCGGCCCGTCGATCCACACGATGGAGTCTTCGGCGCTATTGACTTAGCTTCAACCGGCTAACTCCTACCGATGTAGGTCTTCCGGTCTTATCTTCGGAAGTCATCGATCTTCGAGTATTGAGGTTTGAGCTTCATGACTACCGAAGTTATCGACTAGATCGATTCGACCGATCTTCGGGCCGGTTTAGCGATACGCCGTCGGGATATCGACTTCTTCCGATTCTTCAGATCGACCTTTACATATTGAGTTCCCCTCAATATGTGACCTATCTATTACATCAGTTTTCTATACAATCATTATCAACTGGTCTCCTATAGCAAGTAATGTAAACATCGATCTACTAACGAAGTCCGATGGTTCTATTACATGTGTTTTGGAACTTTCATCAAAACTATAAATTTCCCAACAATTTCCTTTTTTGATGAAACCAAAACACTTGAGAAAACCAAACGATTGATAAGTATGCTTAAAATTAAAAGCAAATGTAAGAAGACAAAGAGATTTTTGTCTTGGGATGAAAAAATAAACTTTTCATTAGATATGATGATTACATGTTACATCGAAAAGTTTTGAATTTAAAAGCTCACGATCCCTAGGCGACTTACGAATCTTCACTCCAGGCTTGTATCCTTCGGCATTTCTCTTTGGTCTTGTGGAATGTTGAAAATCGATAGAGTTTCCATTTGACATCGGTTTGTGCGCACTTGATCGATTATCGTGATTTGCTCAAGATGTCAAAGTAGAATCTCTCAAATGCCGATCATCAAATGAGCCATCCGCCTTCTTTGGTATATTAATGATCATACTCTTGGCGAGATATCTTTACATTTATAAGCTTGGCCTCATTTTCCGGATACTTGAGAAAATGCGGATATTTATTCTCAGAACCATTGAGGAACTCATCATCGGTGATTCTTCTTTTGGAACAAGATCAAGGACAAAGGCATCTAGAATCGATCTTATTCCATTCCTCAAACCTCTTAGCGTGTGTGCGACATTTTTTGGTATGATCGCCGACTCTTTGGTTTGGTAACCGAGGTTCTGGTCAATTAATCCTTTCTTAGCCCTTGATTTGAACACATTTCAACCCTTACGCTTGTGCGTTTTTTACGTCCTTCTTTCTTCTTGGGTCATCGCTCTTTGGACAATTTTACAACTAGCTCCTTATCACCAGATGTCGACTAACATTGGCAACGGTGACTTTCCGTGCGAGTAATGGCTGGTCAGATTTTGATGTTCGGCACCCGAAGCCTTTCTTGCAATTGAGCTTTGTCCATGGGCCTTGTCTTACGATGTGTCGGTTGGTTTCTCGAGATCCCTTTTTGGTTTGATCAAAAAGCGCCAGTGGGAAGTCGAGACCCAAAGTTGATGACAATGCTGATTTAGATCATTAGCAGATAAACACGAAGTTTAATTTGTCCGATTCGAGCGATTATGTCGATTCTTTCTTGGCGATTTCCATTGTAGCGAGAGAGTGTCAAATCATTTTGTCAAATTTCTCTTCCGATAACTTCGAGCCTTTTTCTCGAATGGCGTCGAAAGAAGATTGATTTTGATCCCACTGTTTTGACTTGTCATCAATGATTTTGTAAGCTCGTGAGACATGGTGGTCATGGATTGGGGCCCGATCTCTCATTGCTTGATTTGTTTGAGACCCGATTTGTCTCGATCGATTAGCACTCCCTCAATCTCTTCTTTTCGGAGATCTTTGAGACAAGATCCGATCCGGGTTGATCGATGGTGATTTGAGATGTAGGAATGGATCCATCACTTGATCGAGTTCGGTTATTTTGTGCCTCGGTGGTTGGTCGTGAAGCTGCGGCCACCGGTTCCACTTTCATCGGGCAGCCTCTCGCATTTTTCTATTTAGGTTTCGGAGCTTCTTGAGCGGTTCCGCTTTTTTTTTCTTCCGCAATTCCAACTTCACGTGGATCGAGCTTTCCGATTTATCGGATATGAGCTCAAATTTGGTGATCCCACTTTGGCGGACTTCCTCATATCGAAGTCAAAATCTGCGAACTTCATCCGCGCCCACCCATCCGTTCAACAAGTAAGATAAGATCCCTTTTTAACCGAGATCTCTCCAGTGAGGATCTCCATAACTTCTTCTCGATAGCAGGATCGACACGATTGTGGATACATCTCATCAATCTCGCTCAATTCTTAGTCACCATTTTTCCAATTGATGGTCTTTGTTGATCCGGATCTTGAATTATCTGTCGGATTCATTGGATGAGATGTGGAAGCTTACGGTTGTGCTTTCTCCAATGGTTCTTTGTGTCATATCTGGTTCAAGTTCCGGGTGGTATGAAGAGAGACATGCTCTGGCCTTTTTAGTCCGAGCCGGTGAATCGGTTTGAGGTTGAGGAGAAATAGATTTATATTTGTGCTTCTACCTCGATCGTCCGGGCGAGCCCTCGTGTTGAAACTTACATGTCGATTTCATTCTTTTGTTGCCAACAGATTTTCGGCGCTTTTTTTTTCTTCCGACCATCTTCAGTCTTTAAAGTCGAGGGTCTTTTGCTTTCTTTGGCCTCTTCTCACAGGCCTTCAATTTCGTTTTTTTTACGTGGAGCAATTTGGTGTGGATGAGGCGGCTTCTTTGCTCTTTCCTTTCTTGAGTTTTGTTGGGTGGGCTCCTTGTCATCGTCTGGTGGCCCATATATATAAGCGGGTTGATGAGGAAGGCATTGTAGGACTTGATCCATTTCGATTCCATTCCTTGGCGGTTTGTCTTTCAATATATCTTTGACTCTCTTTTTCGAAAGAAAGACTTCTGGATTCATTGACTCCAAATTTTTCGTGTTCTTGGAGCAAGATGGCTTTCGAGGAAGCCGTGCGATTGATGTTCTCGAGCCCCATCAATTATTCTTTGCCATCTTTGTACATTTTGGTGATGTGAGAGCATCTGGGCTAAATGAGATTCCCATGATCGTTCTTGATAGAATGTCAAACAACGATCATCTTTCTTTTGAGCATTGGCCCGATGAATCATTTATGCGATGTTTGTCTGCCTCTCTTAAGAGCTCTCTACGATTTCTTCATCCTCATTCTCCCCATGAGTGTGGGGTGAGATTCATGCCAGTGATGTCTCGCATTTGTCATCTGATTTCTTCTCGTGATTTGTCGACCGACAGTTTCGTCTCTGGTTTTTCGTATCCACACTCAAAGTGCAAGAATTGAAGTCTTCATCTTGCATCATTTGGATTGCGATGAGAGAGCAATATGTTTCGATCCGGCCTTCTTGAAATTTGTTCCACCTCCATGGATTCAGAAATGGTTCCTCAACGAACTTATCCTCAAAGATCTTCGTTGCGATTCCGCATAATTGCACATGATCTTTCCAAGTCCATGAGTGGCCATCTACAGGTGAGATAGACTCATTAAATTTGTGCATAATCAATATCAATATCATTCCTGGAAAACAAAAGGCGATGAAGCATAAATTAGAAAAACAACTTTTGAAAACAAAGTTTTTAACGGAAAGAAAAGATTCATCATTAAGCTTAAAAGAAAATATTACCGATTCAAATTTTCGGAGAAGATTTTGAACTCTAAGAAATCGATTTTGAAACGTAGAGAAAAAATTTGAAGTTTTTCAAATGGAGAGTAATGCAAGTTTGTGAAGCGGAAAAACTCGTAAGGTTTGATGAATCTTTATAGAAGCGGAGGGTACAATAAGACAAGATTTTGAAGATCAATCGTTTTGAAAAGATCGACGCTCCAGTGAAGCGGTTTTGATCGTAGGGTTGGAAAAAACGACGACACAAAAACTTTTGGATTTAAAAAGCACGATCAAGTAGCGGTTAATACATGTACCCACGTCCGCATTAAATGATTTGCGAGTACACGTCACAAGGATAGTGGGTACGGTAAAGGCAAATAATATCGGATCACGATCCGATAAATAAGTAAAGAACAAGAGAAAGATCGTATCGGTTGGTCGATGTTGTTGTTATCGATCAATATTACTTGTCAATGTTGATTCCACTTGTTGATCTTAATCATTCCGCCTAAGCCTTAAGAAATTTCCCAACCGATCCTTTTAAGCGATCTTTCCAACAGCATCGATTTGTTGAAACTTGGGGCTTACCCGATCTTTTCGAATCGTCGATTTCCTTTTGATCCTCCTTGATCGGTTGAAGTTCCCCCTTCAACTGATATTTCTATATAGATGATATATCGATTTATTGGAGTTTAGTGCTCGGTGATCTCTCTCATCGATCATTTTGTAGTAATCGATTTTGGTTGACCTCATCGATTCTTTTCAATTAAGCCAATTCTTGGGATAAGTGTTACCGCCAAAACTTAGTCTAGAGTAGTAGCTTCTATTCCCTAAGTAGGCGTGATTGACATGCGTAAATATCCTCAATCTCTCGATATGTCAATCAACCGTAAATTTATCCAATTATCGATCGCGTGATTTCTACACTCTGTATTCCTTTTGATGCAAATTTTCGGATAGGCTTCTTGAAATGAAAATTGCATTTGCATCCTTCTTGGCCTCTATAAATTGGACCAATGTTTTTACACAACATCACCCATTCACCATACTTATCTTCTTTTGTAAGAATCATGTATCTTGGTGAACCCTTGTTTTCGGTGAGACTTCCTAAGAAACACTTTTACACCCTTTTATATGGTTTCATCTTCTCAAATCAACCCTTTGCATCCCTTATTCTTGTTTTCTTCATCATCTTCGATTTCACATCCCGATTAACTAAAGCTTCTACCACCACCCGGCGGATCCTTTATTGCAACCGAGAAGACACTTCCCTTAGTATGCACCTTGTGTGTCTATCCGGATGACGTAACGGAACCATCGGACTTAATGCGGTATAAAATATCGAACACATGTGCCCATGAGATCGATGACCAACTCTTTGGCACACGTGCTCCATTCAGCAATTTGGAGAGCCCTACTACTCCTCCTTTTAGGGCTCCTGGCTTAGTAATCCTGTCAATGCCGCTCTCACTTCACTTGGAGAGTCCATCAGTTTGCGGCATGGGATTACCTTTCAAGCCTCCCCCCTCACCCTGTTAAGTGGGGAAAAATGAGAGCGTCAGATTTCATAAAATCTCTCTCTCTTCCCCTCATTAACACTTAACTAATGAGTTCGGGTTTGGGTTTGGATGCAGGTTTAGGGTTCTAGGTTTAGGATTTTGGTTAACATTTATGTCTTTGACCTCAAGGGTCTTCTTGTACTTGTAACTTCGTAATGTAACCTCACCTTCGGGTTTTTATTAATGAAAAGTTCTGTTATTTCATCGTTGTGTAAATTCCTGCTTTCTTATGCGATTGATAGCTTCTTAATCTCTGAATCTTGCTTGTTGAATATCAGCTAAAACGAATCACAAAGAAATACTATAACCAAATTGATTTAATCAGATAATCCTTTAAACTGAGCATTTTTCTTAAATCTGATAAACCTTGAATCTGATCAGTTCCTTTAAACTGATAGACTTTAAATCTGATAAACTAAAATCTGATCAGTTCCTTTGGATCTGGTAGCGTGTATGTCTGATCGATTTTTGCTTATCAGTCTCTTGAGATCAGTTAAGATACCAAACTCAATGATTTCTCTCGACCGTTAGTCTCTTAACCAAATTTAGTTCTCGAGAGCATTCCATCAAACATTTTCGATGACATTTTCCAAGATCTAGAAGTCCTAGCTCATTGCATAAATCTCCGAATCGATCTCGACTAGTGGCTTGGTTAGAATATCAATATACGTATATCGGTATGAATCTTTTCCATTCGATATTCTTCTTTTCAACGTGATCTCTTATGAAGTGGTGTCCACATCCACATGCTTGCATCTTGTATGTAGAACCGGATTACGGTGATTGCAATAAGACCATCGCGAATATAGGCACGTTCTTAGCTACAATGTTGTAATCCTCACCACCGGCCGAGCAGAGCGATGGGGAACAATGACTTCTACTGACCCCATATATTCTCGCCCAGGTTGTTGATGTCATAAGCGATGTTTGCTTTTTTGAAAACCACGAGATCGGTTTACTTCCTAAGAACCGACATGTTCTCGAGGTTGATTTTATCGTCGATCTTGCAACCTCCATAATCGTAATCGAGAATACCCACTAAGCTCTAGATTATCATCGATGGGTAGAATAAACCAAGGTTTATTGTTCCTTGATACTTAAGAATTTTAGTGCTTCTGAGTGGTGACCATTGGATTTGCTTGAAATCTTGCGCATATACACCCTTGCCAAAAGTGATATCCGTACTGGCGGTCGGGTATAATAAAGATCCAATGAGAGCCCTATATTCTTCCGATTTGTTTTACTATATCTGGATCCATCTTGAATCCGATCATCATAGGAATTTTGGCTTCCTTACTATTTTGAATTCAAACTTAGCCAAAAGATTCCTAGTGTACTTTTGCTTGGCAGATGAATATCCTTCCGAACTTTGTTTAACTTGGAGACCGGAAAGTAATTCATCGACCCATCATGGACATCTCGAATTTCCCTTGCATCGGTTTCTTTGAATCTTTCACATAGGTTCTTGTTTGGAGATCCAGAAGATGATGTAAATCCACGAATCGAACCATCGAGAATATCTTCTCCATCTTCTATTGAATAAGGTTACATCCCTTTGTTCCTTTTAGTGAACCCACTTTCGATCAAGAAGCGAGAGAGTGTATCATACCAGCTTTCGCGAACTGTTTGAACCATAAAAAGCTTTTCTTAAACGATACACTTGGTTGCCTTTTTTCAAAGCACGGAGGTTGTTGACATAAACTTCCTCGCTAGTACCCCGTTTAAGAAAAGCACTCTTTCGTCCATCGATACCTGATTGAATCCTCTGTGGGAAGCATAAGCCCGAACTTGATGAATGGCTTCAAAGGCGGCGGCGGTGCAAAGGTCTCATCGTAATCAATTCTTCGATTGTGAATACCCCTTAGCAACAAGTCTTGCCTTATTTACGGTGATAACATTTTCTCATCTCTCTTGTTCTTGAAGATCCATTTTCGTGCCAATTCGTCTTGATGGCACGTGTGGTCTACTAGTTCCCATACTTCATTTCTCTCGGGCTATTTCGACTCCTCTGCATGGCTAGAATCCGGTTTGCGTCTTGTAATGCTTTCTCGATTGTAGTTGGTTTCTTCATAGATGATAATGACAATACATGGCACTTTCACCAATCGATGTCTAGTTTTAATTTTATCGACGGGTCTCCAATTATCGGATCGGTTGGATATTTGGTTATCGAGGTCCTTCATTCGATTTGCGTCGGTTTTGAGAACATCGTCGGGTTTCGATAAAATCTTATTACTAGTGATTGGGAGTGGTGCGGGGTTATGGTCCACTTGATAAGAACAAGTCTCGGTGATGTTGGAATCATCGTTGTCTTTGATGTACGTTAAATGAGAACTTCAGTTCCCTGGCAGGATGGTTGATTCTTCTTATCTCGGTGAATCGGCTTTTTCATCGGCAGTTGTTCGTACCTTAGGATCTCGATTGATCCGGTGAATCGGCTAGAACGGAATGTAAATTGATCTGATTTACGATCCTTTATCCTTGATCGTTAATGATCCATTTTCGAATATCGGGTTACGGTAGATCGTACTTCTTGTTCGGAGGCGATTTCTCTTGATCGAAGATGCTTCATTTACATGGGGTGTTTCTTCCACAACAAGGGTTCGTTTGTTGTAGACCACGAAGGCTTTGCTAGATGAGAATACCCTAGAAATATACCCTCATCGGACTTAGCCTCAAAGGTCTTCAAATGACTTTTCCCATTGTTATGTATGAAACACTTGCACTAAAAAACATGGAAGTAAGAAACACGAGGTTTTACGCCGCTTCCCGAGTTCATAGGGTGTTTTGTAGTGAGCTTAGTCGAGACACATCGTTACTGCGTATGGCGTCACGGTGTTGAACGAAAGCGGTTTGGTATCGCATGTTTAGCTAACATTGTTCGAGCGAACTTCTTTGAGAGTTCTGTTTCTCCGATTCAGCTACTCCATTCTGTTGGCGTCCTCGAATCTGATGTTTCATGTCAGTATACCAAACTTAGAAAAAATCATTAATAAAAGGAGTTGAAATTGCGTACTTTTATTCGATCCGATTTTTACTCTGTTGACACCTTCTCATTTTGTAATCTTCTTAGTAGCTCGGGTATCTTGGTTGTCGTCTCATTCTTCTTATGTAAGAATATAACCCGGAGTAAACTTGGAATAGTCATCCACGATTACGAGTGTATTTCGTCCGTTGAGACCGACCGGTAATGGTCCAAACGCAGATCCATATGAAGCGGTGCGATTAGATCATTGGATCTTTGGTCCGGAAATTCCTTTGAATGAAGCTTTGACGATTTTTCCTTCCGACATGCGGTACATGTCCGATCCTTTGAGAACACTTCATTGGAAGTCCTTCCACTAGAGACATCCTAGCTATCTTATTAAGAGTTTTAAAGTTGAGATGGCTCATTCTTTTGTGCGAGCCAATCGCTACTTTTGGGACTCTTAACAATCAGCATGCATTTCTTGGACAACTGTTCCAATCATTTGTGTAGATCGTCCCTTTTCTTGAACCGATTAGCAATATCGTTGAGTGACTCGATTCTTGATAGTGCATTGATCGATCGAGAACTCAACCTTGAATCCGTTGTCATGAAATTGTGAAACCGATAATAGGTTGTGCTTGGGACCTTCGACAAACGAGACTCCGATTACTTGTACATCATCATTCTCTAAGGTTAGAATCCTTTGGTATAACCAAAGTTATCATCACCAAAAAGAGTACACGCGGGCCTTTCATTCTATGTAGGAGGCGAGGAGATGTTTGCTTCGATCATGTGCCTTGAGCATCCACTATCGATGTACCGGATAGTTGCTTGCACACCTCCTTTGTTGGCGGACCAGCGCGAACTGCAATCGGATCGGGTTTTAGGTACCCCTTTTCGGATTAGGTCTGAGGGGTTAGGTTTGGATTTGGGGATCATACAAACGAACACTTCTATGGTGATCGGTCGGATCGAAGGCGATTTGTCTCCCATACTGTCAACATAATCATACTTATCCTCATATCTTTTCGATTTGTATGATTACTTGTGTGAACCTTGGATGACTTAGAAGACTTATGATTTACCTTTTTGGTTTGTCTTCTTTTTATCCGGTGTGGTTCGGTCATGAGTAGCCTAAATTTCGACTATAGGGGTAGGTACGATTGCTACCATCAAAAGATTCATATCCTTTTCGCATAGATGGTTTTTCGCAATTTACGAAGCATGCTTATTAGGCGGTGACCTTGGTGGGTCTCGATTAGACTTCCTTTTGTAGGTTGTCTTTTCGATTCCGATCTGTTGATCGGGTTGAGGTTTCTTCGGAAAAGAACGGGTTCTTCCGTTGATTCCTCGGTGATGCTTTACCGATTGGGGTCCATTTCTCTTCCCTTTCTGGTTAGGCACTTGCCTTACCTCGCTCAACCGGTCTCTTACCCTATTAGATACAAGTTTAGCTTTTGGTGTATCTTTTTGAAATTCGATGCGATTACACCTTTACGAGATGAATCGATCGGGGCTTTTGAGGATGTGGAGGGTTTCTCATAGCCAAGTCCTCCTTATCAATCTTTACTCGAAAATAGGCGTTCATGTCTTTAGCGGTTTGAGATGATTTTGAAAAAAACATCTATTTTCTTACTGTGATTTTCCTCGGAGGATTTCGGACTTTCATGCATTGAATAGCTCATCGAATTTCGCTTGCAAGATTTTGAAGTCATCGACTTCTTTGTCTGTTAATTTCCATCTGTTCTTTGATCTGCTTTTTTCGATCGGAAGCTTTTAACCGAGAATTTTAAATTCCTAAGTTTCATACGGCGATTTTGATCTAAGTTGAGAGGTTTTTTTCGAGATCATTTTCTTGACAAGTGATTATTTTCGATCCTCGACTTATCATTCTCGGCTTCCACAATAGCATAAGTTTTCTCTTGCATTGGAGAGATCTTCAAGCAATTGCTAACGGTAGAGCTGGTCAATCTCCCGGCGGGTGTCTTAATGATAGCGGTGTGAAAGCGAGCGAAGGGGTTTGGAGGTTAATTTGGTCCTCCCAGCCATCGCCGAGAGTTCATTATCGTCGGCGAGAATATCGGATCTTCACTTTCATAGAAAACCTTCTTGTCGGCGAAGTCTTTCTGAAGGAGTATCAAGTCCTCGGAGGCGAATAGGAATCGTCGATTCTGACGTAAACCATAATCTCTATACCGTTGCTCTCTTTTGTTCCTCTTTTCTTCCTCTCTCTCGGCGTCAGTGCAGGCGGTCTGTACTATAGTGACTGGCTTCTCACGGTTGAACCTGTTTCACCGGATCCACCGTTCCTTTCGCTTCCGGTGAATCCTTTCATACGTATGACCTATCGGGTGATTTCCCTTTCGATAGTAGTCGAGTTTCTTCTATCGATTGGTTATCTCTTCCCAGCCCGATCGACTATCTCTTTCCCTTTCATCTCTGCGTGATCCTCCGATCATCGGATCGGTTCTTTCGGAGATCTATTATCCGATCTCTATCTAAATCCTCGGCTATGTTGATAGTCCTTATAAAATCTTCGATACTTACCAAGTTGTATATCGACTTCTCAAGCTTCCGGTAAGCAACGCGATCTGTTCTCTTTGACTTAATATATTTCCAATGGGTTCATTGGCCTTTGTTACATCTTGGTTGCCTTGAAATGGCCCGATTTTGAAGTCGAGGTTTTGAGGGGCCTCGTCTTCATCGACTTGACCTCTTTCAATCGGGTCGAACTCGTGAGCTTTAAGACTCAAGAACAAGCTACTAGGTTTCATTCTTGAAATGTCCCGCAATCTTTGATTACCGTGACCTTCATGTCCCACTTCTTGGTGAGAGACCTTAGGATCTTATAGTTGATATCTTTATCGGTCATCTCTACCAAGTTCTCGAAGCTTGTTTATAGACATTGTAATTCTTCAATCGAGTTCGTTGATGGTTTTTAGATTTGGGCAAGGCATCTTGTTTCTCGAACTTCACCAAATCTTTTTATCATTCATTTCCTCGCAGATCTCGGCCGAGTATCCCAGAATGATTTGAGATACTTAATCTTCTCTTTGGTGACCTTATCCATTGTCTTCATGATGATGATATGTCTTGCAATGGTGTCCAGTATGCGATTTTTCTTTCTTTGTGTCCATCGAGTTTGGGCTTTTTTCGTACAAGACTTCGCGTGGGAAAAAATGCGGATCTCCTCCATTGCAGGATTGTCGTAGTAAATGATGATGGGTCCTCTCTCGATGACTTCCATCATTACGCCAATTGTCGAGCCTAGATGGTTGGACATATATATGGCCCAATCTGCATACTCATCAATTAGATCATGATACATACCGGACGTGTTATCCATCTTTGAGTGATTTTGGAAAATGAATGAGTTTTTAAAAGCGTTTTTTTTTTTAAGATCGATTCGATTGACCACAATGACCAGAGTCGATTGGTCGGAAGAACCAACCGCTCGATACCCCTTGTAGGTCGAGCGGGTTAAGTGAGGCGAAGTCTAGTGGGAGGTGAATAGACTTACGAAAAAACTTTTCGTGCGGATCCGGGTGTGAGCGGAATGCTTTGTCGAAAGCGAGTGAATCGGTTAGGTTCGATAACCAACTTCTTGAACGCCCGGAAAGGCGGTCCGGTTCGGTAACTATCGATTAAGCGATGTGTGCGGAAGCTTAAGTTTTACCGTGAAAAACCGGGTTTGTATAAATCAGATTCCAAGTTTTATCTTTTTAATCGGATAGCCGAAATTTAGTCCGTCGGATCGAAGCTTGGTCTTTATCGATCTTAACTTAGAATGTATCGCTTTAAGATTGTGCGATGTGAGCAAGCGATTAATCAAAAGCAATAAAGGCCAAGATTTATAGTGGTTCGGACAAACCCGATCCTACGTCCTCTTCTTCCTTTCACAAAGGGCACCAACTTAACCGACTTAACCGATGGACTTAGATTAGTGTGTTAGTCCAACACAAGACACCAACGGATGTTTTAAGAGTTCTCACTCAACCGATCCGAAATCGAAGACTAGAAACCCTAGATCGAAATCTTGCTAAACAACTTATCCTAACTTGGGGTTTGGGTAAGATTGTTGAGGTTCCAACTATGAAATCTTTCTCTGCGTATAAAAGCGACTGATAGCTAGATGAAAAAGATTTCTTCTTAAGAACTTATGGGATGAACACAATATAATAAGCTTGTTGTTGTGTTCTTCGTGCGGAAATCATTTATAGTTTGAGCTTCTTGATTATGTTGTTTGTCCAAGCATTTTAAGTATTTCACTCCAAGTGTGATCCCATATTTATAGACCTTGAGATCAAAGAGCCGCGATTTGGAAGCAATTTGAATCTCGAGCTATTTTAGGTAGAGTTGCAGCTTGATGTGACGTCTTGAGGAAGCGGCATGGAAAAGCGTGAATGTGTATTTTATAGCCGTTTGAGAGAGCAACATCGAATCCGCGATATCGGCTCTGTTCATACGTGTTTCTTCCTTATTGGATGAAAGCCTTGCTGCGATGTTGTTCCTCCAACTAAGGTTGGTATTCTTCTTGTTTAGATTGGTAGGCGTATGATAAGATGAAACATCGTTTTTTTCATCTTATTATGATCGATCGATCACCGAAATGATCGATCCCGATGGAGTCTTCTGGCGCTGTTGACTTAGCTTATTTGCCGACTCGGATGATGTAGGTCTTCTGGTCTTATCTTCCGGAAGTCATCGATCTTCGAGTATTGGAGGTTTGAGCTTCATGACTTCATTGAGTTATCGACTAGATCGATTCGATCGATCTTGATTACTGGTTTAGCATTCCGCCTCATGGGATATCGAACTTTCTTACGATTCTTCAGAATCGACCTTTACATATTGAGTTCCCCCTCAATATGTGACCTATCTATTACATCAGTTTTTCTATACAATCATTATCGCTGGTCTCCTATAAAGATAATGTAAACATCGGTCGGTTGGTCCGATTTGGTCCTATTACATGTGTTTTTGGAACTTTCATCAAAACTATAAATTTCCCAACAACTAAGTTTGAGTCTTTTATTTTGTATACTAAGAACATCATATCCATAATGCAACAATTAGATGTTGCGAGTAATTGAAAGAACTAGATGACAATCATTAAGTTCTAATCTAAAACCGAAGGGTAAGTCTAAATAAGTCCCATGACACGAGAGCAACTATTGCTCCGTTCCCCACGTAAGACGACTTCACCCGCCCTTTGTGACACATGAGTCCTTTCACATTAGTGCAAATGTGAGAGCTAAATCCAAAGATATCAATACCAAGCGATTAATATTTATTAGTGGACATGTTTATCTTAATAACAAACATACATGTTTAGTCTTTAGAAGCACCTAGTGCATTCCTTTTAGCAACTAGAACCTCATAGTCCTTCTTCCAGTGCCCTCTTACAGTAGAGGCACACATCCTTGTTTTGAACACCACCTTAGTGATAGTGAACTCAAAAGTCTTGAGCACGTTGTGAAGTTTAGGCATGATCGCATCCGTCTTACTCATATTGTAGTTCACAATGGCGAGATAGATAAATGAAAATGTTGGTCTTTTAGCTCAAAGCGCAAACTACCAAGTTTTCCAATTAGGCCTATCATCTTAAGCACATGAGATAAAAATCATCTCTCCTTTTAGCTTAACCCAAGTTTGAGCGGATCTCTCATCACTTCATAGATCTCATAACGAGATTGAGAATCAAAAAATCCCCCGGATGCTTGAGCACCAAGAGGGACCCAATTTTCTCATGTCATTTATGTACCGGGGAGTCATCTTTGAGCAACATCACATACTAAGTGCAGGAAGCATCCTCTTGATGCTTCTTCCGAGGTCTTCGTCAAACGTGCCTCGCCGAATACCAAAACTTTAAGGGTGCGGATAGGGATAGGCGTGTCAACACGTCTTAATCTTTTCTTTTTAGCACAAACACATGTTTTGGTTGCGATCCAAAAAAATTTGGCATACCCAATTTTGTTTGTTTAAAAACACATCTCAATAATAGTTATATATTTCAACCAACCAAGAGAAATAAAATAAAATGGTAATTAAACACATAATTCCTATGATCAATATTCAACAATCAAAATAAACATGGCCTTTCTTTTGTGTTTATTTCGTCTCCATTATTTTCACATACCAAGCGAACTCATCGGAATCTGGCATTTATATTAGATATAAATTGTAATGGATTTAGGATCCACATTCCTCTTATTACAATATGTGCTTGGTCGACTTCGCAATAAGCATAACGGTAGGTCTCCAAACCAATTGCAAAATTTGCAACTCCTAGTTGATTGAACTTAGTTCAATCGGATGCTTATGACCCTCGTTTCCTGGGGAAATTTTGGAAAAGCAGTCGGATTGATTTACAAAGCGGTGACCTGGCGTGTCCTATAATGAATCCGTTAGATGTAGTCAGGATCAAAAGAAAAAGACGTACTTTAAATCTTTCATTGGAGCGAAATCTCCAGGTTTACTATTAATTTTGATGGAAGACATTGTTCAATTTAATGAAAAATTATATTTTAGTGAGGATCTTTTTAAAAGCGGGGTATTAATTCTTGTCGAGATCCAACATGTTAATCTATATCACATTTGAGCAATTATTTGGTAGCCTACCCAAACATGATTTATATCGGACTAACACTTACATGGGCGTATTATACCCAAACAATAATACGGTCCGACAAGTATTGGGCGTAAAAGGCGTTAACAGAATATAAAACATGTTAACCAAGTGAGAATTAATAACTCGCTTAATTCTTTACACCATAATTTTAAAATTCAATTTTAAAATCAAGTTTTAATAATTAAATTCATTATTAATTTTAATTATTAATTAATTCAATTAATTAAGTCCGTCATTAGTCCAACTAATATGTTTTAGTGAAATTTAATAATTCTTTTAAAACGAATTTTAAAATTTAATTTTAAATTCAATTTTAAAATTATTAAATTTCAATAATTAATCCAATTAATTATAAATAAAAGTCCAACTTTTATTACAATTTCTTTTAAATTTAATCCAATTAAATTTAAAACAAATTTATTTTATTTTGTCAGGGGCTCATGTGCAAATTTCCAAAATTGCACGGAGGGGCTTGCTCGAAATCCAATTTGCCAACAACCCCTCTCTCATCAT
Organism: Stenogyne calaminthoides; assembly: GCA_037126765.1. NCBI lineage: Eukaryota > Viridiplantae > Streptophyta > Magnoliopsida > Lamiales > Lamiaceae > Stenogyne > Stenogyne calaminthoides. Next base: position 21,986,421 of record JBBCBC010000026.1, on the reverse strand, counting down.
CGCCCACAAACCGTCTCATTATCGGGACAACCGAAATCAAAATCCAACCTTAGTTTTCATTAGAATTAATCCAATTAATCATATGAACAATTAGTTTCAGAAATCGACTTCACAATACAATCCAAATCAGTCCAACTAATCCAGAAAGGGAAACACAAAATCGCAAAACCGAAACTGCATAGAACTGAAACAGGCAACAAGCAGGCGAGTCACCGCGCAAATAGGGACAAGCATCGGTGCAAGCAGGCGAGTCACCGCCGCCGCTGTGCGCGCGGGGGTGACTTGTTGCTGAACTCAAACGTTCACGGAACCAACACTCATCGTTTCAAATTAAATCAGAGACGTGAGTTGCAGATCGAACACGGGACGGCAAAAATGACATCGGAGTCGCGAATCGAGGTGAGTCGAACAGACTCGCGAGCAAAATGACTCGGAAAACGCAGAGCCGCACCCTCGTGGTGGCGCGCCGTCGCGAGGTTCGTTCGGAGTAGGGGCTCCACCCAATCGATTCGTCAAACGAAACAAGAGAGACGTCATCTACATCGAGACTCACCGGGCAATGCCGCCGTGCGAGAGGGGAGTGATTCAGTCCGCGCCGTCGCGGATCAATCCGCTTGTAATTGGGTCGACGTGGCATTGCGACCCAGCGTGAGTCACGCGGCCACGGATGCTCGCAGGGACGAAGGACGGCGCCGGAGCGAGACGGTGGTGGCGGATGGGTTTTCCCAGAAAACCCTAATAGGGGCGAAGGAGACGAGCGAGAGTGACAAAAGGGAAAGACGTGTGTGGGGTTTTTAATTAACGAAAAATTAATACCCAAAAGTCAAACAAACACACAGCGATTGATTTAACAATCAGCCGCACCGATTTATTAAAAAAAAAACTCTTCTAATAAATCAAATCAAATAATGCAATTAAATTATCGGTAAATCTCGATATCACCATGTTGGAATTTAGGCGTATAAATACGTAATCATAATCTAATGAAATAAGCGATTCACCAACAACGAACAATTAATTGCGTAATTAAATACGAGTAAACGTAAACATAATTCTTACATGAATTAAATACACGGATTTTCAACTATAGTATCCACGTAACGATCGTTTACTTAACTTCGCATGAATCTGCCAGCGTTGAATCCCCGAGATGAATTTGTTAGGAAAATTCTAACTTAGAGATTTTTATGGAGAAATATGAACTCACATATTATGAATTCCCAAGAGATCATATATATAGGAGAGGATTAGCTTAAGTCTCAAGCTAACCTAATTAGGAAATAAAATCCCTAATCTTCCCACATATAAATCTCTACAGATTTAAATTTCATATATGACAAATCTCTACGATTTGTTTCCATATATATTAAATCCTACAATAATATTCCAAATATTATTATTGGGAATTCTTATTTAATTAAGTCAAATTTAATTAAATATTAATAATAATTAATTCCAAATTAATCTATTATTAATTATTTCTCCATAAACTAAATATTAAATCTAATTTAACATTTAATCAACCAACTATAATTAGTAAACAAATTACTTGTTGTGTGACCCATATGCCCTCATATATATCAGCGATTAGTCAAACTACTTGGTCTTAATTGAACCCTAAACAATAAATCGGACATTCTCAATATATGAGGTGCGTTGCTAGAAATGTGCAACTACGTGAATCTGAAAACATGGGCTATTACGATTTTTCATTTCATTCGCGAATCTTTCGATTAAGTCTTGAACATGAAGACGTAATATTAAAATAACTTAATCAATTTATCTCCAATCACTAATTGATCATGTATGTCACACTTAGCCACAAAGTCTAAGTTGGCGTGCATCGTAGATGACTTTGATCCGATTATGATGAGAAGATGAGTATTCTCTCTAAAACCACTTTGAGGAATGAATCTATTCTTGGCTCAACTACCACGCATACGCAAGCCCGTGATGAACCTAATCAAGTCATATCTACCCATAGGCGGGTGCAAAGCGTCGGTCGTGGTCAAAGTTCATCATCCCACACATGTCGTGCGTATTGACCTCTCAAGTCGAAAGGAGTATCGCATTGCTCCCACTAACCGAGACACCGTAGACACATATAGTGGAACTACATCAAACGGTTTCTCGGATGGGTATACCAATACCCTCTAAGGTATTTGTGCATCCATCATGAGATACCTAGTATCTCGTAGTAAGTGAGATCTTACTACGCTCTCTAAGAGTATGATGCAGATCGCACACCAATCTCCATTGCATCATCAATATCCCATTCTTGATGATCCTTGATCGAAATTTATTTGAGAATCATGCTTAAGTCATCTGAGTTCTCACAACCTCAATGACAACAATGATCCATGGGAACACTTGTATGAATAAATGCAAACAATCAAACATAATATTCAAACAAGTGTACTGCCATACATTAATATTAAATGAACTATAATATTAAATCAAACTGAATATCATCGAGTATTATGTCCTTACAATAGATTGTCTCTAGGACACTAACACTAACAAATTTTGGATTATGTCAAGTACTTTTTGAATTGATGGGATGGATATAATTGTGTTCAATTTTATACTTGGTTATGTTTTTGGATTATGCATTATTGTTAACTTTATGGATGAATTTATTAGGCCGAATATGTTAAGTTTTTGCGTAACAAATATTTTCGAATACATCTTATTGAATATGTACAATATATTCAAAAAAACTGTGTTGAAAATCGATCACAATTTCAATGCTATTTTTCGAAATTAGTTTATAATTTCAACAAATTTTTGTTGAAAGTTTGGATACAGAAAAATCTAGATTTTGGATATCAATTTTTGATTAACATATACCAAAAATATATAAATATTTCAGAACATATATTTCAAAATTCGTTTATAATATCAACACATTGGCGTTGAAAGTTTGGATGCAGAAAAGTCTAGTTTCTGGATATCAATTTTCGATTATCATATACCGAAAATATATACAAATTTCAAAAAATATGGTTCGAAATTTGTTTATAATCTCAATATATATATTCATTGAAAGTTTGGGTGCAGAAAAGTCTAGTTTCTGGATATCAAATTTCGATTAATATCTACCGAAATTATATAAATATTTTTGAAAACATATTTAAAAATTTCTTTATAACTTCAACAAATTTTCGTTGAAAGTTTTGATACAGAAGAAGTCTAGTTTCTGGATATCAATTTTCGAATTTTTTTTAATGAATATGTACAACATATTCAGAGTGTTTTATTCGAAATTATTTTATAATTTCAATAAAATATTATCGAAAGTTTGGATACAGAAGAAATATATAATAAATAGGAGCTAATCAACTTCTTCAAAAATAACCATATCACCAAGAGTTAATCAACATCTCATACAATAAATCATACCAACTTCTTCAAAAATAAATCATATCACCAAGAGTTATTCAACTTCTTCAAAATACAAAAGAGGGCCTAAAGGTTATCACCAATATAATTTTTTTTCATAAAACTCGATTATCGTAGGCGACCTTCAATTCATCGACAATTGGCTTTTTGGCGTACCCCCATCCTAATGTAACATTAGGAAGAGGGCATTCTTTAACCAAGTATACCTATAAAACAAAATTATGAGTTTACAAATTGATATGTTATACAACAAGAACAACTGAAATGAAATTAGAAATACCGGGATTAAGTGGACTTTGTTGATCCTTCCCATACAAATTGAGTTTGGCTTTTTTGGCAAACCCGTCCTCAATGGAAGGAAGGTAAGTGATATCTCATTCGTCAACGTAATGAAGGCCACATTGTATACATATGCAACCAAATGGCCCATGTATGGCAATTCAAACCAGTAATCAAATGGTGCAGTCTTCTCAAAACAATTCAAAGTTTTGCAAGTGATTGGCAATTGTGCTGCATTACAAAAAGCTTTCTCGTACATTTTGAGGTTGTGCGTCAACTCATACATCATATCCGTACGAACATTGTCCCAATTATCCTCCCCAAAGCCCATCAACAAAGCGACAGAGCGAAATCCACAATGGGCATCACCCTTTACATCTTTGCATTCCTCTATATACGGTTGATAAACAAGAGGAAGAAGCTGTTTAAAATTGTGCGATGAGGCGAGCTAGAGTGGATACCCTTGAGAATTATCTGATCACACGATTTAAAAATATGAATAATAAATATTACTATTTAAAATAGAATTATCGGCATTTTAGCTTTGACTTGTTTCTTCTGAATCATCGGGGAAGGACGTGTATCAGACATCTCAATTACAATGTCATCAGGGAAGGGCATCAACTCTTTATACTCAAAAAGACTTGGCTCGCGCTTAGTGGAAGCATCACTTTTTTTTTGACGCTTTTGTTGTGGGATGACAATGTGTGTTTGTTTTTGTATCTGGTTCAGCAAGAGAAGTGGTAATCGGATCGACAAGTTCTATGGTTTCCCTTAACAAAAGTCTTCTTTGTGCGGGATTTACATTCATATACCGCTCAACAAATTTTTTATGGAGTTCTCAAAACGATTCTCTATATCCTCAAGGACACTATCACCTGTTGGAATTTAGAGGCACATAAACACATAATACATGCGCAGCGGAATTAAACAGTTCACCAACAACAAACATATAATTGCATAAACGATTATGAATAAACATAACAAGAAATCTTAAAGTAATTCAAGAGCAGATTCACAAACTTGCACATATTTGCCAGCTTTGAATCCCGAGATAAATTTGCTAGGAAAATTCTTACTCTAGATTTTATGGAGAAAATATGAACAACCGTATTATGGATTCCCAAGAGCTCATATATATAGGAGAGGCCCAACTTAAATCTTAAGCTAACCTGATTAGGAAATAAAATCCTTAATCTTTATTTAAATAAATCTCTTAGATTTATTTCCTACATATAAAATCTCTACGGATTTAATTCCCATATATGTCGAATCTCCACGATTTATTTCCATATATATTAAATCCTACAATAATATTCCATATATTGTTGTTGCGAATTCCTATTTAATTAAATTCAATTTAATTAAACATTAATAATAATTAATTCCAAATTAATCTATAATTAATTAATTCTCCATAAATTAAATATTAAATCTAATTTAACATTTAATCAACCAACTATAATTCGTAAAAGGGAACTACTTGTTGTGTGACCCATAGGCCCTCATATATCGAGCAATTAGTCAAACTAACGGTCTTAATGGAACCGTAGATAATAAATCAGACATTCTCAATATATGAGGTATGTTGCGAGAAATGTGCAACTACCTGTAACTATAACATGGGCTATTGCAATTTCCTCCTTACATTCACGAATACTCGATTAGTCTTGAACATGATGAAGTGTCTATTCAAATAACTTAATCACTTTATCTCCAATCACTAATTGATCACTTATGTCACACTTGGCCACAAAGTCCAAGTTGACGTGCATTGGCCAATAAATTTGATCCAATTATGATGAGAAGGTGAGTATTCTCTCTAAATCCACTTTGAGGAATGAATCATTTTCTTGGCTCAACTATCACGCACATGCACTTCGTGATGAACCCAATCCAAGCCATATCTACCCATGGAAGGGTGCAAGCGTCGGTCATGGTCAAAGTTCATCACTCCACACATGTCGTGCGCATTGACCTCAAGTTAAAGGAGTATCACATCGCTCCCACTAACCGAGACACCCGTAGACACATATAGTGGAACTACATCAAACGGTTTCTCGGATGGGTATACTAATACCCTCTAAGGTATTTGTGCATCCATCATGAGATACCTAGTATCTCGTAGCAAGTGAGATCTTACTACACTCTCTAAGAGTATGATGCAGATCGCACACCAATCTCCATTGCATCATCAATATCCCATTCTTGATGATCCTCGATTGGGGCTATTTGAGAATCATGCTTAAGTCATCTGAGCTCTCACACACTCAATGACAGCAGTGATTCAAGGGAACACAGATAAGAACAAATGCAAACAATCAAACATAATATTCTAATAAGTGCAACGCCATATATTCAATATTAAATAAATAATAATATTAAACCAACACTGAATATTATCTGAGTATTATGTCCTTACAATGAATTGTTTCTAAAACACTAACACTAACAATCTCCCGCTTGAACTAAAGCCAATCACCTACATGTCTAACCCCTAGACTATCAAAATGTCTAGTGTGTACATGAACACTCACAGCCTTGGTGAAAGGATCAACCAGATTATCTTCTGTGGGTACACGTTCTAATTCTATCTCTCCTCTAGCGATTATCTCTCTTATAAAGTGATAAGGCCTCGGTACATGCTTGTTTATGTTATTAGATCTCGGTTCCTTAGCTTGCGCAACCGCACCAGTGTTGTCACAATACAACTTTATTGAATTGGCGGCTTTCAAAAACTACCCCCTAGTTCACTTAAGAACTATTTTATCCGGACAACTTCATGGCGGCTTACGATAAATAATGTACTCAACCCGGTTGTTGAATCATGATAGTATCTTATTTTGAACTATTCCAACTAACCGCCCCACCATTGAGAGTGAACACAAAGCCTGACATAAATTTGTAATCATCACAGTCAGATTGGAACCTTCCGTCAGCATAGCCAGTGGCAACCAACTCTGATTGTCCTCCGTGGACCAGAAAGCAATCTTTAGTACGTCTGAGGTACTTTAGAATGTTCTTGACAGCAATCCAGTGAGGTTCACCCGGATTTTGTTAGTATCTACCAGTGGTGCTGACAGGGAAGTCCACATCTGGCCTAGTGCAGGTCATGGTGTACATGATGGATCAAATTGCAGATGCATATGGTATATCCTTCTTGCGCTGGATATCAGCGTCTGTAGAAGGATATCCTTCTTAGACAACTTTATCCCATGACATACCGACAGAGAACCTCTCTTAGAGTTATCCATCGCAAATCGCTTCAACACCTTGTCTACATAGGTGGACTGTGACATCCCCAACATCCTCTTGGATCTATCCATATGGATCTTAATCCCTAAGATGTAGCAGACTTCACCAAGATCCTTCATCATGAAGGTCTTTGACAACCATTCTTTCACGGACTGCATGAGTGAGATATTGTTTTCCATAATGAGTATGTCATCGACATACACAACTATGAAGACAATATTCTTTCCATTGCATTTTCGATATACGCACGGATCTTCTGAGTTTTTGATGAAGTTAAATGGTTTGACAGCCTCATCAAATCAGATATTCCAACTCCTAGAAGCTTGCTTCAATCCATAAATGTATCGTTTAAGCTTGCACACAAGATTAGATTTTGGCTTTGATATAAAACCTTCAGGTTGAGTCATAAACACTTCCTTATCAATGTTCCCATTGAGGAAAGCTGTTTTGACGTCCATCTGCCAAATCTCATAATCTAGATGTGCTGCTACCGCAAGTAAAATTTGAATGGACTTGATCTTAGCAACTGGTGAGAAAGTCTCGTCATAATCAATGCCTTCGCGTTGACTATAGTCTTTCGCCACCAACCTAGCCTTGTAGGTTTGTACCTTGCCATTTGCATCAGTCTTACGCTTGAAGACCCATTTGCAACCTATGGGTCTAACCCCTTTCGGCAACTCAACCAAGTCCCAAACTTGATTGACGTACATCGAGTCCATTTTATATTTCATGGCTTCATGCCACTTATTTGAGTCAACATCTAATGTTGCCTCAGTGTAAGTTCTAGGTTCGTCTTTATCCGGGATCTCCACGTCATCATGTTCCTCCACGAGGAAATCATAATATCTGGTGATCGGATTACGAACTCTAGTGGACTTACGGAGTTGTTGTTGTTCAGGCTGCACATTTTGATAGTGAAAATTTTGTGGTACAACGATTTCATCGTCTGCCTGGGAGGCCTCAAGAGCGACACTTGTTAGAGTTATACTGGAAAGTATGCTTTTACTTTGTATAACCAAACTGAATTTCTTATTTATTTACTGAAATAAATTATTTATCACTGTTGCATCAAATATGATTGAATGTTATATATATATTTGTTGCAAACCTGTTCAATAAATAGTACGTGTTGCATTGTAGTTAATTTTGTGATACTAGATCACGGAAGATCAAATTAACAGTTCCTCGTAACTAAGTACAAATCCAAAAACCCAGATGGGAATTAACAATCCATTGTGAAAGGTTGAAGTGTAAGGCTCAGATTGACTTGTCTTGACCAAAAGATTACACTAGTGCATTATGATGCGCTGAATAGGACCTACAGGAGGACAAATTCTTCGGTACTGAATATACAAGAATTAGACCTCAGTGGTTCGTTATTTCTTAATCTCCATCCCTTAAATAGGATCGTGTGAAATTAATAACTATTGCTTTGACTTATGATGGGAAGAGAATCAACGCAATTCAATATCTTATATCTTGGGCAATATTATTAGTTACACGACAATTGCTAAGATTTAATACGGAGAATCGTGTGCAAGTACGACTTGCTTGATTTGTCCCCTTGGTGGTCTTGGAAGCTTTATCATACCAAATCTTGCAAGTGAAAATTTATTTCCGGTATGGATAATAATGCTGAGCTGTCTTTACTCCAAGGACAAATATATTAATTAATATAAAACTTGTTCAGTGGCTTAATTAATTAGTGGACTAAATAATCTTAAACACATGAAATAATGACCGGGATCCATATGGGTTAAGATATATAGTTCAATATTAATTTTATAGTGGAATAAATTAATATTAATGGGCTTGAATAATATTTGGCTTAATATTAAAGATTCATAGCCCATTGGAGGTCCAATCTTAATTCTCCTAAAGGCCCCTCAAATAGCCCAATTAAAGTCCAATTAATGAAAATGAGAAGAAAATATTATTGTCTAATTTTTCAATATTTTCGAAAATATTAAAAAGGAGAAAGAAAAAATTTTCTTGGAAAGATTTTATGGAATTCTTGAGATACAGGTTTATCCCATAAATTCAAGAAAAGTCAAAGATATTTTTCCTTCCCTATTTAATTGAAATTTTCGAAAATTATGTGCAAGAAAGGAGGAGAAGATTTTGTTGGGAGATATTTTGGGAAATAGAATATATTGGATATATTCAAGATTGTATCTTGAGGAAGAAGCAAGGAAATTTCCCAAAGCCCCAACTAGGTCAAATTTTGCCCCTCTTGTCCTATAAATAGGGGATGAAGTTTTCATCCCCAATGCAATTCCATGTGTTGGAAAAATTAGAAATCCACAAAAGTGGTGGCAAATATTTTTAGTACTCTCCTTTATTAAAATCGTTCGTGAGAATCCTTCCACCGGATTACGTTCGTAGACGTGAGACATATTTGAGAAGGCACTTTGGATTGATCCATCGTCTCAACGGTTGTCTCTACAAGAGATATGCAATCTCGTAACTCCTAGATTCCACATGCTTAGGATTTACGTGAATTACGTGTACGCATTTTGCTAATTGCTTGTTTAATTATTATGTTGAATTGATTTAGGATTAATTCATGCTAGTAATTAATTAAATAATTTAAATATGTATTTAAATACACCTCGAATAGATCCGGACACCCCTTATTTCCCAACAACTGGTATAGGAGCTCAGGTTTCGAGCTCTGTTTTTTAAATTGTTATTTTAATTATGTTAACCATTAAATTGAAAATTGGATAGTAGAATTGCTAGATCTATTTTGCAGGTATCCAACTGTCATGGTATTTAATGTGTTTTATTATTTCATGCATATGAATTGTTTTAATTCGACTCGTTCGAATTTGTTTTTCTCGTGAGAAAATCCACGAGTAGATTAGGCTATTTGATTTGTTCAATGTAATAGACTAGTCTAGATTTAGGTTTATTTATTTTGTAAAATAAATTGTAACCTAATCAAAGACAAAGACGGAGACGAGAAATTAAAATGGATCCGGAACCATACGCGGGCGACGTGCATCACGCAAAACGTGCCAAGGGAGGCATGTTCGCGATCACGGGCGTCGCCGAGCCTTGCCTGGGCATACCTTTGGGCGAGATCGAACAGCGCATAGGTGCACAAGGCGCTAGGCGTAGGCGTCTTTGCCAGGCGGCGGACGAGGCAGTGAATGGCGGCGAGGCGGCGGGCGCATGCATGGGCGTGTCCCGACCCGATGCCTACCGAGGCTGCCGAGGTAATTGGGGGTGATCGTCTTGTGCCTTGGCGCCCGGCGCGATAATTTCGGCAATGTGGGCTGGATGACGTGCATTAAAATTGCGAGCAACTTGGAGTGGTGATTCGAGACATAATTTTTTTTGAGACGAACGAGTGAGATAAATCAAGATGGAGTTTCTTCAAGATCAAGAAAAGGAAAATTAAACCATGACAGTTGGATAATTTGTGCCCAATATGTTTATTTTCTGCTTTGCTTGATTTATTGTATTTTTTTATGCTTTATTTAATTTTTTAAAATATGTTTGCATGAGAACTATTCAATGAAAAATCTCAAGTTCAAAAAATTACTAAGTATGTTTTAAACGATTAATTCTGTTTTGAATCGAATTAATCATGACCTCCATGATTTATTTATTTGTGAATTCTTCTGGAGAAATTCCCCTAAGGGACGGCCAAAAGAAAGCTTTCACATGAATAAATTCTCAAAATGATGATTGTGAATTATTATTAGTGGCGAAGATGACCCTCCCAAGAGGCTCGTTCAAAATAAAGTAATAATTCTGTATTTAATCATGGTTATTACTTAGGTATAAAATTGATATGCATATACTTCGCCGAAGTCCCTGTCAATTTTATATTGGTCAAGTGAGAGCCAACTATTAATCTGGATATTAAAGGTTTGTAACTGTTCTTGTTTGTAACCTGCTTAAATGTGATTTAAATGATGACCCACCCACGTGGCTCATTTAAACTGTTTTGAGATGTTGGCTGATACATGTTCATATTTTTTTTGAGATTTCAATATGACTCATGTGATCAAATTATGTGATTTTCTTTGTGTTGATCATGTAGGTCCTTTAAGCGGGTTAAGTGAAAGAGAAGTCTAGAGGGGGTGAATAGACTTCGAAAAACTTTTGTATCGGTGTGAGCCAGATGCTTTGATCAGAGCGAGTGAATCGGTTTTGTCTCGATAACCAACTTCTTGACGCCCGGACGGTCGGTTCGAGAACTATCGATTAAGCGATGTGTGCGGAAGCTTAAAGTTTTACCGTGTGAAAAACCGGTTTGAATAAATCGATTCCAAGTTTTATCTTTTTAATCGGATAGAGAAATTTGGTCCGTCGGATCGAAGCTTGGTCTTTGTCGATCTTAACTTAGAATGTATCGCGCTTTAAGATTGTGCGATGTGAGCGATTAATCAAAGCAATAAAAGGCCACAAGATTTATAGTGGTTCGGACAAAACCAGGTCCTACGTCCACTCTTCCCTTTCCAAAGGGCACCAACTTAACCGACTTAAATTTGGACTTAGTTTAGTGTGTTAGTCCAACACTGAGACACCAACGGATGTTTTAAGAGTTCTCGCTCAACCGATCCCTTAAATCGCAAGATTAGAAACCCTAGACTGAAATCTTGCTAAACAACTTATCCTAACTTGGGGTTTGGGTAAGATTGTTGAGGTTCCAACTATGAAATCTTTTCTTGCATACAAGCAGCCTAAAAGCTAAATGAAAAGATTTCTTGCTAAGAACTTATGGGATGAACACAATATAAAATAAGCTTGTTGTTGTGTTCTTCGTGCGGAAATCTGACTATAGTTTGAGCTTCTTGATTATGTTGTTTGTCCAAGCATTTCCGTTTTTCACTCAAGTGTGATCCCATATTTATAGACCTTGAGATCAAAAGCCGTTGGAGAGCAATTTGAATCTCGGGGCTATTTTAAATAGAGTTCTCGAGCTTGATGTGGCGTCTTGAGGCGGCATGCATTTGAAAAGCGTGAATGTGTATTTTATAGCCGTTTGAGAAGCAACATCGAATCCATGATGTCGGCTCTGTTCATACGTGTTTTTCCTTATTGGATGAAAGCCTTGCTTTGCGATGTTGTTCCTCAACTAAGGTTGGTCTTCTTCTTGTTTAGATCGCGAGGCGTATGATAAGATGAAACATCGGTTTTTCATCTTATGAAATTTGATCGATCGATCTTGATCGATCTACTGATAGAATCTTCGGCGCTGTTGACTTAGCTATTTGGTGACTCGGCGATGTAGGTCTTACGATGCGATCTTACGGAAGTCATCGATCTTGAGTATTCTAAGTTTGAGCTTCATGACTTATTTGGGTTATCGACTAGATCGATTCGATCGATCTTAAGTTCGGTTTAACGTTAAATCGGATATCGCTTTCTTCTTCCGATTCTTGAATCGACCTTTACATATTGAGTTCCCCCTCAATATGTGACCTATCTATTACATCGGTTTTTTTCTATACAATCATTATCAAGCTGGTCTCCTATAGCAAGATAATGTAAACATCGATCACCTAATGTGTCCGATTGGTCCTATTACATGTGTTTTTGGAACTTTCATCAAAACTATAAATTTCCCAACAATTTCCCCTTTTTGATGAAACCAAAACACCGAGAAAACAAAAGCAGTTGATAAGTATAGAACGGTTAAAGAGCAAATGTCGAAGACAAAGAGATTTTGTCTTGGGATCGAGAAAAATAAACTTTTCATTAGATATGTTGATTACATGTTACATCGGAAAAGTTTTGAATTTAAAAGCGGTGATCCTAGGCGTCTTCTTAATCTTCACTCCTTGGGCTTGTATCCTTCCGGCATTTCTCTTTGGTCTTGTGGAGCGTTGAAAATTTGATAGAGTTTCCATTTGACATCGGTTATACGTGACTTGATCGATTATCTGCGATTTGCTCAAGATGTCAAAGTAGAATCTCTCAAATGCCGGTCTGTCAAAATGAGCCATCGCCTTCTTTGAGTATATTAGCAGATCATACTCTTGGCGAGATATCTTTACATTTATAAGCTTGGCTTCATTTTCCGAGATACTTGAGAAAGTGCGGATATTTATTCGTAACGGTTGAGGAACTCATCATCTGGTGATTCTTCTTTGGAACAAGATCAAGGACAAAGGCATCTAGAAGCCATTCACTTACGATCTTATTCCATTCCTCAAACCTCTTAGCGTGTCAAGGCGGTTTTTGGTATGATCTCGTCGACTCTTTGGCGGTAACCGAGGTTACAAAAGTGCGGATTTTCAGTCAATCCTTTCTTAGCCCTTGATTTGAACTTCTGTTTCAACCCTTCGCTTGTGCCGTTTTTACATCCTTCTTTCTTCTTGATTCAACGCTCTTTGGACAATCTTTGACTAGCTCCTTATCACCAGATGTCGACTAGTTGCGGCTTGGTGACTTTCTCGGTGCGATGAATCGGGTCGTGATTTTGATGTCGACCACCGCGGCGGCCTTTCTTGCAATTGAGCTTTGTCCATGGGCCTTATCTTCGATGTGTCGGTTGGTTTCTCGAGATCCTTCCCCTTTTTGGTTTGATCAAAAAGCGCATTGAGGTGGGGAAGTCGAGACCCAAAGTTGTTGACAATACACGATTTAGATCATTAGCGAGATAAACCTGAAGTTTGAGTTGTTAGATTACGAGCAGTTGTAATCGACTCTTTCTTGGCGGTTTCATTGTAGCGAAGAGTGTCCAAATCATTTTGTCAAATTTCTCTTACGATAACTCGAGCCTTTTCTCGTTGGCGTCGAAAAAAAGATTGATTTTGATCCACCTGTTTGACTTGTCATCAACTGATTTTGTAAGCTCGCCAGAACATGGTGGTCATGGATCGGAGGCGATCTCGATTGCTTCGATTTGTTTGAGACTAATTTGTCTCGATCGGTTAACACTCCTCAATCTCTTCTTTCGGGAGATCTTTGAGACAAGATCGATCTCTGAGGTTGATCGATTGGTGATATGAGATGTAGGAATTGGATCCATCACTTGATCGAGTTTAGTTGTTTTTTGCTTCCTCGGTGGTTGGTGCGTGAAGCTGCGGCACAGTTCCACTTTCATTCCTCTTGCATTCTCCATTTTAAACGTCATTTACGGGGCTTCTTGAGGTCTCCGGCTTTTTCTTCTTAAGCAATTCCAACTTCGCGTGGATCGAGCTTTCCGCAGTTTTCGGATATTAGCTCATTTGGTGATCCCCTTTGGCGAGACTTCCTCATGCTCGAAGTCAAAATCTGCGAACTCATCGCGCCACCCATCTGTTCAACAAGTAAAATAAGATCGAAAGCTTTTTAATCGAGATCTCTCGGTGAGATCTCCATGACTTCTTCTCTTATAGCGGGATGGGCGACAGTTGTGAATCGTCTCATCAATCTCTCGTTCAACTCTTAGTCCGACCATTTTTCGATGATGGTCTTTGTTGATCTGATCTGAGAATTATCATCCAGATGCATTTGGATGAGATGTGGAACTACGGTTGTCTTGAGTCGGCGGAAGTTATGCGATTGGTTCGACCTGCGATGGTTACTGCTTTGTTGTGGCGATTATATATCGGTTGGAGTTCATGGCGGTGAACTAGCGGGAGAGAGACATGCTCGGCGACTTTTTAGTCGGCGGTGAATCGCTTGAGGTTGAGAGAAGTAGATTTATCGATTTGTGCTTCTACCGGGGATCGTTCTGGCGACCCCTCGGTTTGAAGCTTACTGTCGGTCTGTTCTTTGTTGCGCAATATTGAGCTCTATCTTCTTCGACTTCATCTTCTAGTGCTAGAGTCATGGTAGCTTGCTTTGCTTTCTTTAGCCTCTTCTCCAGGCCTTCACCGATTTCGTTTCTTTTTACGTGGAGCAAGCTGGGGTGGATGGATGCGGGCTTCTTTGCTATTTCCTTTCTTGATTTTTTGTTGGAGTGGGCTCCTTGTCATCGTCTGGTGGCCCGTATATGAAGTTGATGAAGGAAGGCATTGTAGGACTTGATCCATTTGATTCCATTCGGTAGCTTAGCGGTTTGTCCTTGGACCCAACCTTGTTGAGATTCTTGACTCTCTTTTCGAAAAAGACACACACTGGATTCATTGACTCCAAATTTTTCGTGTTCTTGGAGCAAGATGGCTTTTCGGAAGCCGTGCAATTGATGTTAGAGCCCCATCAATTATTCTTTGCCATCTTTATACATTTTGGTGATGTGAGCATCTGGGCTAAATGAAATTCCCATGATCGTTCTTGTGAGAATGTCAAACAACGATCTGTACTTTCTTTTGAGCATTGGCACGATGAATCCGGCTTTTCGATGTTTATGCCGCCTCTCTTAAGAGCTCCTCTCGATTTCTTAGTCCTCATTCTCCCTGTGGTATGCGGTGAGATTCGCCCTTTTAGTAAGTAAGCAGACGAGTGATGTCGCATTTGTCGGATCCGATTTCTTCTCCGTTGACGACGACATCGGTTCGTCTTTGGTTTTTTCAGATCCACACTCAAATTACGCAAGAATTGAAGTGCTTCATCTTTGCATCGGATTGGAAAGCGGAGCGAGCAATATGTTTCGATCCGCCTTCTTCAGAATTTGTTCCACCTCCATGGATTCAGAATCCTCAGTGGTTCCAAACGGAACGAACTTATCCTCAAAGATCTTCGTTGCGGGTTCCGCATAGTTGCACATGATCTTTCCTAGTCCATGAGTGGCCATCTCAGGTGAGATAGACTCATTAAATTTGTGCATAATCAATATCAATATCATACCGCTGGAAAACAAAAGGCAATGAAGCATAAATTCGAAAAAACAACTTTTGAAAACAATGTTTTTAACGGAAAGAAAGATTCATCATTAAGTTTAAAAGAAAATATTGCGATTCAAATTTTTGAGAAGATTTTGAACTCTAAGAAATCGTTTTGAAACGTTGAGAAAATTTGAAGTTTTTCAAATTGAGAGTAATGCAAGTTTGTGAAGCGAGAAAAAACTCGTAAGGTTTGATGAATCTTATATAGAGGCGGAGGGTACAATAAGACAAGATTTTGAAGATCAATCGTTTTTGAAAAGATTATGCGCTCAGATTTAGCGGTTTTGATCGTAGGGTCGGAAAACGCCGCATACAAAAACTTTTGGATTTAAAAACGATCAAGTAGCGGTTAATACATGTACCTTACGTCCGCATTAAATGATTTGCAGAGTACACGTCACAAGGATAGTGGGTACGGTAAGGGCAAATAATATCGAATCGATCCGATAAATAAGTAAAGAACAAGAGAAAAGAGATGCGATCTGGTTGGTGATGTTTAATCATCAATATTACTTGTCAATGTTGATTCCACTTGTTGATCTTAATCATTACGCCTAAGCCTTAAGAAATTTCCCAACCCGATCCTTTTTTGATCTTCCTCGATTGCATCGATTTGTTGAAACTCAGGCTTAAATGATCTTTCCTTGAACGTCGATTTCCTTTTGATCTCCTTGATGGGTTGAAGTTCCCCCTTCAACCGATGATATTTTTTTTATGGACCGATATATCGATTTATTGGAGTTTCAAGCTCGGTGATCTCTCTCATCGATCATGCTCGTAAGTAAATGTCGATTTTGGTTGACCTCATCGATTCTTTTGATTAAGCCAATTCTTGGGATAAGTGTTACCGCCAAAACTTAGTCTAGAGTAGTAGCTTCTATTCCCTAAGTAGGCGTGATTGACATGCGTAAATATAAATGCAATCTCGATATGTCAATCAACCGTAAATTTATCCAATTATCGATCGCGTGATTTCTACACTCTTTTGTCCTTTTGATGCAAATTTCTCGGATAGGCTTCTTGAAATGGAAATTGCATTTGCATCCTTGCTTGGCCTCTATAAATTGGACCAATGTTTTTACACAACATCACCCATTCACCATACTTATCTTCTTTGTAAGAATCATGTATCTTGGTGAACCCTTGTTTCGGTGAGACTTTAGGCAAAACACTTTTACACCCTTTTATATGATTTCACCTTCTCAAATCAACCCTTTGCATCCCTTATTCTTTGTTTTCTTCATCATCTTCGATTTCACATACGATTCTTTGCCAAAGCTTCTCTACCACTGTGGCCCGGATCTGTTATTTGTAACCGGAGAAGACACTTCTCCTAACCGTATGCACCTTGTGTGTCTATCTGGATGATGTAACGAGAACCATCGGACTTAGTGCGGTATAAAATATCAAACACATGTGCCCATGAGATCGACGACCAACTCTTTGGCACACGTGCTCCATTTGCTGTTGGAGAGCCC
Organism: Stenogyne calaminthoides; assembly: GCA_037126765.1. Taxonomy (NCBI): domain Eukaryota; kingdom Viridiplantae; phylum Streptophyta; class Magnoliopsida; order Lamiales; family Lamiaceae; genus Stenogyne; species Stenogyne calaminthoides. The sequence goes on along the minus strand of JBBCBC010000026.1, from coordinate 21,969,236 downwards.
TACTACACTTCACTTTAGGGCTCGGGCTTAAGAATCCTATCAAGGCCTCTGTCGCTCCAGTTTTCTTGATCTTGACTTTGCGACCGTGCTTTGGGATTACGTTCTTTAAAGCCTCTCTCACCCCTTGTTAAGTGGGGAAAATGAGAGTTTAAAATCTCTCTCTTTCCTTCACTTCGGGGGTTAGGATGAGGGTTTAGGGTTATAGGTTTAGGATTTTGGTTAACATTTATGTCTTGACCTCAAGGGTCTTCTTGTACTTGTAACTTTCGTAATGTAACCTCACCTTGGGTTTTTATCAATGAAAAGTTTGCATTATTTCATCGTTGTGTAAATTCACCTTTCTTTATGCGATTGTTAGCTCTTAATCTCGAATCTTGCTTGTTGAATATCGGCTAAAGCGAATCCAAAGAAATACTATAACCAAATTGATTTAATCGGATAATCCTTTAAACCGAGCATTTTCCTTAAATCGATAAACCTTGAATCGATCGATTCCTTTAAAGCGATAGACTTTTAAATCGATAAACTAAAATCGATCGATTCTTTGGATCTGGTAGCGTGTAAGTCCGATTGATTTTTTTGCTTATCGATCTCTTGAGATCGATTAAGATACCAAACTCAACTGATTTCTCTCGATCTGGTTAGTCTCTTAACGCTAGTTCTCGAGAACATTCCATCAAACATTTTTCGGTGACATTTCTCCAAGATCTAGAAGTCCTAGCTCGTTGCATAAATCTCGAATCGATCTCTAGTGGCTTGGTTAGAATATCGACCCTACGTATATCGGTATGAATCTTTTCCATTCGATATTCTTCTTTTCAACGTGATCTCTTATGAAGTGGTGTCGACATCCACATGCTTGCATCTTGTATGTAGAACCGGATTACGAGTGATTGCAATAGCACTATTCATCGCAGAATATAGGCACGTTCTTAGCTACAATGTTGTAATCCCAAATTTCTTCGAGCTGAGCCAGAGCGATTGGGAACACTTCCTCGCAGCCCATATATTTCGCTTCAGTTGTTGATGTCAAGTTGATGTCTCGCTTTTGAAAACCACGAGATCGATTTACTTCCTAAGAATCGACAACGAGGTTGATTTTATAATCGATCTTGCAACCTCCATAATCGTAATCGAGAATACCCACTAAGCTCTAGATTATCATCGATGGGTAGAATAAACCAAGGTTTATTGTTCCTTCAGATACTTAAGAATCCATTTAGCTAACTCAGGTGGTTGAACATTGGATTTGCTTGAAATCTTGCACATACACCTTTGCAAAAAGTGATATCCGGGTTTGGCGGTCGGGTATAATAAAGATCCAATGAGAGCCCTATATTCTTCCGATTTGTTTTTCGACCAGCCTCATACGGATCCATCTTGAATCCAAATCATCATAGGAATTTTGGCTTCCTTACTATTTTGAACTCCAAACTTAGCCAATAGATTCCTAGTGTACTTTGCTTGAGATGAATATCCCTTACGTGTTTTTGTTTAACTTGGAGACCTAGAAAGTAATTCATCGACCCATCATGGACATCTCGAATTTCCCTTGCATCGATTTCTTTGAATCTTTCACATAGGTTCTTGTTAGGAGATCCAAGATGATGTCGTCACGAATCTGAACCATCGTAATATCTTCTCCATCTTCTATTATCGAATAAGGTTACATCCTTTGTTCCTTTAGTGAACCCACTTTCGATCAAGAACCGAGAGAGTGTATCATACCGAGCTCATGGAACTGTTTGAACCATAAAGAGCTTTTTTTTCTTAAACGATACACTTGGTTGCCCTTTTCAAAGCCCGGAGGTTGTTAGACATAAACTTCCTCCGCTAGTACCCCGCGATTTTAAGAAAAGCACTCTTTCGTCCATCGATACACAGTGAACCCTACGTAGGAAGCATAAGTAAAAACAAACCGAATGGCTTCAAGACGAGCGGCCTGGTGCAAAGGTCTCATCGTAATCAATTCGCCCCGATTGTGAATACCCCTTAGCAACAAGTCTTGCCTTATTTCCGTGATAACATTTTCTCATCTCTCTTGTTCTTGAAGATCCATTTCGTGCCAATTACATCTTGATGACCGGTGCATCTACTAGTTCCCATACTTCATTTCTCTCGGCTGTTCCGACTCCTCCTCCGCATGGCTAGAATCCGGTTCGTCTTGTAATGCTTCCTCGATTGTAGTTGGTTCCTTCATAGACGGATAACAACAATACATGGCACTTTCACCTGTCGATGTCTAGTTTTAATTTTATCAGACGGGTCTCCGGAATTATCGGATCGGTTGGATTTGGTTATCCAGTCCTTCGTTACGATTTGCGTGGGTTTTGAGAACATCGTCCGTTTCGATAAAATCTTATTACTAGTGATTGGGAGTGGTGCAGGTTATGGTCCACTTGATAAGAACAAGTCTCGGTGATGTTGGAATCATCATGTGGCGATGTCGTTCGCGAGAGAACGAAGTTCCCCTAACCCGGATGGTTCGATTTACTCTTATCTCGGTGAATCGGCTTTTTTCATTGGCAGTTGTTCGTACCTTAGGATACGATTTGGTGAATCGACTAGATCTGGAATGTAAATTGATACGATTTAACGATCCTTTTTCCTTGATCGTTTCGATCCATTTTAGAATATCGAGTTACGGTAGATCGTACTTCTTTTGTTCGAAAGGCGATTTCTCTTGATCGAAGATGCTTCATCAAAAGGCTACATGGGTGTTTCTTCCACAACTAGGGTTTCGTTTGTTGTAGACCACGAAAGGCTTTGCTAGATGAGGAATACCCCAGAAATATACCCTCATCGGACTTGGCCTCAAAAGTCTTCAACCCGACTTTTCCCATTGTTGTGTATGAAACACTTGCACCCAAAAACATGGAAGTAAGAAACACGAGGTTTTTACGCCCTTCCCACGAGTTCATAGGTGTGTTTTGTAGTGAGCCTTAGTCGGGAGACATCATGCGTATGGCATGCGTGTTGATTCTTACGAGAAAGCGGTTTGGTATCGCATTCGGCTAACATTGTTCGGCGAACTTCTTTGAGAGTTCTGTTTTCTCCGTTCATTTCTCCCCATTCATTGTAGGCGTCCTCGCGGTGATGTTTCATGTTGTATACCAAACTTAGAGCAAAAATCAAGAATAAAAGAGTTGTAAATTGTACCTTTATCGATCGATTTTTTACTACCGACACCCTTCTCATTTTGTAATCTTCTTAGCACTTTCGGGTATCTTGGTTGTCGTCTCATTCTTCTTATGTAAGAATATAACCGGGTAAACTTGGAATAGTCATCCACGATTACCCGAGTGTATTTCGTCGTTGAGGCCGATGGTGTAATCGGGTCCAAACAGATCCATATAAGCATTTGCGAAGACTTTCTGTTTTGGATCTTTGGTCCGGAAATTCCTTTGAATGAAGCTTTGACATTTTCCCTTCGACATGCGTAACATGTCCGATCCTTTGAGAACACTTCATTCGGAAGTCCTTCCACTAGATACATCTCTATTTATCTTATTAAGAGTTTTAAAGTTCGGGATGGCTCATTCTTTTGTGCGAGCCAATTTGCTACTTTTGGAACTCTTAACAATTAGGCACGCATTTCTTGGACAAGCTGTTCCAATCACCGGCGGTAGATCGTCCCTTTTCTTGAACCGATTAGCAAAAATTGTTGAGTGACTCGATTCTTGATAGTGCATTGATCGATTGAGAACTCTTTCTTGAATCAGATTGTCGCATGAATTGTGAAAGCGATAATAGGTTGTGCCGGACCTTCGACATCTGAGACTCAGGTTACTTGTACATCATCATTCTCTAAGGTTAGAACCCTTTGGTATAACCAAAGTTATCATCACCGAAGAGTACCGCGAACGCCTTTCTGTTCTATGTAGAGGGCGGGGAGATGTTTGCTTCGGTCATGTGCCTTGAGCATCCACTATCGATGTACCGAGATAGTTGCTTGCACACCTCTTTGTTGGCGGACCACGACGAACCTGCAATCGGATCGGGCTTTAGGTACCCCTTTTCGGATTGGGTCTGAGGGTTAGGTTTGGATTTGGGGATCCATAAGCGAGCACTTCTATGGTGATCGGTCGGATCGAAGGCTGATTTGTCTCCATACATCAACATAATCATACTTATCCTCATATGCTTTTCGATTTGTATGATTACTTGTGTGAACCTTGGATGACTTAGAAGACTTATGATTTAACTTTTTGGGTTTGTCTTCTTTTTATCCGATTGTGGTTCAAAAAGACAACCCTAAATTTGACTATATAGGGGTAATGATTTCGCTACCATCAAAAGATTCATATCCTTTTCGATAGATGGTTTTCGTAGTTTACGAAGCATGCTTATTAGGCGGTGACCTTGGATGGGTCTCAGATTAGACTTCCTTTTGTAGGTTGTCTTTTTTTCGATTCTCGATCTGTTGATCGAGGTTGAGGTCTCTTCGGAAGAACCTGGGTTCTTCCGTTGATTCTCGGTCGATGCTTTACGGTTGGGGTCCATTTCGTTCCTTTACGGTTAGGCATCATTTTAACCGCTCAACCGGTCTCTTACCCCTATTAGATACAAGTTTAGCTTTTTGGTGTATCTTTTTTTTAAATTCGTCCGATTACACCTTTCGGAGATGAATCGATTCGGGGCTTTTTGAGGATGTGGAGGGTTTTCATAGCCAAGTCCTCCTTATCAATCTTTACTCGAAAATAGGCGTTCATGTCTTTAACGGTTTGAGATGATTTTGAAAAAACATCTATTTTCTTACGCAGATTATGAGGATTTGACTTTCATGCATTCGGAATAGCTCATTGAATTTTGCTTGCAAGATTTTGAAGTCATCGACTTCTTTGTCTGTTAATTTCCATCGATCTTTGATCTTTTCTGATCGAAGCTTTAACTTCGAGAATTTTAAATTTCTCGATTACCTTCCGGCGGCCATTGATCTAAGTTGAAGCCGAGATCATTTTCTTGACAAGTTGATTATTTACGGTCCTCACTTATCATTCTCGGCTTCCATTAATAGCATAAGTTTCTCTTTGCATTGGAGAGATCGTCAATTGTAGTAGAGCCGCAGTCAATCAATCCCGGCCGGTGTGCTAATGATAGCAGTGTGTAAGCGAAACGAAGGGGGTTTGGAGGTTACCTCAATTTGGTCCTCCAGCCCATCGAGCGAGATTCATCATTCAGCGAGAATATCGGGTTTTTCATAAGTCACCCTTTTAGGCGAAGTCTTCTCTGAAGGAGTAGTCCCGGACGGAATAGGAATCGTCAATTCGGCGTGTCGGCAACCATAGCTCTTACATCTCTAAAGCATTGCTCTCTTTTATTCCTCTTTTCTTCCCTCTCCTGGCGTCAATGCAGGCGTCATTTATAGTGACACTGGCCTCTCCGATTGAACGCGCTCTTGATCCATAGTTCCTTTCCTTCGGGTGAATCACTCCGTCTGTATGACCCTGTCAATTGATTTCCCTTCGATAGTAAGTTTCTTCTATCGATTGATTTATCTCTTTCTTCGGGATCGACTATCTCTTTCCCTTTCATTTGATCCTTCCGATCATCGGATCTGGTCTTTCGGAGATCTATTATGCGATCTCCTATCTGGTCCTCGCTATGTTGATAGTCCTTATAAAATCTTCGATACTTACCAAGTTGTATGTCGACTTCTCAAGCTTCCCGGTAAGCAACGCGATCTGATCTGGGCTTCGACTTAATATATTTCCAATGGGTTCATTGGCCTTTGTTGATCTTGGTTGCCTTGAAAGTTAATCGATTTTTGAAGTCGAGGTTTGGCGGGGACCTCGTCTTCATCGGCTTGACCTCTTTCAATCGTCGAACTTCGTGAGCTTTAAGACTCAAGAACAAGCTACTAGGTTTCATTCTTGAAATGTCCCGGCAATCTTTGATTACCGTGACCTTCATGTCCCACTTCTTGGTGAGAGACCTTAGGATCTTATAGTTGATATCTTTATCGGACATCTCTACCAAGTTCTCGAAGCTTGTTTATAGACATTGTAATTCTTCCATCGAGTTCGTTGATGGTTTCGTTAGCAAACATCTTGGTTTCTCGAACTTCACCGGTTCGGCTTGAAGGCTACCGTCTTTTATCTATTCATTTCCTCGCAGAGATCGGCGAGTATCCCACATTGCTTTCGCAGATTTGAGATACTTAATCTTTTCTTTGGTGACCTTATCCATTGTCTTCATGATGATATGTCTTGCAATGGTGTCCGAGTATGCTTTTTTTCTTTCTTTTGTGTCCATCGTTTGGGCTTTTTTAAGTACAAGACTTCTGTGGGAAAGTCCGGATCTCCTCCGATCGCAGGATTGTCGTAGTAAATGATGATGGGTCCTCTCGATGACTTCCATCATTTACGCCAATCGATCGAGCCTAGATGGTTGGACATATATATGGCCCAATCTGCATACTCATCGATTGAGAACTTCGCAGATCATGATACATACCGGACGTGTTATCCATCTTTGAGTGATTTTGGAAAATGAATGAGTTTTTAAAAACGGTTTTTCAAGATCGATTCGATTGACCACAATGACACAGAAAGTCGTTGGTCGGAAGAACCAACCGCTCTCGATACCACTTGTAGGTCGAGCGGGTTAAGTGAGGGCGAAGTCTAGAGGGGAGGGTGAATAAACTTCGAAAAAAACTTTTTAGATCGAGTGTGTGAGCAGATAGCTTTGTCAGAGTCGAGTGAATCAGTTTGGTTCGATAACCAACTTCAACGCCGAAAGCGGATCGATTCGGTAACTATCAGATTAAGCGATGTGTGCGGAAGCTTAAGTTTTACCCGTGTGAAAAACCGGTTTGAATAAATCGATTCAAGTTTTATCTTTTTAATCGGATGACGTAAATTTGGTCCGTCGGATCGAAGCTTGGTGGCATCGATCTTAACTTAGAAATGTACGCGCTTTTAAGATTATGCGATGTGAGAGCAAAGTTAATCAAAGCAATAAAAGGCACACAAGATTTATAGTGGTTCGGACAAACCGGTCCTACGTCCACTCTTCCCTTTCACAAGGGCACCAACTTAACCGATTTTTGGACTTAGTTTAGTGTGTTAGTCCAACACAATACACCAACAGATGTTTTAAGAGTTCTCACTCAACCGATCCTAAATCAAAGATTAGAAACCCTAGATCGAATCTTTGCTAAACAACTTATCCTAACTTGGGGTTTGGGTAAGATTGTTGAGGTTCCAACTATGAAATCTTTTCTTGCATACAAGCGGCCTAAAAAGCTAAATGAAAAGATTTCTTGCTAAGAACTTATGGGATGAACACAATATAAAATAAGCTTGTTGTTGTGTTCTTCGATGCGGAAATCGACTATAGTTTGAGCTTCTTGATTATGTTGTTTGTCCAACATTTCCGTTTTTCACTCCGAAGTGTGATCCCATATTTATAGACCTTGAGATCAAAGAGCCGTTGGAGAGCAATTTGAATCTCGGGCTATTTTTAGGTAGAGTTGCGAGCTTGATGTGGCGTCTTGAGAGCGGCATGGCCGAAAAGCGTGAATGTGTATTTTATAGCCGTTTGAGAGAGCAACATCGAATCCATGATATCTCTCTGTTCATACGTGTTTCTTCCTTATTGGATGAAAGCCTTGCTTTGGTGTTGTTCCTCCAACTAAGGTTGGTCTTCTTCTTGTTTAGATCGAGGCGTATGATAAGATGAAACATCGTTTTTCATCTTATGAGTCGATCCGATCGATCGAATCGATCGATCTACGATAAGTCTTCGCTTTGTTGACTTAGCTTCATTTGGCCGACTCGAGCCGATGTAGGTCTTCGGGATGCGATCTTACCGGAAGTCATCGATCTTGAGTATTCTAAGTTTGAGCTTCATGACTTTCATTTGGGTTATCGACTAGATCGGTTCGATCGATCTTAGATTCGGTTTAACGTTACGCCTGTCGGATATCAGCTTTCTTCTGATTCTTTAGATCTGACCTTTACATATTGAGTTCCCCCTCAATATGTGACCTATCTATTACATCAGTTTTTTCTATACAATCATTATCAATCGGTCTCCTATAGCAATAATGTAAACATCGATACCTAACAGTTTTGGTCCTATTACATGTGTTTTTGGAACTTTCATCAAAACTATAAATTTCCCAACAATCTGGATATTGACACAAGATGTATGTTTATTTCAGTTTCATCATGTCGCAACCTTTTAATCCACTGTTCAATATACTGAAAGACAATTTGCTTAATGGAGAAAATTATTTTGGTTGGAAACAAAAACTTGTGATTGTTCTAACTACACAACAATCCAAATAGGTACTTGACACACCAAAACCCGAAGAACCAGCCGAGGATGCTAGTATATGGGAAGAGATGAACTATAATGAATGGGAGTTGGCCAATGAATTGATGAAAGATATAATCTTGGCGCATATGTCAGATTTATTGAAACACATTCATCAAGGATTTGAATCAGCTGCAGACATTATGAAAAATCTCGAAGCGATGTTTGCACATCCGGCCCATATGGCAATCCAAAGCATCAGGCATGATATGGTCAAGCTGAAAATGGAAGAAGGAATGACCGCAAGGGAGCACGTTCTTAGGGTTATGGTTCTTTTTGAGGAGCTTGCAATTCTTAGCGAAAAATGTGATTTCAAAATAAAAGTTGATTTCATTCTCAATTCTCTGCCAAAGAGCTATGATCACCCCTATGTAAAATATCTAATGGAAGATATGGAGCTTACTGTGGATGATCTTGTAAATGCTCTCACATTGTTCGAAGAGGATATAGAGCGCAAGAAAATGAACTTGGTTACAAAAGGGTCTTCTCATCATTCTAGGCCAACTGGTGGTAAGAACGTTGAAGAGACGAAGAGGATAAACTAGTTCTACTCAACTTCCATCAAAATTGAAGTTCCAAGTAAGAGGAAGTGTTTGGAATGCGGTGAAAAGGGCCATTGGAGGTCAGCCTGTTCCAAACCCAAAAGGAATGGAAAGAAAGGTAATTCTCACTCACTAGTAGTTGAAACTTGTTTAGCGGCGTATGCTACCCATTCGTGGGTAATGGATATGGGATTCACTGATCATGTTTGTTTCACCTTACAGGGGTTCAAAAGGACCAGACAACTTAGTGGAAGTGAGACCCTCATCACGCTAGGCGATGCTACGAGAGTGGCAGCTAAAGTAGTGAGAGACATGTACCTGTGTTTTGAAGACAACAGTTTAATTTTAAGAGATGTTCTTTATGTTCCTATTTTTTGGAAAAACCTTATTTCTGTTTCTAAACTATATGCTGATGGATATTATGTTCGTTTTTTAATAAACATGTTACTGTTTTTCATAACGATGTGTTTATTTATCATGGAACTTTACAGAACAATCTCTATATTATTAACTGTGCACACCACTCACAAAATGCATCATATAACACATTTACCGTTTCGAGCAATAAAAGAAAATGTTCGTCTAACGTGAACGAGACACTTCTTTGGCATATGAGATTAGGTCATATAAATCCGAATAGGATCCAAAGGTTGGTCCAAGATGGTTCATTGGAATCTCTTCGGATTGAACCATTTTCTAACCTGCGAATCATGTTTGGAGGTAAAATAACCAAGAGGGCATTTGGAGCCAAGGGGCTTAGAGCTAAAGAAGTGTTGGAAATCATGCACACTGATGTGTGTGGTCCAATGCAAATCAAATCTAGAGGAGGCTACGAGTATTTCGTTACGTTTGTCGATTACCCACGCTATGGATACGTTTTCCTAATCAAGCATAAATCTGAGACCTTTGACAAATTCAAAGAATTTAAGGCTGAAGCAGAGAATCATAAGGAAAAGATTATCAAGTTTCTACGATCTGATCGTGGAGGCGAATACCTCAGCGATGAATTCTTGAACTACCTGTCAGATGAAGGGATTGTATCCCAGTTGAGTGCACCCAATTCTTTGTCCATAAATTAAATATTAAATCTAATTTAACATTTAATCAACCAACTATAATTAGTAAACAACTGTTACTTGTTGTGTGACCCATAGGCCCTCATATATCGAGCGATTAGTCAAACTAATGGTCTTAATTGAACCCTAGACAATAAATCAGACATTCTCAATATATGAGGTACGTTGCGAGGAAATGTGCAACTACCTGTAACTGAAACATTGGCTATTGCGATTTCCTCCTTTCATTCACGAATACTCGATTTAGTCTTGAACATAATGAAGTGCTATTCAAATAACTTAATCAATTTATCTCTAATCACTAATTGATCATGTATGTCACACTTAGCCACAAAGTCTAAGTTGACGTGCATCGACCGATGACTTAGATCCAATTATGACGAAAAGATGAGTATTCTCTCTAAATCCACTTTGAGGAATGAATCCTATTCTTAGCTCAACTATCACGCACATGCACTTCGTGATGAACCCAATCCAAGCCATATCTACCCATGGAAGGGTGCAAGCGTCGGTCATGGTCAAAGTTCATCATCCCACACATGTCGTGCTTATTGACCTCAAGTCAAAGGAGTATCGCATTGCTCCCACTAACCAAGACACCCGTAGACACATATAGTGGAAATACATCAAACGGTTTCTCGGATGGGTATACCAATACCCTCTAAGGTATTTGTGCATCCATCATGAGATACCTAGTATCTCGTAGTAAGTGAGATCTTACTACACTCTCTAAGAGTATGATGCAGATCGCACGCCAATCTCCATTGCATCATCAATATCCCATTCTTGATGATCCTTGATCGGGGTTATTTGAGAATCATGCTTAAGTCATCTAAGTTCTCACATCCTCAATGACAACAATGACTCATGGAAACACTTGTATGAATAATTGCAAACAATCAAACATAATATTCAAACAAGTGTATTGCCATACATTAAAATTAAGTGAACTATAATATTAAATCAAACTGAATATCATCGAGCATTATGTCCTTACAATAGATTGTCTCTAGGACACTAACACTAACAATCTCCCACTTGGACTAGAGTCAATCACCTACATGTCTAACCCCTAGACCATCAAATGTCTAGTGTGCACATGAACACTCAGTGTTTTGGTGAAATGATCTTCCAAATTAAATATGTAGGAATACATTTTAATTCCATTTCTCTTATCCTTATGATCTCTCGGACCAAATGATAAGTCTAGGTACATGCTTGTTTTTCTTTGCTGATCTCGATTCCTTTGCTTGCGCATTCGCACCAACATTGTCTAATACAACTCTATTAGACAACTGGCACTTGGAACTACCCCTAGTTCTCATAAGAACTATAAAATTCAGACAGCCTCCTTGAGACTTCTGAAACAGCAATGTACTCAACTTCGGTTGTTGAATTTGCGGTCCTTTTGCTTGGAACTATTCCAACTGACCGCCTCATTATTGAGAGTGAAACACAACCTGACTGTGATTTGTAATCATCACAGTCGAATTGGAAACTTGCGTCAGCATAACTAGTCACTACTAGTTCTGACTGTCCACCATAGACAAGGAAACATTCTTTGGTTCGTTTAAGATACTTCAGAATGGTCTTGAGAGCAATCCAGTGAAACTCACTCGGATTTTGTTGGTATCTACCAGTGATGTTGATAGCGTAGTCCACGTTTGGCCTAGTGCAAGTCATAGCGTACATGATTGACCCAATTGCATATGCATATGGGACATCTTTCATGTGCTTGATATTAACTTCAACAGAAGGAAAATCCTTCTTTGATAGCTTTATCCTATGATTTGCCGATAGAGATCCTCTCTTAGAGTTCTCCATCGCAAAATGCTTCAACACCTTGTCTATATAGGTGGACTGTGATAGCCCCAACATCCTCTTGGATCTATCCTTTTGGATCTTGATCCCTAGGATGTAGCAGGCTTCACCAAGACCCTTCATCATGAAGGTCTTTAACAACAAATCTTTAATGGACTGTATTAACGGGATATTGTTTTCCAAAATCAATATGTCATCGACATACTTGACTATGAAAATAATATTCTTCCCGCTGCGTTTACGATAAACGCAAGAATCTTCCGAGCTTCTGATGAAGTCAAAAAAACTTGATAACTTCATCAAATCGGATATTCCAACTCTTAGAAGCTTGTTTCAATCCATAAATTGATATCTTTAGCTTGCATACTAGATTAGAATTTGACTTAGATGTAAAACCTTCCGTTTGAGTCATAAACACTTCCTTATCAATGTCTCCATTGAGGAAAGCTGTTTTTGACGTTCATTTGTCAAATCTCATAATCACAGTGTGCTGCTATTGCAAGTAAAATTGGAATGGACTTGATCTTTGCAATTGGTGAGAAGGTCTCGTCACAGTCAGTACTTTCGCATTGATTATAACCCTTCGTTACCAACCTAGCTTTATAGGTTTGTACTTTGCCATTTGCATCAGTCTTCGTTACCAACCTAGCTTTAGGGGTCTAACCCTTTTAGGCAACTCAACCAAGTCCCAGACTTGATTCGTGTACATCGAGTCCACCTCGGATTTCATGGCTTCATGCCGCTTCCCTAAATCAATATCTAATATTGCTTCAGAGTAAGTATTAGGATCGTCTTTATCCAGTATTCCACATTATCAAGTTCCTCCAAGAGGTAGCCGTATCTAATGGGTGGATTACGATTCCTAATTGACTTACGGAGTTGTGGTTGTGCAGGCTGTACATTGTGATCGTGAAAATTTTGTGGTGCATCGATTTCATCAATGCCCGGAGAGTCCTCAAGAGCTACACTTTCAGATGCCTCTTGGGCGGGAGTTTGAACTATGCTGTTCTCATTCAGCCCACTTGGAGGTTCTTGCACTGGAAATCATACTCCAATTACGCTCCCACTGGCTGAAAGACGGCCACCTAGTGAAAGACTCCCACCGTGAAAGTTGCTGAATGCTCCCACTGATTCCTTGTCATGTTGCTTTGACAAGATATCAGTCTTTTTGTTAATTTCTGGTTCTTGAATTTCTTGAATTTCTATTAGCTTACGACCTTATTCCTTAAAGTCATAGTCTTCTTCGAGGAACTTGGTCTGCCTAGAAACAATCACTGATTGTTTCTCAGGTGGATAGAAGCAATATTCTTTAGTTTCCTTAGGATATCCACAAAGTAACCCTTTTCACCTTTGGATTCCAACTTGTCGGTAAGTATTCTTTTCACAATCACGGGGCAACCCCATGTTCGATATGTGTAAAAGGTGGCTTCTTGCCACACCATAGTTCATATGGTACATGCTCAACCGATTTAGATGGAATCCTATTCAGAATGTAAATTGAGGTTTGTAATGCATATCCCATAAGAATGTCGGAAGAGAGGAGAAGCTCATCATGGACCTCATCATGTCTAACAGGGTTCGATTTCTCCTCTAGGACACACCTTTCATCTGAGGTGTTCCGGGAGGAGTCCATTGTGACTGGATTCCATGTAACTTCAAATAATCAATGAATTCATGGCTAAGGTATTCACCTCCTCGATCTGATCGAAGAGTCTTGAAACTCTTACCAAGCTGCTTCTCTATTTCAGCTTTATACTCTTTGAATTTCTCAAAAGATTCGGATTTGTGTTTCATAAGATACACATATTCCTATCTCGAGAAATCGTCAGTAAAAGTGATGAAGTAGCCGAAGTGACCCCATAGCTAGAGTGGGCAATGGTCCACAAACATTGTTGTAGATCAACTCTAGAACTTCTTTGGCATGCACCCCTTTCCCAGAAAAGGGTCTGTTGATCATCTTGCCCATGAGATAAGATTCACAATCTCCATAAGACTCATAGTCGAATGGGGTTAAGTAGTCTAACTTTCTTAACCTTGTAATTCTTTTCCCGTTTACATGATCAAGTTCTACAATGCCATAAGTAAGTCGGGTTTTCATGATTACTAAATTTGAGTCTTTTATTTTGTTTGTTAAGAACATCATATCCATATTGCAACAAATACATGTTGCGAGTAATAGAAAGAACTAGATGACAATCATTAAGTTCTAATCTAAAACCAAAGGGTAAGTCTAACATATAAGTCCCTACACGTTCAGTTAGCAACTCTTGCTTCATTTTCACGTGTAAGACGACTTTACCCGCCCTAACTGCCCTAAGACACGTGAGCCCCTTCACATTTGTACAAATGTGAGAGCCACATCCGGTATCTAATACCAAGTAGTTTAGCGCTATTAGTGGACATGTTTATCTTATTAACAAGCATAGACGTTCTAGTGCCAGAAGCACCTAGCGCATTCCTTTTAGCAACACAAACCTTATAGTCCTTCTTCCAGTGCTCTCTTCTACTTATAGTAGAGGCACACATCCTTGTCTACCCGCTCCTTCTTTTGAACACTATCTTAGTGATAGTGAACTCAAAAGTCTTGATCATTTTATGAAGTTTAGGCATGGTCGCATCCGTCTTATTCATATTGTAGTTCATAATGAAGCTAAGGTATGAATTCGAGAGCGACTGGAGGATAACATAAATGAAAATGTTGGTCTTTTAGCTCAAAGCCTAAATTACCAAGTTTCTCAATTAGGCCTATCATCTTAAGCACATGAGGTGAAACATTCCCTTCTTCAGCTAACCGGCATCTGAACAGATCTCTCATCATTTTATAAATCTCAGAACGAGATTCAGAATCAAAGAGATCCTTCAGATGCTTGAGCATCTCTAAAGGACACATTTTCTCATGTTGCCTTAAGTAATTTGGTAGTCATGCCCAGCCACATCACACACTGCGTCTGGGAAGCATCCTTTTGATGCTTCTTCTGAGCTGCTACGTCAAACATAGCTGTCTCAAGAAACCAGCTGTAGGGGTAATAGGGATTGACGTGTCCAAAACATACTCAATCTTTTCTTGCCTTAGCACCAAACACTTGTTTCGGTGCCAGTCCAGAAAATTCTGCCTAGCCAATTTATTTATTTCCAAAACACATCTCAATAACAGTTATACATTTCAACTAACCAAGAGAAATAAAATAAAATGGGTGTTGGTCCCGGTGCAAACGAGTCTTACACGTGTATGGGGGGGAATACACGTGTTCAGTAATTTTAAAACTTTTTTTTTTCGAGGTCACTTTTTGGGTCGTTGTCTCGATGATTTGGTCCGAGAAGCACAGATCGCCCTGAGTCAAAGTCTACCTGAGACAGTGATCCTGAGCTGCTTTCAGATACCTCAGATAATCCCAAACCGATCCTCGAAGCCAGAGATCCCGAAGCCGCTTGGATCAGATAACTAACTTACTGAGCCCTCTGAAGAGTAAGTTCAGTTTGGTAACTATCTGTTCTAGCTACTCAGATGTGAGGAATGGTTGGCCCTTAGTTTATACTTGTTTTATGCTTTGCTGAAAACCTTCCTTTTAATGGAATAATGATTAGGCTGTGATTCAGTTATATGCAGCTTCAGTGGATTGATTCCAACTGAGTATCCGTGAAAATATGCTTTCAATTCAGAGTAATGCAACAGTCAATCAAAGCAAAAAAGAAAGCAAATAACACAACAAGTTATAGTGGTTCAGAGACTCAAGCACCTACGTCCACTCTCTCTGACTCTTCAGAGAAATTCACTAATCACTTCCTAAGGTTTTCTGACTACCTCTGTAGTTTACTAACCTTTCTATTTTGAGCTTTCTGACTACATCTGTAGTTTACTTACTCAAAACACACACAAGCTTTCTGACTATCCAAGATAGTTTACTCACTTCTTCTCTAGAGCTTTCTGACTACCTCAATGTAGTTTACTAACTCTTTACAACTCCAATCTCACCAACAATCACACTCAAACTACCTTACAAAGGGTTTGGGGTTTCTTGATTGGTTTCCAACTAGGATGAGATATCCTTTACAATTAAGAACAATGCAAAGGCTAGGATATCTCGACTAAGCTTTGGATATATCTTATCAAGACTAGGCTTAGTGAAATGAGCTCTCTTCGATATAAGCACTTGGGAAATTCTTGGGTTTTCGAGTGCTTCAACTTGCAATAATAAGTTTGAGCTCTTGAGTTGCTTACAAATTTCCCGTAACCTTCAATGTAGATGATCACAAGTATTTATAGGCAGACACCAAGGTCACTCTTGAAAAACTATCAGTTGGAAGAGATAGCTCCATGAGTTTCCTCTTGTGGTGTGTGATGAACGACAATATTTAGGGTTTGAAACTCCCTAGCATGTTTTAGGCAAACAACTTTCCATGTAACTGGTCATCACTTTTTGCAGTCTGGAACATAGTACTACTGACATGGTTCAGTGACCTGTCGCTGTCAGTGTCAGTAAAGTACAGTGCTGTCTTCTTCTTTTTGACTTTTGTCTCCAGTTAAATGTAGACAAACACAACGGCTCTTTTTGGTCAATATCTCTGAGTGATATAACCTTAACAACACTTTGATTTAGTTCCTTTTGTCTGCATGAGAATGTCTTGGGCAATATCTATTTTTCTAAGTAATCGCGTTCTTCTCAGTATTGTATCCTCCATATAGATATTTTCAGTGCCTCGGAACATTCAGATTTATACTGAGCATTCAGTACATTACTGAGTCTTCAGTAATTACTGTGCCTTCAGTATCCTCTGTCTTCAGTCTTCTGAGTTTTCAGAGATATACTGACTGATATACCGAGTCTTCATGCTGAGTCTTCAGTTTCTCAGTTTCTCACTGAGTCTTCAGTTTCTCAGTTTCACACTGAGTCTTCAGTATCTCAGTTTCACACTGAGTCTTCAGTATCTCAGTTTCACACTGAGTTTTCAGTGTCTCAGTTTCACACTGAGTCTTCAGTTTCTCAGTTTCATACTGAAACTTCAGAAACTTCAGTTTCATACTGAAACTTCAGTTTTTTCAGAAACATACCGAGTCTTCAGAACCTATCCTGATCTATATCTGCTGACTATACATTTTGCAGATAACATCCTGAATACTCTAAAACTGAATCCTGACTCAACTATCAAGATTATCCTGAACATGTCATACTCAGGGGTTTTGGGATCTAATCAAAATCTTCTTTTATTAAATTTATCTACCAACAATTTCCCCCTTTTTGATGATGCCAAAACCATCTTGTTACAAAACACTTAACCTATATTCATGTTTCAGTTTTTCCTATTACAAGATTGGTTTATCTCCCAACAATTTTGTAAACAATAAGTCTCCCAACAATTTCCTCAGAGACAACATTCAGGCATATCAAAAGTAAAGACATGTAAAGTAAGATAATGAGATATTATCTTTTGAGCATAAATGATAAGGTTTCATTGATGAATGGTAGACAGTTACAAATTACAATGAACTTATCTGAAAAACAAAATAAAAAAGACAAAAAGATAAGGAAATTACAAGAGTCTTCTGAGTCTTGATCTTCAGTCTTCTTTTGCTCTTCTGCTCGGGCTCTTCAGTTCTCTTCTTCCACCTCATCAGCAGGTACTTCAAGGTTGAACATCCATAATATCTTCTCTTCAGTGCATCTCTCTCTTTGATGATATCAGGATTGTTCCCTGTCAGGCCCAACTGAATGGCGTACTGAGCAATTTCCTGAGAAATGGATTTTTCATTCACCAAGCCATTCTCCAGGAGGGTACGAGTATGGACCAGGGGCTGTTATCTGAACCTTTCCTTCATCCGCAAGATTGATCCAACCTTGAAGATACTTCGGATAAAAGGTCAGGAGATAGTCAATGAAAGCCTCATTGGAATCTGAGCTCTCCCCTCTCCATTCTCTTAGCACATCATAGTAGAACCAAAAAGTTCTCTTGATCTCTTCCCACGCATCGTTGAACTGGATTGGCATCCACTTGTCAACATGGGCCATTTATGTGCTTTAGTGTTCCCTCTCCTCTTGCTTGCGAACTTCTTGAAACCACTCATTCTCTTCTGCTCTTCTTCCATCTTCTTTCTGATCACGGGAACTCCAGAAACAGAAGCAGCAGTTTTGTTGGCTTGCTCAACTTGGAGTGATCTCAGAGCACTTCTTGTATTGAAGACTTTCTTTTGAGGCTCTTCCTCAGATTCTTCAATATCCAGAACCAACTTCCTTTGAGTTGGCTTAGAAGCCTTAGATCTTTTACCCTCAGGCTCCACAAATGCCACAACCTTTCTTTTAGTGGGCAATTCAGCTCCAGCTTGGCTTGTCCCAACTCTTCTTCTACCACTCAGTTTCTCTGCAGCTACTTCTTGCATTGTTTCTTCTGAAACCTGAGTGTAGACTGGCTTCTCCACCATCTTGAACTTCAGTTTCTCAGTGGCTTCGACTTCTTTCATGGCTTCAACAATGATTTTCTTTTCTGCATCTTTGCCAGCCTTTCTTGCCAAAGTATGTTCCAATAACTTTCTCAGTTCAGCTCCGGGTCTTTCCCCCTTCTTGGAACCATACTTGGGCAGAAGTCTGGAGAGTGCTGTGTCCATATGATACTGCTTCTTGCTGGCACAACGCACTTCCCCTGCCAATTGATCTTGCTCTTCTTCGAGCCTTCTTAGGTGGTTCTTTGCCATTGAGAACTCTTCAGACATCTGGGCAAATTGGTTAGAGAGAGCTTCTTTGAACATGTCTGTCATCTTGACCATGAGCATTGAGCTCATCTCCTCAACAACATTCTTGACTAGCATCTCATTCTTCTCCATCAATTTGGCTTCAAGATATTCAGTTCTTTCCTGATGCTTCTGCTTCAGCTCTGCACTTATCTCAGCTTTGACCCCATCCATCTTCTCTTCCATCTTTCCTTCTATGGAGGTCAGCTTCTCAGTCAGAGTGTTCTGAAGTTGCAACAGGTCTGAAGAAGAACTCATACTTTCCAACTTCTAATCTTGGTTGGCCAATACCTCCTCAATCTGAGCAACTTTGTTCAAGATTGGCTCAATCTTCTCCAGTTTCTCCAAAATTGGAGTGAGATCAATCTCAGGAACATTTAAGATCTGCTGTTTCTCCTGAGCCAGTTGTTCAGCCCGAGTCTCAGTCTGAGCCTGAGCTTCAGTCTGAACCTGGGCTTCAGACTCAGTTTGGTTTTGGGTTTCCACCTGAGCTTGGGTGTCAACCTGAGCTTGGGTATCTATCTGAGCCTCAGTCTGCATATCAGACATTACAGATTTAAAGATAGGTACTTCAGTAATCCTGGCATAATTTTTAATAGTGCCAAAAGTTACCTGAAGACTAACTTCAGTCTGAGGATGTTTGGCAGCAGGCTCTACAGCATCAGTTTGGTCTTTCTCCATCTGAGATTGACTCTCATCATCCCCTTGTTGGTCCCCATCTTGAGATTTATCATTGGAGCTTGGGGCACCAACTTCAGCATCATCCCTCTCAGCAATTTTCTTCTTAACCAACTCATCAAAGTCAGAAATTTTCATCCTGAGCTTGGTTTTCCTGAATCCTGAGAATTCAGTAAGCAGAGCTGTTTCCTCGTTCCACCAGTCTTCACCTCTGAATGAAGCTATGTTGAGCATTTCAGGAAGAGTCTGGTTGAGGATATAGACTGTTGACCTCAATCTGAAGAAGATGTCTTGGAGGTCAGGGAATGACCTAAGCTCAGGGTAGCGGTCTAGAATGAACCGTTCCCTCTTGCTTCGCCACTCAGTCTCTTCAGCTTCACCCTTCTTGAGCTTCGGGCTCTCAGGTTCAGTAGGAAAATCTGCTGAAGGATCTAGGAATGGATCACTCAGGAGTTCATCGAGGTTCAGCATCTCCTGAGTTTCAGCAAAATCTGAGGATTGGGCAGGCAGCTCCTCAGTCTGAATTTGAATTGGTTCTGAGGTCTGAGCTGGTGCTTCCTCAGCATGACTCTGAGCTTGCTCCGAGGTCTGAGCAGGCACTTCCTCAGAAGGAATCTGAGCAGTTTCTGAGGTTTGAGCAGGTGCTTCCTCAGCGGGAATCTGAACTTGCTCTGAGGTCTGAGGTCCTTGGAAGATTTCTTGAGAGAACTTGTCAGAGCTTAGTGACGTCTCAAGAACCTCAGAGAAGACTTGCTCCTCAGTTTGCTCCTGTTCAGTTGATATAACCTGAGCCAACACATTCAAAGGCAATTTCTGAGCTTTTTGGCTCTCAGGTTGTATCTCCTCAGTCTCACTCTCCTCCTCATCAGTGAGAATCACCATTCTTTTGCGCTTTGGAGCAAGGGTATTCTTCTTCAATGTTTCACCCTTCTCCCTCTTGATCTCCAACAAAGCCTTCCCCCTGGCTTTTTGGGCTTCTTTAGTAGTAGAAGCAGCAGGTGATTCCACCTTCTTCTCTTTCTTCCCTTTTATAGTCTTCTTGGTGGCAACAGGCTTGAACATCACCTTAGACTTAGGGAATGGAGTGGAATCGGCAAAGATATCCTCCTCTTCTCGACACATCTCCAAAATAAAAGCTATTTTGGTTGCATGGAGTATCTTGCCTTTTATTGAGATAGATCCATCCTCCTTCTTTATTAACTTGGCCTGGTCACTCACCACTTTGATAAGATATTTCAGCCAGTTGAAATCCTTGGTGGGTGAATCTTATATTGCCTCCATTAATCGGATTTTGGGAGTGCTTATCTGCTCAAAGCTCCCCGATCTACTCATAATACATTTACTGACTATATCCATCAAAACTCTGTACTTTGGCTTTAAATGCCGCTTATTCAGAGTTGCCTCAAACTTAATAGGATGCTCAGTTATCCTATCAAGATATTCCTGCTCCCGTCCCAACATATAAGTTGTGGGATCATCTCCTCTATCACATAGCTCAAAAACATCGTTCAAATTTTTAGGGATTATATACAGTTCCCGTACAAAATCTATATATTTTGAGCTATGCTCAAGATGGGAAACATAAATTTTGGACTCAATCCGATCTTCCTCATCGATTTCTAGATTTGAAACGAACTTTATTACCTCTTTAGAGTATTCACCCTCTGGTTGGCTTGCGACGAGATTTGTCAGTTTTGCTAATCGGATCATGTGTAGCGCCTCTTCTTCATGAGCCGCGTTGGATATACTCTTCAGAGAAACCACGTATTCATACCATGGCTTGTTGGATTTAGCCAGTTTGTCGAATATGGTGTAAGTCATTTTGAAGATTTGAAGGTTAGGGTTTGAAAATGACGATTTCTGGGCAAAGGGGATTTTTATTTGCAGAGTGTTTTTGGGAACGAGGGTTTAATAAAATGGCTTGAATGGCTTTCAAGAGAATATATAGACCGATTTGTGGGAAGTCATATCGATTTGATGAAAATTAACGGTTGAGATTGATTATCGATTAATCGGGTACGCGAAAGGACTCTCACGAAAAGTACACCGCCATTTTAACCTCATTGGTGATTAAAAGCAACAGAGCATTTAATGACTGTTGACCTTCCTTGGAATTTCAAAGATCCCGCTTAAAAACATTCTTTGGTGTTTTTGTATTTATTCAAGAATCGACATCGAGTTTCACTTAAGCAATAAATGAGTTGCATGAGTCATTACTTCTTCAGACTAATTTTCCTCTATCAGTCTTACTGAGTATTGACCTTGATAAAATGTCAAGATGATCTCGAAAGTCTTGAATGGGTTGATGATAATCGAAATCTTGACCTTGATTCTGAGTTTCTCAAGACTTCGATTCTCATATTTTCAATTTTATCGAGTTTCTCAAGAGAATCGAGAAAACTTCATGCATCTGAAAACCTTCAATTTTTCAGATTTACTCTATACACCTGGATCCAACATCCCTAATTCAACTGATAGTTCCTGAAATCTTGATCCAGCCAAAGGTTTAGTCAAGATATCAGCTCTCTGCTTATCAGTATGATTTTTTTTTTCAATCCTGATGTCCTTTTTCAATATGATCTCTGATGAAGTTCCTTCTTCAGCTTGATTTCTCCTGAAGTCCAAGAAGGAAATTCATCTTCCAACAATGACATCTCAGATCTTCTTTCAACAGGGCTAATGATGTCTTCATTAAGCTCAGTGCCCTTTTCTGTTTACCTGAAAAATAGATTAGATCTGTGGTACCCATTTGGTGTAGGGTCCTATCAGATTAGCTGTACCTTTTGGAATCCAAATCTGCCTGACAACTCTAATCACTTTAGAGTGGCTGATCTGTCTTCCATAAACATCTACATACACATTTACCACTCTGGGTGCCTTAGCAGTATCCTGTGTATGAGTGCTAGCCTTGGCTTGAACATGAGCCTTAGAATTTTTCTTTGGTACAGGCCTTTTGTTCCATTGCATTGGCTTCTGTGCAGCTAGTCTGAATCTTTGTTGACTTGGGTTCAGGTAACCTTTACCTTTAGGCAAGTGGGGCTTAGGTTGCTGTCTTTGAAATAAGGGTCTTTCAAGATTTCGAGGACTTGGTCTTTTCAATTGAGAATGTCTGGCTGAGTGTTTCTCTTCCGAAAATTCCTCTCTTTGGTTCAATCAGATCCTTTCAGTTTGCATTCTTGGCGAGGCTTCAAGTATTTGCTCGAATTTTTCCTCTCGATTGGTGGGTTTTCTAGCCTTCACCTGAGGTTTGGGCTTTCTTACCTGACCATTCAGTTTTACTGGAACCATAGGTCCTTTACCCTTATCTAAAACCTTGGGCATTTCTTCAGTTCGAAGTGTAGGTGCCACTAGTTTAACAAAGATTGTCTTCTTGCTACTTGATGCAGCATTTTGATGACCTTGTGAGGTTCCCCCTGGAATGTATCCCAATCCAGATTTTATAGTGGCAGGTCTCTGATAACTCTGAATTTCATCTATTACTTTAGATGCAGTATTCAATAGAGTTAGCTTCTTCTGCGAACTATCCTCACATTTTTGTAGAGTTTCATGCTTCTCAGAGAGGTCATTGAACTTGGTTCTGATCAGCTGAATCTCCTCAGTGGATTCTCTAGTTTTCCATTTAGGGTCTCTATCAACTTCTCTTTCTCTGAGAGTTGTACTTTCAGAACATCCAGTTCATTAGTAGTTCCCATCAATTGAGAAGTGATCTCAGTATTACTAGAGTTTTTCCACTTTAGATTCTCAGCAGTCAGTTCTTTGTTCTGCTCTTGAGTTTCATTCAGCAGTTCTTGTAACACAGCATAGTCCTTCATAAGACTCTCAAAAGAATCCATCAAGTCAAATTGACTGTTTACAGTAGAACTTGATAACTCTTGTGCTAGTGTAGGAGCAACAACAAAGATAGAAGAACTTACCTCTCCTACAACCATGAGACAAATGTCATCACTGTCACTTTCTGAGCACATCTCATCTGAGGAGCTGGAACTTTCTTCGGACTCCTTTTCTTCCTTAGCAATCTCAGCAAGTGTATCACATATTTCCTTTGTATTCTCACAATGAGAGATCTTCCTCATAACACCATCATCAATAGTGCTATATATTGTATCTTTGGCAATATAGTCAAGATTGACTAACTTCCTCTAATCAGGAGTAAGTTGATCATCTGACTTTGGAAATTCAGTCCTAGAATCATTTCTCTCATCTTCTGTAACTCTGGGATTCACAACAGTGAACTGGAATGGTCCTTCAGTAACCACTCTCCACATTCTTTCATGTTTAGAATATAGGTGAGCCTGCATTCTTAATCTCCACAAATCATATTTCTCAACTGAGAACATTGGAAGCTTCGTAGAAGGCATGATGTCTGAGCCTTATAAGATTTTAGCAAATATATCTGTTTAGAAAACCACGGGAGTCTAAGCAATTTAGACTTTGGTCAACAAAGCTAGTGGTCAAGCGAACCACTGCAGAGACGGGGTTTTAAAAATTTGGATCAGTCCAGGTGATCACTTTTCTAAATTAGTGATCTTTTGAACTCCCGCTCTGATACCACTTGTTGGTCCCGGTGCAAACGAGTCTTACACGTGTATGGGGGGGGAATACATGTGTTCAGTGATTTTAAAACTTTTCTTTACTTAGGTCAACTTGGGTCAGGTTGTCCTGATGATTTGGGCTTGAGAAGCATAGATCGCTCTGAGTCAAAGTCTACCTGAGACAGTGATCCTGAGCTGCTTTCAGATACCTCAGATAATCCCAACTGACCCTGAGTTTTCAGAGATCCTGAGCTACTTGGATCAGATAACTAACTTATTGAGCCCTCAGAAGAGTAAGTTCAGTTTGGTAACTATCTGTTCTAGCTACTCAGATGTGCGGAATGGTTGGCCCTTAGTTTATACTCGTTTTATGCTTTGCTGAAAACGTTCCTTTTAATGGAATAATGATTAGGCTGTGATTCAGTTATATGCAGCTTCAGTGGATTGATTCCAACTGAGTATCAGTGAAAATATGCTTTCAATTCAAAGTAATGCAACCGTTAATCAAAGCAAAACAGAAAGCAAATAACACAGCAAGTTATAGTGGTTCAGAGACTCAAGCTACTACGTCCACTCTCTCTGACTCTTCAGAGAAATTCACTAATCACTTCATAAGGTTTTCTGACTACCTCTGTAGTTTACTAACCTTTCTATTTTAAGCTTTCTGACTACCTCTGTAGTTTACTTACTCAAAACACACACAAGCTTTCTGACTATCCAAGATAGTTTACTCACTTCTTCTCTAGAGCTTTCTGACTACCTCAATGTAGTTTACTAACTCTTTACAACTCCAATCTCACCAACAATCACACTCAAACTACCTTACAAAGGGTTTGGGGTTTCTTGTTTGGTTTCCAACTAGGATGAGATATCCTTTACAATTAAGAACAATGCAAAGGCTAGGATATCTCGACTAAGCTTTGAATATATCTTATCAAGACAAGGCTTAGTGAAATGAGCTCTCTTCGATATAAAGCACTTGGGAAATTCTTGGGTTTTCGAGTGCTTCAACTTGCAATAATAAGTTTGAGCTCTTGAGTTGCTTACAAATTTCCCGTAACCTTCAATGTAGATGGTCACAAGTATTTATAGGCAGGCACCAAGGTCACTCTTGAAAAACTATCCGTTGGAAGAGATAGCTCCATGAGTTTGCTCTTATGGTGTGTGATGAACGACTATATTTAGGGTTTGAAACTCCCTAGCATGTTTTAGGCAAACAACTTTCCATGTAACTGGTCATCACTTTTTGCAGTCTGGAACATAGTACTACTGACATGGTTCAGTGACCTGTCGCTATTAGTGTCAGTAAAGTACAATGCTGTCTTCTTCTTTTTAACTTTTGTCTCCAGTTAAATGTAGACAAACACAACGGCTCTTTTTGGTCAATATCTCCGAGTGATATAACCTTAACAACACTTTGATTTAGTTCCTTTTGTCTGCATGAGAATGTCTTGGGCAATATCTATTTTTCTAAATGTCGCGTTCTTCGGTGTGTATCCTTGAGATAGATATTTTCGATTGCCTCGGAACATTGGGTTTATCTTGAGCATTGATACATTCTTGAGTCTTGATAATTATTGTGCCTTGATATCCTCTGTCTTGATCTTGATCTTGATCTTCTGCGTCTTGAGGTCTTCGAGTCTTGAGAGATATCTTGTGATATCTTGAGTCTTCATCTTTGAGTCTTGATTTCTCGGTTTCTCTTTTGAGTCTTGATTTCTCGATTTCTGCTTGAGTCTTGATATCTCGATTTCTGCGAGTCTTGATATCTCGATTTTCTTTGAGTTTTTCGATATCTCGATTTTTCATTGAGTCTTGTTTTCTCGATTTCATCTTTGAAACTTGAAACAGTTTCTTCGAAACTTCTTGAGTCTTGAGAACCTATCACGATCTATATCTGGCGTATACATTTTTGAGATAACATCTGAATACTCTGGCCCGAATCGACTCAACTATCAAGATTATCCTGAACATGTCATACTCAGGGGTTTTGGGATCTAATCAAAATCTCCTTTTATTAAATTCATCTCCCAACAATGGGAATTAAAACACATAATTCCTATGATCAATATTCAGCAATCAAAATAAACATGACCTTTCTTTTGTGTTTATTTTGTCTCCATTATTTTCACATACTCAACGACCTCATCGGAAGAGTACGAATTTATATCAAATATAAATTGTAATGGACTAGGATCCACATTCCTACTATTACAATATCTTCTTGAGCTGATTACTGCAATAACATAACTGGTAGGTCTCCAAACTAATTGCAAAACTGCAATTCCTAGTTGATTGAACCTAGTTCAATCGGATGACTCTTGACTTTCGTTTCCCTGCTTGGGCTGGTGAAACAAAGTCAAGTTGATTTACAACCATCAAGCGGCGACACTTCGTGTCCCTATAAAAGTCCCGTTAGATATAGATCCGAGCAAAAGACTTGGGCCTTAAATACTCATTGGAACGAAATCTCTAGTTTATTTTTAATTTTGATGGAAGGCATCATTCAATTAAATGAAAATCATATTTTAGTGAGGAACGCTTTAAAGATGGGGTATTAATTGCTTAATCGAGATCCAACATGTTAATCTACACCAAATTTGAGCAATTATTGGGCGCCGCCTACCCAAACATGATTATATACGGACTAACACTTATATGGGCGCCGTCTACCCAAATAATTAATACGGTCCGATAATTATTGGGCGCCGCCTACCCAAACAATTATAATGTGGACGTAAAAGCGTTAACAAATTTAAATAAATAAATAAGTCAAAAAGTTGGATTTTAATGAACCTTTTAAAATAAATTTCAAATCCAATTTTGGTTTTATTTTAAGATTATTAAAACGATAATTAATCCAATTAATTATATTGGTCCAACAAAAAATCCAATTTTAAATTAATACTTTATTAATTTTAAATTAGATTTAAATCAATTATTTATTTGTCAAGGGCTCATGTGCAAATTTTGAAAATTGCACGAAAGGACCTGTCCTAAATCCAATTTCGGCACAGTCCTTCCCCTCATCATCGCCCGGTTTTCAAAACCATTTTTTTCGATTGGGTCATCCAAACCAAAATCCAACAATTCATCAGTTTATCAGAATTATTCAAAAAAAAATTCCCAAAACTATTCCAATTATTAGGGTTTGTTCAGAATTTTAATTCATCAGTTCCAAACCAATCGAAAAACCCAATCAACCAATTTGAATCAAAACACCCCAAAATCGAAAGCAGCAAGCATCGAAAGTTAAATGGCAGAATAAAAACAAGGCATCATCGCACATCGGGCGCGGGCGAGTCGCGACCGCCGCTAGGCGCGTGCGGGCGACTCGCCACCATCACCGAAGAACCAAAGGGGCGTGCGCGGAGCCGCGACCCATTCGAAACAGGGAAGGTGCGGCGAACCGAGTCGAACTGGTGGCACGCCCGTGTGACTCACCCCAATTCCAAAATGGGCCGACCCAAATCGAAACCTGACGGCAGCGCGATGCACCTCCATCGTTAGAACCGATCTGTGAGCGCAAGATCACGATTTCCAAGGAATCAAGATGGTGGTCAAGCAAATCGAACGAAGAACCATGTGCGACGATGGGAACGGGTGCGAGCGAGTCATGCCGATTCACGAGGCGAATCCAATTCGCAGTCGCGCGCGGTGCCGTGGCTTCGCACGAGCACCGCGAGTCGCGGCATAGAGCCGCCGACTTGAGCGACGTCGCGGATACCAGCGAACACCGGCGAGACGGAAGGGACCAAGGCGGTGAAACAAAACCAGAAAACCCTAGGTTTTCGTTGGAGAGGGCGAGCCGAGAGATAAAACAAATAAAAGGGTGCGGTTTTGTCAAACAAAAGGAAGCCGCACCCGGTCTCAAAATTAAAAAAAAATTATTTTTAAAACCAATTTTATGCAATTAAGAATTAAGAGTTTGAAGCTCTGATACCACTGTTGGAATATAGAGGCACATAAACATGTAATACATGAGCAACAGAAATTAAAGTTCACCAACAACGAACAGTTAATTGCATAATTAAATTCAAGTAAACGTAAACAGAATTCTTACAGCAATTCGTACATGGATTCCTCAACTATGGTATCCATGTAACAGTCGTTTACTAATCTGCACAGATGTGCCAGCGTTGAATCCCCGAGATGAATTTGCTAGGAAAATTATAACTTAGAGATTTTATGGAGAAATATGAATTCACGTAATATGAATTTCCCAAGAGCTCATATTTATAGGAGAGGATTAGCTTAAGTCTTAAGCTAATCTAGTTAGGAAATAAAATCCCTAATCTTTATTTAAATAAATCTCTTAGATTTATTTCCCACATATAAATCTCTACTAATTTAATATTTAATCAACCAACTATAATTAGTAAACAATAGTTACTTATTGTGTGACCCATAGTGTTGGTCCCGGTGCTAACTAGTCTCACACGTGTATGGGGGGGGAATACACGTGTCCAGTAATTTTTAAAACTTTTCTTTCACTGAGGTCAGATGGGTCAGGTTATCCTGATGATTTGGCTTTGAGAAGCACAGATTATCCTGAGTCAAAGTCTACTGAGACAATGATCCTGAGCTGCTTTCAGAAGCTTCAGATTAGCCCAATTGAGCCTGAGTTTTATCAGAGATCCTGAGGCGCTTGGATCAGATATTTATCTTACTGAACTCTCAGTAGAGTTAGTTCAGTTTGGTAACTATCTGTTCTAACTACTCAAGTGTGCGGAATGGTTGGCCCTATGTTTATACTCGTTTTAGCTTTGCTGAAAATCTTCCTTTTAATGAAACAGTGATTAAGGCTGTGATCAGTTGATGCAAGTTCAGTGGATTGGTTCCAACTGAATATCAGTGAACTATGCTTTCAGTGAAAAACATGCAACAGATAATAATGCAGTACAGAAAGCAAAACAACACAGCAATTATATTGGTTCAGAGACTCAAGCTCCTACATCTACTCTCTCTGACCTTCAGAGAAATTCCTTAACCACTTCCTAAAGCTTTTTGGCTAACTCACTGTAGCTTACTCATTTTTCTACCTTGAGTTTTCTGGCTGACTCACTGCAGCTTACTAACTCAACACACAAAAGTGTTCAGGCTACCACAAGTTGCTTACTAACTTCTTCTCTAGAGTTTTCTGGCTAACTCACTGTAGCTTACTAACTCTTTACAACTCCAACTCACCAACAAACACACTCAAACTACCTTACAAAGGGTTTGGGTTTCTGGTTGGTTTCCAACTAGGATGAGATATCCTTTACAATAAGTACAATGCAAAGGTTAGGATATCTCTACTAAGATTTGCATATATCTTATCAATCTAGGCTTAGTGAATGAGCTCTCTCCAATGTGAAACACTTGGGAAATTCTAGGTTTTTCGAGTGCTTCAATTTGCAATAATACGAATGAGCTCTTGAGTTGCTTTCAAATTTCCCGTAACCTCTCAATGTAAAGGGTCACTAGTATTTATAGGCAACTTCACCAAGGCCACTCTTGAAAAACTATCCGTTGGAGGAGATAGCTTCATGAGTTTCCTCTTATGGTGTTTGATGAACGGCTATTTTTAGGGTTTGAATATTCCTCTGCATGTTTTAGGAAATATGCTTTCATGTAGCCAATCACCACTTTTTGCAGTCTGGAACATAGTGCTACTGACATGCTTCAGTGACCTGTCGCTTTCAGTGTCAGTAAAGTACAGTGTTGTCTTCCTCTGATTGGTTCTTGTCTTCAGTAAATGTAGACAAACATAACGGCTCTTTTTGGTCAATCTCTCTGAATGAGATAACCTTAAACAACACTTAAACTTGGTTCCTTTTGTCTGCATGTGAATGTCTTGGGCAATATCTATTTTTCTGAGTATTCACGTTTTTCTCAGTTTTGTAGTCTTCAGATAGATATTATTCAGTGCCTCGGAACATTCAGGTTATACTGAGTATTCAGTATTTTACTGAGTCTTCAGTAACTACTGTGTCTTCAGTATCTTCTGTGTCTTCAGAATCTTTGAGTCTTGATGTCTTGAGTCTTGATTGTGTTGAGTCTTGAGTCTTGATTGCCTTCTAAGTCTTGATTGTCTTGAGTCTTGATGTCTTACGAGTCTTGATGTCTTTAGAGTCTTCTGTGTCTTGAGTCTTGATGTTTAAAGTCTTGATTGACTTGAGTCTTGATGTCTTGATGACTTCTTGAGTCTTGATGATCTTGAGTCTTGATGTCATCTTGAGTCTTGATGTCTTGATGACTTCTTGAGTCTTGATGACTTCTTGAGTCTTGATGACTTGATGACTTCTTGAGTGTCATGTCATCTTGAGTCTTGATTATATCTTGAGTCTTGATTTCTTACGTAACTTCTTGAGTCTTGAGTTTCTTGAATTTCTTGAGTCTTCAGTTTTTTGAAACTTCTTGAGTCTTGATTTTTTTTAGAAACTTATTGAGTCTTAAGTTTCTTGAAACTTCTAGGAGTCTTGATTTCTTGAAACTT
Organism: Stenogyne calaminthoides; assembly: GCA_037126765.1. Taxonomy (NCBI): domain Eukaryota; kingdom Viridiplantae; phylum Streptophyta; class Magnoliopsida; order Lamiales; family Lamiaceae; genus Stenogyne; species Stenogyne calaminthoides. The sequence continues at coordinate 21,939,066 of JBBCBC010000026.1, read as the reverse complement.
CTTGAGTCTTGAGAATCTTGAAACTTTATGAGTCTTGATTTCTTGAAACTTATCGAGTCTTGTTTCTTGAAACTTCTTGAGTCTTCAGTTTCTTCATAAACTTCTTCGAGTCTTCAATTTCTTGAAACTTATCGAGTCTTGGTTTCTTGAAACTTCTTGAGTCTTGAGAATCTTGAAACTTCTTGAGTCTTGAATCTAACTTCGATCTATATCTGCTGACTATACATGGTGCAGATAACTTCCTGAACACTCTATACTGAATCCTGACTTAGACTATCAAGATTATCCTGAACATGTCATACTCAGGTTTGGGATCTAATCAAAATCTCTTTATTAAATTCATCTCCTAACAATTTCCCCCTTTTTGATGATGCCAAAACCATCTTGTTACAAAAACCTAACCTATACTCAGGTTTCAGTTTTTCTATTACAATCCAAAATGGCAATTCTCCCAACAATTCAAAACATAAGGCATATCAAACATAAAAGACATGTAAAAAAGATAATGAGATATTATCTTTGAGCATAAAGATAAATTTTCATTGATGTAAGATCAGAGTTAAAGATTACAATGAAAATCAAAAAACAAAAACAGAAGTACAAAGAGTCTTCAGTCTTCATCATCTTCAGTCTTCATCAACTTCATCCTCTGGCACCTCCAGGTTGAACATCCCATAGTATCTTTTCTTCAGTTCATCCCTTGCTTTGATGATATCTGGTTTGTTTTCTGTTAGGCCAAGTTGGATGGCATACTGAGCAATCTCCTGAGAAATGGCTGTCTCATTCACATAGCCATTCTCAAGTCTTGGAGCTAGGTAAGTATATGGACCAGGGGCAACTATCTGAGTATTACCTTCATCTGCCAAGTTAATCCAACTTTGCAGGTACTTAGGATAGAATGTCAATAGGTATTCAATGAAGGCTTCATTCATATATGAGCTGCTCCCCCTCCATTCTATCAGAATCTCATAGTAGAACCAGAAGGTTCTCTTGATTTCCTCCCACGCATCATTGAACTGAATAGGCATCCATTTGTTAATGTACGGCCATTTCTGAGCTTTCTCTGTACCCCTTCTCTTGCTCAAGAACTTCTTGAAACCACTTCTTCTTTTCTGCTCTTCTTCTTTCTCTTTCCTGATTACAGGAACACCTGATACAGAAGCAGCAATTTTCTTCTCTTTTTTCAACTTGAAGGGTTTTTAGAGCTTTCTTGGTGTTGAAGACTTCTTCTTCAGCTTCTTCCTCAGATTCTTCAAAATCAATAATTAATTTCCTCTGAGTAGACTTAGAAGCTTTAGCTCTTTTCTTCTTCTCCTGCTCTACAAATGCCACAGCCTTTCTTTTTCCAGGTTTGACTTGTTCTTCACCGGCTTGGCTTGTTTCCACCATCCTTCTACCACTCAATTTCTCAGAATTGCTTCCTGAATAGTCTGCTCAGATACTTGAGTGTAGATAGGTTCTTCAGTTTTTTTGAATTTGAGCTTCTCAGTGGCTTCGACTTCTTTTAAGGCATCAACAATTATTTTCTCTTCAGCTTCTTTCTCAGCCTTTCTCTTCAAGGTTTGTGCCAACAATTCACTAAGCTTGCCACCAGGCCTTTCCCCCTTTTTGGCACCATACCTTGGAAGAAGTTGAGAAAGTGCGGTATCAATATGATATTGCTCTTTGCTTATACTGCGCACTTCCCCTGCCAACTGATCGTGCTCATCTTCCAGCCTCTTCATATGATTTTTAGCTACTGAGAACTCTTCAGAAAGAGGTGCAAACTGGTTTGAGAAGACATTTTGCATCATCTCTGTCATCTTGGTCATGAGCATAAAGCCAATTTCCTCAACATCTGTCTTGATCATTAGATCATTCTTCTCAACCAGCTTTGCTTCTAGAAATGCAGTTCTTTCCTGATACATCTGCTTCATCTCTGCCTCGAGCTCAGCTTTGACTACATCAACCTTTCCCTCCAAGGTAGTCAATTTATCAGCAAGAGATGTTTGAAGTTGCATCATGTCTGAAGATGAACTCAGAGTTTCTAGCTTCTGAGATTGGCTTGCCAAGGTTTCTTCTAATTGAGTCACTTTCTCCAATTTGTCCAAGATAGGACTTAGATCAATCTCTGGAGTGAGCATAACATTTTCCACCTGAGCTGGGTGCTCCACCTGAGCCTCAGTCTGCATATCAGACATAACAGATTTAAAGATAGGAACTTCAGTAGCTTTGGTATAATGTTTAATAGTGCCAAAAGATACATGAAAAGTGCTAACTTCAGTCTGAGGATGTGAGATATCAGTCTGTCCAGCATCAGTTTCCTTCTCCATCTAAGATTGCTTTTCAGGATCCTCTTGTTGGTCACCCTCTTTATCTTGATCCTTAGAACTGGAGGCATTACCAACAGCTTCCCTTCTCTCAGCCACCTTCTTCTTGACTAGCTCATCAAAATCAACATTTTTCATCCTGAGCTTTGTCTTCCTGAATCCAGAGAACTCTGTTAGAACAGCCGATCAAAGATTCCACCAGTCCTCTCCTCACGAAGGAGGCTATGTTCAAACATCTCGGGGAAGAGTCGATTAGGGATATAGGCGTGGTTACGAGTACGAAGAAGAGATCGAAAGTCGGGATATGAGCTTCCATTTCGAGTGTATCATCGAGAATGAACCATTTTCCCTTGTTGCACCATTAGGTTTCTTCTGCCTCTCCTTCTTCATCTTTAGGCTCGGGTTGAAGGATCCAGATTGAATGAGTTTAGTCTTTGAGGGTCTAAAAAAGGTTCACTCAGGAGCGCATCCAAATTCAGTAGCTCATGAGGTTCAGATTGATCCCGAGGTGCGAGCAGTATCTCACCATTAGGAACACTGAGGTCCTTGAATATTTCGAGATATTTTATACGAGCCGGAGATGTCCAGTACCTCGAGAAAACCTGTTCCCAAAGTTTCTTCTGTGCAATTGTCACAACTGAGCGAACTTGCGGTGGAATTTCGGTCCTTCTTTGGTCTTGAGGTTGGACTTCGCCGATGTCGCTGACCTCCTCCTCAGTAATAATTTGAAGTTTTCTGCGTTTCTGAGGGGCCAATGATTTCTTCTTCAAAGTTTCTCCCTTCTCTCTTTTCACTTCCATCAGGGCTTTCCCCCTGGCTTGTTGGGCTTCATCAGCTCCTTCTTCAGCAGTCTCCTCCTGAGACTTCAAGTTTTTCTCCTTCCTTCCTTTCAAAGTCTTCTTTGTTGTTGTTGGCTTGAACATAATTTTTGACTTTGGAAAGGGTGA
>JBBCBC010000026.1:21556110-21935310 GCA_037126765.1 Stenogyne calaminthoides | reverse complement strand
TTCTCCATTCTACGTCTTTTCTTTCAACATGATCTCTGGCGAAGGTCGTCGATATCAACACGCTATTAATTCGTGTGCAATAATGATTTTGTGTAATAAAGATTGCTATTTGTTATCACAAAAATATAGGTACTTCATCACTATAATCTTATAATCCCTAAATCATTGGTCTGAGCTAAATAATCAGGTACAATGTACTTTCCCGCAACCCAATATTTAACTTAGCATCAAGGTTGTTATCGAGGTTTGTTTCTTTGAAACTATGATATCGGGCCATTTCAAGAAATTGATGTTCCTCGTGGGTATTTCCAATTTACATCCTCCATAATCGTGATCTTCAATAACCGCTAATTCAAGGTTATCATCACCGATACCATAATCCTCTATTCACAAAGGTTTTAAGATATTTCAGACCTTTTTGCACTTCCATGTGACTAGCCTTAGGATTAACTTGGTATCTTGCACATATCCCAATAGCAAATGTTATATCGTGCCTACTTGCCGCGGAGATATAGAAATGATCCAATGATCCTCTATAATCAAAGGTGATTTATCGACGGCCTTCGTGATCGTGATCCATCTTGTAGTTAGTATTCATAGGAATTCTAACCGCATTGCAATTTCGCAGACACCATACTTTGCAATCGATTCGGTGTGTATTTTGTTTGATTGATGAAAATTCTTTCCTTAGTTTGTTTCACCAAGTCCAAGAAAGAAATTCATCTCCCCATCATTGACATCTCAAACTTTCCTTTCATCGTAGAAAAACTTTTCACACAACCGATGATTTGGAGATCCAAATATGATGTCATCTACATAAATCAACTAGTAAAATATCCTTTCCATCTTCTATCCCCGAATGTAGTCCTATCAACAGCCCTTTCGATAAAACCATGGTCAAGAAGAAACCCGAAAAGGTATCATACCATGCTCGGGGGCTTGCTTAAGACCATACAAGGCTTTCCCGAGCCTCGTAACTTGGTCATTCTGTTCGAAAACCAGAGTTTGTTCCACATAAACCTCTTACTTAAGCACACCATTCAGAAATGCACTTTTCACATCCATCTGATAGACTGTGAATTTCATGTGGTCAAGATATGCAAGAAACAATCGATGGCTTCTAGTCTTGCAACAAGTGAAAAGGTTTCATCATAATCCAAGCCTTCTTCTTGGGAATAACCTTGTCTTGACTAGCCTTGCCTTGTTTCTTACAATGTTGTTGTTTTCATCTCTCTTATTCTTGAACACCCACTTAGTTCCAATCACATTGTGCCTCTTAGGTCTATCCACTAGCTCCCCAAACTTCATTCCTTGAGAACCGATTCACTTCTTCTTGCATAGCAAAGAATCCAAAAGAATCTTGTAGAGCTTCTTCAATCTCAAAGAGGTTCTTTTTTAGGATAGGAAGCAAGAGAACAAAGCACTTTCTCCATGGAATTGTTTTGACACCATCGATAGATCACCCACAATCGACTTATAGGATGACTATCCAACCATTTTCTCTGGATGTTCTCCTTCAAAGAGTATCCTCAACATCGAAATGTTAGGTTCGTAGTTCATTAAATTCGCGAACAATGTAAAAAGAGAAATAGAATCATCTTCCTCGTGGAAATTCCATTCGTAACATTGTCGAGACATTTGTTCCCTTGGTTGATAGATTCAGAGTTTGCCTCACCGTGACCACATCTTCATCGGCATTACATACCGAGTCCGAATCGGTGTATGTTCGGTTGGTCACTTCAAGATGTTGGCTTTCCTTCAATGGAGAATTTCCATCATGAACTTCTTTGTTCGAGTCGATTCACTTTCAATTCATAGAAAGTGATTGACTTCTTCTTTTCGTGTTCGAGGATGTTTTTATCATTCTTTTTTCGTGCTAAGTCCGGTGATTCTCTTGGTCATTCTCTGAAGTCATGTTCCCTTTCTTCTTCAACACAAGTAGATTCATCAAAAACAACACGAGGTGTTTCTTCCACAATAAGAGTCCTACAACAAACTCTCGAAGGCTTTTATGACTTCGTAATATCCTAAGAATATCCCTTCATCGCCTTTGCTATCAAAAGTTTTCAACCCATCTTTACCATTATTGTGTATGAAAACACTTGCAACCAAACACACGAAAAAAGAAACAAGAGGCTTCCTTTCATTCCACAACTCATATGGAGTTTTCTTTGGTTCTTCAAGATGGATCCGTTTCGAGAGTAGCATGCGGTGTTGATAGCTTCAACCCAAAATCTCTTAGGAATATCGCCTTCAACAATCATTGTCCTTGCGAAACTTTTCGAGTCCAATTTCTTCTTTTCGGAACACCATTACATTGTGGGGTCCTTACAGCTGATATTTCATGAGCTATTCCATTTGCTACACAATAATCAGATATAATATGATTGATAAACTCAGTTCCTTTATCTGATCTGATTTTGACCACACTTTTATTCTTTTTGATCGAGCCTTTTTTTCAGCAGGTTTTGTCCGAGTCTCTTTCTTCGAAAAGAATATGACCCGTGTATATCTAGAGTAGTCATCAACAACCTAAGTGTGTATTTTCTCGCCATTAAGCTCCACAGTGTTCTCGACCAAAAAAGATCCATATGTAACAGTTGTAGTATTCTCTCAGTAGAAACATCTACTTTGCTTTTAAAAGATGCTCTAATTTATTTTCCTTTCTGACAAGCATCACATACATGTTCTTTACTAAACACTTCATTGGGTAACCCCCTCACAAGTGCTAATCTTGCAAGTTTGTTCAGGGTTTTGAAGTTTAAGTGATTCATTCTTTTGTGCCACAACCAATTGGTATCAGTGGAACTTTTTGCAACCAAACATGTATCTTTAGGAGTTGAACTCCAATCAGCAAGATACACATTTCCTTTTCTAGTACCAGTCAGTAAAATTTTCTGTGAAGTATTGTCTTTCACATAACATAAGTTCTTTGAGAACTCAACATTGAATCCTTTGTCACAAAATTGACTGATAGAAAGCAAGTTATGCTTTAGACCAGACACATATGAAACACCATGGATATGAATAGAATCAACTTCAAGAGTTCCATATCCTTCAGTTTGTCCTTTGGAATTGTCTCCAAATGTGATCTGAGGGCCTTTTTGCTCAACATAGTCAGTGATTAGTTGCTTATATCCTATCATATGTCTTGAACATCCACTATCCAGATACCATACAACAGGAGCCAATTCATTTCCACTCATCAGCACTATGTTGTATTCATTCAGCTCAGTGCCCTTTTCCTTTACCTTAAAAACAGATCAGTTCTTAGGTACCCATTTGGTGTAGGGTCCTACCAGGTTAGCTGTACCTTTTGGAACCCAAATCTGCCTAACAACTCTAATTACTTTAGAGTGACTGATTTGTCTCCCATAAACATCTACATACACATTCACCACCCTAGGTGCCTTGGCAAGATCCTCGTGTATGAGTGCCCACTTTTAGCATGAACATGAGCCTTAGAGTTCTTCTTGGGTTCAGGCCTTTTATTCAGGTGCCTTGGCTTTTGTGCAACTGGTCTCTGTCTCTGCTGACTTGGGTTCAGGAAACCTTTACCCTTAGGTAAGTAGGGTTTAGGTTGCCTGTACTGAAATTGGGGTCTTTCAGTAATCTGAGGACTTGGTCTTTTCAGTTGAGAATATCTCTGGCGAAAGTGTTTCTCTTCTCAAAAATTCCTCCGATGGTTGAAGCAGATCTCTTTTTTTTGGTATTCTTAGCCGAGGCTTTGAAGATTGGCTTTGAAGATTTCCTACCGAAAGTGTTCAGTTTTTCTAGCCTTTTCATGAGGTCTGGCTTTCTTTCCTAACCTTCAGCTTTTTTTCTGAAACCATAGGTCCTTTTACCTTGTCTAAAAACTCAAATTTGTTCTTGAAGAAGATTAGATGCCACTTGTTTAAAAAAGACAGTCTTGGTGCTACTAGAAGCAGCATTCAAAAGACCTTGTAAGGTTTCCCCTGTTGGGATTATACTGGAAAGTATGCTTTTACTTTGTATAATCGATGAATTTTCTGGACTTATTTATTTGAAATAAATTGTTTATCATCGATGCTTTAAATATCATCGAATGTTACATATATTTATTGTATAACTGCTCAATAAATAAGATGTGTTACATTATAGTTAATTTAGTGATACCATATCACAAAAGATTAAATTAACAGTCCCTTGTAACCAAAAGTACACCATTCACGACCTAGATGGAAATGAACAATCCATCGTGAAAAGTTGAAGTGCAAGACTAAGATTGACTTGTCTTGACCAAGAGATTACACTAGTGCATGTCTAGTGCACTGAAGAGGACCTACAGGAGGACAAATTCTTCATAACTGAACTAGAAAGAATTAGACCTCAATGGTTCGTTATTTCTTAATCTTCGTCCCTTAAATAGGATCGCGTGTGGTTAGTAACTATTGCTTTGACTTATCACAGGTAGAGAATCAACGAGATTCAATACTTTATATCTTGGGCAATATTATTGGTCACATGCGATTGCTAAGATTTAATACGGAGAATCGTGTGCAAGTACGCTTGTTCGATTTGCCCCCTTGGGAGGTTCATAAGTTTTATCATACCAAATCTTGCAAGTGGAACTAGTTTCCGGTATGAATAATAATGTTGAATCGTTCCTTTACCAAGGATAAAAGATATTAATTAATGGAAAGCTATTTCAGTGGCTTGAATTAATTAATGGGCTAGATAATCTTAAACACGGGAAATAATAATCGGGAGCCATATTGACTGTAATATTGGTTAAGATGGATAGTGCAATATTAATTATGTAGTGGGATTAATTAATATTTATGGGCTTGAATAATATTGTGGCTCAATATTGATAATTCAAGATCCATTGGAAGGTCCAATCTTAATTCTCCTAAAGGCCCCTCAAGTAGCCCAACATAAAGTCCAATAACTGAAAAAGGTGTTTAAAAATAAAATAAATATTTGTTGCTATTTTTCCTCATTTTTTCAAAAATTATGAATAAAATGGGAGAAAGATTTTCTTTGAATTTTGTTACGGAATGAAGATATGTATTCTTGAAATACAAGATTATCTCATTAAATTCAAGAAATCTCCCACTTGGTTATTTATATGTAAATTTCGAAAATTTTGGAAAGAATAAGGGAAAGAAAGATTTTCTTGATTTTCTTGGAAATATATTATGGAAGATATGTATTCTTGCAATACAGGTATATCTTATAAATTCAAGAAGATCCAAATCTTGGAATCTTTATCCTTATTTTTTTGAAAATAACCATAACAAGAGAAGGTGGGATTTTTATGGAATATTTTAATTATGGAGAAAAAAATATAGGAGATATGTTCAAGATTTCTTGGAGATCAAGAAAAGATTTTTTCCTCCCTATTCCATGACCAAAAATTCGGCCACCACATTGTTGGGATTATACTGAAAAGTATGCTTTTTACTTTGTATAATCGAAACTGAATTTTCAGACTTATTTACTAAAATAAATTGTTTATCACTGATGCTTTAAATAAGATTGGATGTTACATATATTTACTGCATAACTGTTCAATAATTCGTACGTGTTACATTGTAGTTAATTTAGTGATACCAGATCACATAAGATTAAATTAACAGTCCATTGTAACTAAAAGTACGCCATTCACGACCTAGATGGAAATGAACAACCCATCGCGAAAGGTTGAGGTGTAAGGCTCAGATTGGTTTGTCTTGACCAAGAGATTACACTAGTGCATGACTGATGCACTGAATAGGACCTACAGGAGGATAAATTCTTCAGAACTGAACAAGGAAGAATTAGACCTCAGTGGTTCGTTGTTTCTTAATCTTCGTTCCTTAAATAGGATCACGTGGGATTGGTAACTATTGCTTTGACTTATCATGGGTAGCGAATCAAAGAGATTCAATACTTTTTATCTTGGGCAATATTATTAGTCACATGTGATTGCTAAGATTTAATACGAAGAATCGTGTGCAAGTACGCTTGTTCGATTTGGCCTCTTGGGAGGTTCATAAGTTTTATCATACCAAATCTTGCAAGTGGAATTAGTTTCCGGTATGGATAATAATGTTAAACCGTTCCTCGACCAAGGATAAAAGATGTTAATTAACGGAAAGCTATTTCAAAGGGCTTGAATTAATTAATGGGCTAGATAATCTTAAACACGGAAATAATGACCGGAGCCATATTGATTTATAATATGGGTAAGATGGATAATGTCAATATTAATTATGTAGTGGGATTAATTAATATTTATGGGCTTGAATTATATTGTGGCTCAATATTAGATATTCAAGGTCCATTAGAAGGTCCAATCTTAATTCTCCTAAAGGCCCCCGAGTAGCCCAACATATAGTCCATTAACCTGAAAATGTGATTAAAATAAAATAAATATTGTTGCTTAATTTTTCCTAAATATTTTTCAAATTATAGATATAGTAGGGAGAAAAAGATTTTTCTTTTGAATTTTGTTATGGAATGAAGATATGTATTCTTGGAATAAAAGATTATCTCATTAAATTCAAGAAATCTCCCACTTGGTTATCTATATAGAATTTTCGAAAATTTGAAGATAATGGGCAAGAAAGATTTTCTTGATTTTCTTGAAAAGATATTATGGAGGATATGTATTTCTTGAAATACAAGAATATCTCATAAATTCAAGAAGATCCAAATCTTGGAATCTTGCATCATTAATTTCGAAAAATCCATAATTAGAGGAGGTGGGATTTTTGTGGAATATTTTAATTATGAAAAAAAGAATATAGGAGATATATTCAAGATTTCTTGGTGATCAAGAAAAGTGTTTTCCCACATTGATTTTCTACTAGAAATTTCGACCACTCCTCTCCTATAAATATGGGATGATTGTTTCATTCCCAGGTACAATTCCATGTGCTGGAAAAATTAGCAAATCCACATAAGTGGTGCAAAAAAGTTTATTTTTTCCTTTTGTTAATTGTTCGACAAGTGTCCTTCCACCGGATAGTTGAGCAAGGGCTAAGGGAATACTTGGGAAGTCCTTTTGGTTAGTCCGTCCAACCAAATTCACTCCCATCCCGAGAGGTACGTTCACGTAAACCCGTAGATTCCGCATGCGTAGGTTTTACGTGGCTTATTATATGCATGATATGTTGTTGTAATTATTATTTGAATTAATATAGGATTAATTCATGCTAGTAATAATTAAAGAATTAAATTTTTATTTAAATATTCATCCCGAATAGATCTTTGCAACTCATTCCCCAACAATTGGTATCAGAGCCACGGTTTCGGGCTCTAAATTTTTTAAATTGTAATTTAATTCGTGGACATTAAATTTGAAATTGGATAGTAGAAATCAAGTTAGATCTGCATTTTGCGTATCCAATTGTCATGGATTTTAATGTGTTTATTTATGCATGCATATAAATTGTGGTTTTAATTCGATTCGTTCGGATTTGTTTTGCCTCGTGAGAAAATCCACGAGTAGACTAGGATTTGTTTGATTTGATCAATGTAATAGACTAGTCTAGATCTAGGTTTATTTATTTTTTGTAAATAAATTGTAACCGGATCGGGAACGAAGAGATGAAGAATTAAAGGACAAAATCTAGAACCGGCGTGGGTGGGCGGCCGGCACTCACCTGCGCCAGGCAAGGCAAGGCAGGCCGAAGGACGAGAATGGCAATCATACAGGCGGGTGCTAAGACGCCTGTGATCGCGGCGCTTGATCGCTGACCAAGTGGATCGGGCGACACGGATGGCGCTACGTAGGACGCGGGCCAAATCATGGGGTGAGGCGGGAGGCGGGCGAGGTGCTGCGCCAAGCGCTTCGCCGAGAGCTCCCGGGTCTTAGAGGCATGCCGAGGCATCAAGGCGGGCGCGACCCGGCCGGGCGGTCTGAAGCCGTTCTAGGCCAAGTGGCCGGCCGGATCTTGGCGTGCATCCCGGCCAGGAAGCTACGTGGCGTGCGTTTCGAGATCAAGTATTTTTTTTCGAGACGAACGAGTGGGAAGAAATTTGAGACGTGTTTCTTCAAGATCAAGTTAAGAAAAATCAAACCATGACAATTGGATAATTTGTGTCCAATATGTTTATTTTTCTGTTTTGCTTGATTTATTTGTGCTATCTTATGCTTTATTTAATTTGTTTAAATGTGTTTGCATGAGGGTTGCCAAATGGAAAAATCTCACCTTCAAAATTACTAAGTATGTTTAAATAATTAATTGACAATTTTATTCCTGATAATAAAATTGAATTAATTTTCGACCTCCATGATTTATTTATTTGTGAATTCTTTTTGGAGAAATTCCCCCAACGGACGGTCAAAAGATAGCTTTCACATGAATGAATTCCAAACGGATGATTGTGGGTTATTACTAGTGGCGACGATGACCCTCCCAACGAGGCTCGATCAAAGCGAAATAATAATCCTGTATTTAATCATGGTTATTACTTAGGTATAAAATTGATATGCATATACTTCCCAAGTCCCCCGCCAATTTTATATTGGTCAAGGGGAGCCAACTATTAATCTGGATATTAAAGGTTTGTAATTGTTCTTGTTTGTAACACGCTTGAATGTGTTTAAATAATGACCCACCCAACGTGGCTTATTTAAACTGTTTTGAGATGTTGGCTGATGCATGTTCATATTTTTTTTGAGATTTTAATATGATGCATGTGATCATGTCGCAACCTTTTAATCCACTATTCAATATAATTGAAAGACAATTTGCTCATCGGAGAAATTTTGTTGATTGGAATCGAAAACTCACTATTGTCCTCATCGCACAAAGCCATAACTGGTTACTTGACCACACCTAAACCCAATAAACCATCGATGAGTCCACTAAAACTGGTTAAGAAAGAGTATGTTGGATGAGAGCGGTCTAACGAAATGGCAAAGTGTACCATCTTGGCTTATGCGATGATGTGTTGAAACACCAACACCGAAACGTTGAGACCGCGGAAATCATGACTAGTCTTAAAGCGATGTTTCAACATCGAAACCGTAGGCTCGTCCGGATCACCATGAGGGACTTGCTCTCTATGAAAATGGTGGAGGAACGCTCGTAAGAGTTAATGCGTTCTCCGGATGATGGCTCACCTTAATAAACGCGAGGTACTTGGCGCCGAATACGATATCGAGACCCAAATCGATTTCGTGCTCCATTCTTCTGCCGAAAAGCTTTGAACAATTCAGTTGAACTACCGGATGAATAATCGGGTTCTCGATGCGATTTGTTGCAAGCTTTAGTCTCGAGGCAGAGGCGATATTGGGGCGTAAAAAGCAAGCCTTGGTGGCAAACAGACCTTCTTCTTCTTCTAGGCCAAGGGGTGGTAAGAACAAGAAAAGGAACAAAGGCCACAAGCAAGTGAACTCAAGTGTTGCCAATGGCAAAGATAAGGTGAAGAAGGGTGGTGGAGTGAACAAGCCAGCTAAGGGGAAGTGCTTCAACCTATGCGGTGAGAAAGGACATTGAGGTCGACTGCTCCGCACCCAAAAGGGATGGAAAGAAAGGTAATTCTCACGCACTAGTTGTTGAAACTTGTTTAGCGGCGTATGCCTCCCATTTTGTGGGTAGTGGATACGGGATCCACTAATCATGTTTGTTTCACATTACAGGGGTTCAAGCGGACCCGACAACTTAGTGGGAGTGAGGTCCTCATCACACTGGGCGATGCTACGAGAGTGGCAGCTGAAGCAGTGGGAGAAGTGCACCTGTCTTTTGAAGACATAGTTTTATTTTTGAGATATTCTTTACGTTCCGGATTTTAGAAAGAATTCGTTTTCAGTTTCTAAACTTTTATGATGGATATTTGGTTAATTTTTAATAAAGTTGTTACCATTTTTTTTTTTTGATAAATTTATCTCATCATGGAACGTTGTTAAATGATCTCTATACAATTAATCAGGGCACACCACTCACGAAATGTATCCTATAACACATCAACTATTTTCGAGAAATGAAAACGTTCATCAGACGTGAACGAGACACTTCTTTGGCATCTAAGATTGGGTCATATAAATCCAAATAAGATCCAAAGGTTGGTGAGAGACGGTTCACTAGGGCTTCTCCAAGTTGAACCGATTCCAACCTCGCGAATCATGTTTGGAGGGTAAATGACCAAGAGGGCATTTGGAGCCAAGGAATAGGGCCAAAGAAGTGTTAGAGATCGTTCACACAGATGTATGTAGTCCAATGTCAACCAAAGCAAAGAGGAGGTTATGAGTAATTTTATTGATGATTACTCAAGGTACGGTTACATTTCCTTATGAAGCATAAATCGAGACCTTTGAGAAATTCAAAGAATTTAAGGCTCAAACAGAAATCATAGGGAAGAACGATCAAGTCTCTACGATCCGATCGTGGAGGCGAATACCGAGCAATGAGTTTTTGAACTACTTATCCGATGACGGGATTGTATCCCAAATTATTGCACCCTTAACCCCTCAACAAAACGGGTAGCGAGAAATAAGAAACATAATTCTTTTGGAAATGGTTAGATCAATGATGAGTTATCGGATCTTCCCGAGTCGCTTACGGGGTCATGCCTTGAAAAACAACGACTTACATTCTCAACTTGGTGCTATCCAAATCGGTTCCCAAAACTCCTAAAGAATTGTGGACCCAATGAAGCCTAGTATGAGACACATAAGAATTTGGGGGTGTCCGCCTATGTGTTGGACAAGGAAGCCGAAATTGGATCCTCGATCGTAATTAAGGTCATTTGTAGAATACCCCGAGGAACAAAAGGGTGTATGTTCTATAGTCCCAAGATCAAAAGGTGGTCATCAACACCCACTTTAGATTTTGGAAGAAGACTATATGAACCAAAGAAAACCCGTAAGGAGATTACCTTAAATGAGCCTAGAGGGCAAACCTCGGTGCCACAACCGTATTAGATGATATACCAAACGATACGCTTTCACAACCGGAGCCTCGTCAGAGTGGGAGGGTTGTTAGACAAACCGAGAGATTCATGGGAATAGGAGAGTCCCGGACTTGATTCCCTGACAAGATGAATCGCACCCCATGGACATATGACGAGGCATTCCAAGATAAGGATGCAGATTCTTGGCAAACAACAATGAAAGTTTAAATGGGTTCTATGTTTCATAATAGAGTGTGGGAGCTAGTCGAACCACTTAATGGGGTCAAACCCATTGGATGCAAGTGGGTATATAAGAGGAAAAGAGGACCTAATCGGGAAGGTTGAAACCTTTAAATCAAGACTAGTGGCGAAAAGGTTATACTTTCGAGAAAGAAGGGATCGATTATGAGGAAACTTTTTCGCCCGTAGCCATGCTTAAGTCCATCCGTATTCTCTTATCGATTGCTGCGCATTTCAACTTTGAAATGTGGTAAATTGATGTCAAGACAACTTTTCTTAACGGAAGTCTTGATGAAGAGATCTATTTGCAACAACCTCGAGGTTTCATTGAAATAGGCCAAGAACATCTTGTTTGTAAGCTCAAGAAGTCCATTTACGGACTCAAACAGGCATCCAGAGCTTGGAACTAATGTTTTGATCATGTTATAAAGTGTTATGGGTTTGATCAAAACAAATTATGAAAGTTGTGTGTATAAAAAGCGTGTCGGAACTGCATTGGTATTCTTAGTACTATACGTAGATGACATTCTGATCATCGGGGACGATGTGAAGGTATTATCAGACGTAAGGGCATGACTTTCAAAACAGTTTGATATGAAAGACTTAGGGAAAGCCGGACACATCCTTGGGATCAAGATCACTCGAGATCGCAAGAAAATGATGATCGGGTTATCGCAAGTTTCATACATAGACACTGTCTTGAAATGATTCAGCATGCAAGATTCCAAGAAAGGCTTAGTACCTTTGAGACTTGGAATCCATCTATCCAAGAAAATGTTCCCTAAGACACAAAAGGAGATAGATGACATGAAAGGCATTCTCAGGCTTCTACCGCTTTAAACCTTACGTATGCAAAGGTTGCAGACGAGACCGGATATCTGCTTTGCCGTAGGCATGGTAGCAAGATATCAAAGTAACCCAGGGAAAGAGCATTGGACGACAGTTAAAAACATTCTGAAGTATCTGGAAAGAACTCGAGATAGAATGTTGATTTATCAGTCAGATACTCCAATCCCCATCGGCTACACAGACTCGGATTTCCAATCAGATTTAGATTCCAAAAATTATCTCCTCGCTTAGTGTGTTTCCATTTGGGAAGTGTAGCCATGAAATGGACGAGTGTGAAAAAGTAAATGCATCAATGACTCAACCATGGAAGTCGGTGAGTATCTGTTTGTGAAGCGATGAAAGAACCGATTGCCTCTAGATCTTCTTAGTGGACTTGGATGGTGTTCTGAATTTGTCTAGCAATATATGCTAAGGGCAGTTGCAAATTTAAGAGAACCAAGAGTCCACGAGTCAAACAAGCACACTAAAGGAAAGATATCTTATACGAGAAATCGTTAAGAGAGGAGATATATATGTGGCAAAGATAGCGTCTGAGGACAACCTAGCAGATCCATTCACAAAGAGTCTGCCTCTGAATACATTCGAGAGACATGTGGGTGGAATGGGTGTCAAGACCGTTGCCAATCTGCTTTGAGTATAAGT
This sequence comes from Stenogyne calaminthoides, assembly GCA_037126765.1. Taxonomy (NCBI): domain Eukaryota; kingdom Viridiplantae; phylum Streptophyta; class Magnoliopsida; order Lamiales; family Lamiaceae; genus Stenogyne; species Stenogyne calaminthoides. The sequence continues at coordinate 21,922,731 of JBBCBC010000026.1, read as the reverse complement.
GGGAGAAATTATTAGGTTCGTGTAGGTGACATTAGATGTCACGGACTACACGAGACATGTTGTAGTATACTTAAAAGCAGACTTTGAGTATAAGTGGGAGATTGTTGGGATTATACTGAAAAGTATGCTTTTTACTTTGTATAATTGAAACTGAATTTTTAGACTTATTTACTGAAATAAATTGTTTATCACTGATGCTTTAAATATGATTGAATGTTACATATATTTACTGCATAACTGTTCAATAATTCGTACGTGTTACATTGTAGTTAATTTAGTGATACCAGATCACAGAAGATTAAATTAACAGTCCCTTGTAACTAAAAGTACGCCATTCACGACCTAGATGGAAATGAACAACCCATCGCGAAAGGTTGAGGTGTAAGGCTCAGATTGGTTTGTCTTGACCAAGAGATTACACTAGTGCATGACTGATGCACTGAATAGGACCTACATGAGGATAAATTCTTGAAATGAACAAGGAAGAATTAGACCTCCAGTGGTTCGTTGTTTCTTAATCTTCGTTCCTTAAATAGGATCACGTGGGATTGGTAACTATTGCTTTGACTTATCATGGGTAGCGAATCAAAGAGATTCAATACTTTTTATCTTGGGCAATATTATTAGTCACATGTGATTGCTAAGATTTAATACGAAGAATCGTGTGCAAGTACGCTTGTTCGATTTTCCCTCTTGGGAAGTTCATAAGTTTTATCATACCAAATCTTGCAAGTGGAATTAGTTTCCGGTATGGATAATAATGTTGAACCGTTCCTCGACTAAGGATAAAAGATGTTAATTAACGGAAAGCTATTTCAAAGGGCTTGAATTAATTAATGGGCTAGATAATCTTAAACACGGAAATAATGACACGAGCCATATTGATGTAATATGGGTTAAGATGGATAGTGCAATATTAATTATGTTGTGGGATTAATTAATAATTATGGGCTTGAATTATATTGTGGCTCAATATTAGATATTCAAGGTCCATTAGAAGGTCCAATCTTAATTCTCCTAAAGGCCCCCTGAGTAGCCCAACATATAGTCCATTAACTGAATAGGTGATTAAAATAAAATAAATATTGTTGCTTAATTTTTCCAAAATATTTCGAAATTATAGATATAGTAGGGAGAAAGATTTTCTTTGAATTTTGTTATGGAATGAAGATATGTATTATTGGAAAACAAGATTATCTCATTAAATTCAAGAAATCTCCCACTTGGTTATCTATATAGAATTTTCGAAAATTTGAAGATAATGGGCAAGAAAAATTTTCTTGATTTTCTTGAAAAGATATTATGGAAGATATGTATTTCTTGAAATACAAGAATATCTCATAAATTCAAGAAGATCCAAATCTTGAAATCTTGCATCATTAATTTCGAAAAATCCATAATTAGAGGAGGTGGGATTTTTGTGGAATATTTTAATTATGAGAAAAAGAATATAGGAGATATATTCAAGATTTCTTGGTGATCAAGAAAAGTCTTTTCCCACATTGATTTTCTACTAGAAATTTCGACCACTCCTCTTTTATAAATAGGGGATGATTGTTTCATTCCCAGGTACAATTCCATGTGCTGGAAAAATTAGCAAATTCACATAAGTGGTGCAACAAAGTTTATTTTTTCCTTTTGTTAATTGTTCGACAAGTGTCCTTCCACCGGATAGTTTAGCAAGGGCTAAGGGAATACTTGGGAAGTCCTTTTGGTTAGTCCGTCCAACCGAATTCACTCCCATCCCGGAGAATGCGTTCACGTAAACCCGTAGATTCCGTGCGTGGGTTTTACGTGGCTTATTATATGCATGATATGTTGTTGCAATTATTATTTGAATTAATATAGGATTAATTCATGCTAGTAATAATTAAAGAATTAAATTTGTATTTAAATATTCATCCCGAATAGATCTGTGCAACTCATTCCCCAACACACATCTCTATATATAGGGGATGATTTCTTCATCCCCAAGTACAATTCCATGTGCTGGAAAAATTAGTAAATCCACAAAAGTGGTGCAACAAATTTTTATTTTCCCTTTTGTTAATAGTTCGCGAGTTTCCTTCCACCGAATTGACGAGCAAGGACTAGGAAATACTTGGGAAGGCTTTTTGGTGTGTTTTTATTGACGAGACCATTGTCACTCCAAGAGGTTAGTTCACGTAAACCCGCAGTAATTCCGCATGCGTAGGATTTATGTGAACTGTTTATATGCATGATTTGTTGTTGAATTATTATTTGAATTAATATAGGATTAATTCATGCTAGTAATAATTGTTAGAATTAAATTTGTTTATAAATATTCACCCCGAATAGATCTGTGCAATTAATTCCCCAACACCCCCTGGAATGTATCCCAATCCAGCTTTTATAGTTGCAGGTCTTTGATAACTCTGAATTTCATCTATCACTTTAGATGCAGAATTCAATAGAGCTAACTTTCTCTGCATTTATCCTCACATTTCTTTTAGAGTTTCATGCTTCTCAAAGAGGTCATTGAACTTCGATTACGATAAGTCAATTTCTTTTAGTGAATTTCTAATTTTCCATTCGGATCTCTATCACCTTCTTTTTTTAAGAGAGTTGTACTTTCGAACATCTAGTTCATCAAGAGTTCCCATCAATTGAGAAGTGATCTCAAAGATCTTTAGAAGTCTTTCCACTTGATTCTCGTGGTCGGTTCCTTTGTTCTACGCTCTTGAGTTTCATGGGAGTTCTTGTAACCGTAATAGTCCTTCATAAGATTCTCAAATGAATCCATCAGTCAAAGTTCTTTATTTCTGATTGAACTTGAGAACTCATGTGCTTGTGTAGGAGCAACAACAGAGATAGAAGAATTTACCTCCTCCACAACCATAAGACAAATATCATCACTGTCACTATCTGAGAATCTCATCTGAGGAACTGGAACCTTCTTCAGAATGTTCTTCCTCTTCTGCAATCATGGCTTTCTTGCTGGAGAACTTCTTGTCTCTCTTGGCTTGTCTTTCCTTTCTTTCTTTAGCACTTAGCTTCGGATACCATATTGAAAGTGACCTTTCTTCTGACAGTTGTAGCATCTGTTGGAATCATCATCCTGATCACTTTCCTCCTTGGTCTTGGAGTCCTTCTTTTTGGATGAAGATCCTTCAGCTTTCTGGTCCTTTCTTTTCTCAGTGTATCTGTCCTCAGCTTTTGAGTCACTCTTGTACCTGTGATTCCTGTAATATATTTTATATTTCCCATATCTGCTATTGAGTCTTTCAAACCTCCTTGCCATCAAGATTAGCTTATCCTCCCTGCTTCATCCCGATTTTTGGCAAGTGAGTTCTCGAACTCTCTGACTTCTGAGATTTCTCTTTGGCTTTGAAAGCCACATTCTTGCTAGATGAAGAATCATCTTTGGCCACGATTTTTAGATTTCTTGTCAATCACAAACTCATAAGCTTTCAGTTCAGAGAAAACTTGTTGATATGGCATGGAATCAATATTTTTGGTGTTTTCAATCACCACAACATGTATATCCCATTTCTTAGATAATCCTCTAAGAATTTTCAGTGCCACTTCTCTTTGTGGGTATCTTTTCCCAAGAGCATTCAGATCATTCATGATGCTAGTGAATCTAACCTCAAGTTTGTCAATGGATTCACTTTCTTCCATTTCAAAGCTATCAAACTTTCCAATAGCAATAGAAAGTTTGTTTTCCTTAATATGATCCGTGCCTTGACACATAATGAAGTTATTGTCCCATATTTCTTTTCTCGAGTTTCACAAAGGAGAAATCATCCCCATAACACCATCATCAATAGTGTTATATAAAGTATCTTTAGAAATGTAGTCAAGATTGACTAACTTTCTCTCATCAGGAGTAAGTTGATCATCAGACTTTGGAAATTCATCTCTGAGATCATTCCTCTCAGTATCAGTGATTCTGGGATTCACAACAGTAAATTTGAATGGTCCTTCAGAAACCACTCTCCACATTCTTTCATGTTTGAATACAGATGAGCCTGCATTCTTAATCTCCATAGGTCATAGCTCTCAACAGAGAATATAGGAAGTTTCTTAGAAGGCATGATGACAGAGCCTTGTAAGATATCAGCAAACAGATCTATTCAGTAGACCACCAGAGTCTTTCAGCAAATTAGACTATGGCCACCAAAGCAAGTGGTCAAATTGAACCACTGCTATGATACCACTTGTTGGTCCCGGTGCTAACGAGTCTCACACGTGTATGAGGGGGGGAATACACGTGTTCAGTGATTTTTAAAACATTTCTTTCAATGAGGTCAGATGGGTCAGGTTATCCTGATGATTTGACCCTGAGAAGCACAGATTGCCCTGAGTCAAAGTCTACTGAGACAATGATCATGAGCTGCTTTCAGAAGCTTCAGATTAGCCCAACTAAGCCTGAGTTTTATCAGAGATCCTGATGCGCTTGGATCAGATATTTATCTTACTGAACTCTCGAGAGAGTTAGTTCGATTTGGTAACTATCTCTTTCTAGCTACTCAAGTGTCTTGAGTAATGGTTGGCCTATGTTTATACTGCTTTTAGCTTTGTTGAAAATCTTCCTTTTAATGAAAGCTTTGTGATTAAGGCTGGATCGGTTGATGCAAGTTCAATTATTGGTTCCAATCAATATCGATGAACTATGCTTTCGAAAAAAACATGCAACATATAATAATGCAATCTGATGAAAAGCAAAACAACACAAAGAATTATAGTGGTTCGAGGCTCAAGCTCCCACGTCCACTCTCTCGACCTTTCGAGAAATTCCTTAACCACTTCCTAAAGCTTTCGCTAACTCAATCAGAAGCTTACTCACTTTTCTACCTTGAGTTTTCCTACGACTCACCGCAGCTTACTAACTCAACACACACAAGTGTTCGTGACTACCACAAGTAGCTTACTAACTTCTTATCTAGAGTTTTTTACGCTAACTCAATTGTAGCTTACTAACTCTTTACAACTCCAACTCACCAACAAACACACTCAAACTACCTTACAAAGGGTTTGGGTTTCTGGTTGGTTTCCAACTAGGATGAGATATCCTTTAAAATAAGTACAATGCAAAGGTTAGGATATCTCTACTAAGCTTTGGATATATCTTATCAATCTAGGCTTAGTGAATGAGCTCTCTCCAATGTGAAACACTTGGGAAATTCTAGGTTTTTCGAGTGCTTTAATTTGCAATAATACGAATGAGCTCTTGAGTTGCTTTCAAATTTCCCGTAACCTCTCAATGTAAAGGTTCATTAGTATTTATAGGCAACTTCACCAAGGTCACTCTTGAAAAACTATCCGTTGGAGGAGATAACTTCATGAGTTTCCTTTTATGGTGTTTGATGAATCAGTATTTTTTTGGGGTTTGAATACTCCCTTGCATGTTTTAGGAAATATACATTCATGTAGCCAATCACCACTTTTTGCAGTCTGGAACATAGTACTATTGACATGCTTGACACACTGTCGCTTTTCGAAGGTCGATAAAAAAAGTCTGATGTTGTCTTCCTCTGATTGGTTCTTGTCTTAAGTAAATGTAGACAAACATAACGACTCTTTTTGGTCAATCTCTCTGAATGAGATAACCTTAAACAACACTTAGATTTGGTTCCTTTTGTCTGCATGTGAATGTCTTGGGCAATATCTATTTTTCTGAGTATTCGCGTTTTTCTCAGTTTTGTAGTCTTCAGATAGATATTATTCAGTGCCTCGGAACATTCAGGTTATACTGAGTATTCAGTATTTTACCGAGTCTTCAGTAACTACAATAATTGGCGCCGTCTGTGGGAACGATTTCTACTGATTGTTCATCATTCTTAGAAGACCCACCTTCTGTTCATCAGCAATGGCCATCAATCAGACCGAAGCTTCTCGATGTAAGGCTGACGCTCGTGATGGGGCAGAGGCCTCCCTGAGCTCCCATCACACCCATCAAATGGCCGTTAAAGCTACTCCAGACTGGGGCAATCTCATTCAGACCCCCGAAGATGAAAAAACCATTGTGGCTGTCCTCCGAAAGAGACAACTCACCTCCGGCGGCCCGATGAACAATCCCTGAACAAGAAGGCCTTCCAGGGGGCATGCCTTTCTAAAGGAAAGGGGCACCTGACCTCAAAAGGACAGTCCACAGGACAACTGGCCTTCTCGGCAACGACAATCACCAACACCAGGGAGTTCTGGCTCCCTCGAATGGATAAACCAGCAGTTTTGAAAAACGTGTTCAACCGCCTCGGAAACCTCGGAGCACTGAAAGCTCCAGCAAATGTGGAGGATGAGGCCAACTCTCATCTACCGAGTAGCGAACAGCTTAATCGCAACCTCGCATTTGCACTGGCTGCGCACCACCACGAAGTGCCAAAGGGTTCTACCGCCTATCACGGCAACAGGCAGGGCACCTTCCCGACCTCACATCTTCGCGACACACAAGTCGCCACACTTACCCGCACTGTTCAGGCATTGCTTGAACAGATTGAAGATCAGAACAAGATGATGGGGACAGACACCAACCTCGTCATCCCGAGATCACCATTTGGTACGCTAATCACTTTAGCACCTACTCAGAGGAAAGTCGACGCAACGACAATAGATTGCTACAATGGGAGCTCGGATCCAAGGATTCACATATCGAGGTATATCTCCTACATGGCATCCATGGGTGCAACCGACGTAACCAGATGTAGGATCTTTCCATTGACTTTGAGCGACCATGCTCATATGTGGTTCACTTCACTGCCTCCATGCTCGGTGGACACATTCGACCAACTCGCTAGACTATTCTTAAGTCATTTCTCGACAATGGCTCCCTGACCAGCGACCTTGCAGCGCCTGATGAATGCTCAACAGGGAGACAATGAGTCTGATCGATCCTATATTGAAAGGATCGAGAAGCTCATCCTTGAAGGAGATCCCATAGGGGATGAGGCGAAACTGCTCGGGGCCGTGGGTGACCTCAAGAAGGGAACCAAGATGTGGCGATGCATGACAACTGACTATCCGACCAGCTAAGCCAACTTCAGGAGGCAGGCTAGCGACTTGATACTCACTAAGGAGCTTCTGGAGTCCCAACTCTTCGACACAAAGGAAGTCGCGGCACCTGAGAGGGGTTTCAAGGGAATCAGGAGCCATCAAAAAGCTCCCAACAACTACGAACCGTTCAAAGAGTCAATTTTTGTGAAGTTGATGATGTCCTAGACATAACACCCATTCATGTCTACACGCAGATTGAGGGTCGAGGGTTACTTCTCCCACCTTGCCCAATGAAGAATAGGAACAAGCAGAACCCATACAAGTTCTGCCACTACCACGACTAGACAGGTCACTACACAAGTGAATGCAAGGACCTGATGAAACAACTTTGGAGGCTATATGAGGAAGGTTTATTGAATGAGTTCGTCAAGCGACCTCAAATGGACAACGAGCTAAAGCCTCGAGGTCGCTAATCACCCAACCATCCCGAACGAGGAGATCTGGCCGATAGGTCTCTCCACCATCAAAGACACCAAGATGCCTACCCATTAAAGCTTACGAGCTCGAACACCCACATGGCACAAAGACAGTACCTATGAAATGTGCCTCACCCGAAGAACTATTTTCAGTAGATCGGAGGTCACCTTTTTTGTACTAGTTTAGCCAAGTCAAATGAATTGTCATCTTTCTTTTCAAAATTCCTATGTGTTTAAGCCGAAGGAGGTCGCATGAGTCATCAACCTCCCCAGGTACGATTTTCGACATACTGGTGGCGAGATCACCACCCTAGCGGTGCGGTCCTCTCCCGACTTTGTAAGACGACTAAGAAAAGTTCATAAATAAGATGCATCCAAATAAGACGACAAGAACACATGCAATTCTAAAAGTCGCATAAGGAAATCAAGTCGTCACAATAAAGGGAGGAAGAGGAAATGACTTTCATTAATCACAGAAGGCCCGATGGCTGATTACATCAAGTCACGAACCGTTCGGCCAGAAATGGTCATCGACAAGCGCAATCAAGTCTCGTATAAAGGGGCTTGCTACCTCAAAATACGAGCACAAAAAAGACTTGTACAAAGAGGCTTGCTACCTCGAAGTACAAGCACAAAAAAGACTTGTACAAAGAGGCTCGCTACCTCGGAGTATAAGCACAAGCAAGACTCGCACAGAGAGTTCAACTCAAACTGCGAGCACAGACAAGACTCGCATAGAGAGATTCAACTCAAAATGCGAGCATAGATAAGACTCGCACAGAGTTTTCAACTCAAAGTGCGAGCATCAACCAGAACTCTTGACGAACTCGATCTCGGTGGATAACAATCTCAAACGACTAATCCCCCGACCTAGGGGCATGAGGGAGAATCGAGCCTGCAAAGATATGTCAAACTTAATACCAAGAATACAACCTCAGGTGCGAAAAGCAGACAAGTCATAATTTGTAGCAGAGATCAAGATCGGCCTCCGAACGAAGTCAAAGTCCGCTCTTGGGGGCAATTGTCGTAACACGAATAATCCCGCCCTATGGACAAGTTCTTGAAGCTAACAAATTCACCCATGGCGACCCGGATAAAGCGACTTGAGGGTAAGACTCTATGAACCGGTTGAAGATCGATGCTGAAGGCCGGATGATCAAGCGATCAAAAACCAAAACAATCCTATCGAAGTCGCGAGCCACGAGGTTGCGATTCACGCGAATCGATCCACAGCTTCCAGAGGCCACGAGTCACGCAGTCATGGTCGCGGGTAGTCCACAGTCGCGAAGTCGCAGATCCTATCAACACTTGGAAAACGCGCGATAAGCCGTAAGATCCGCCCCCGAAGTCCACCCCGCAATTGGCGCGTACTAAATGCAGCGACCTCTGACCCGTCGAGGCGGAATTCCTGGCCAGCCGGGATTGAAGCCACATTTATTGCATATTCCTTATGTAAATTCCCGCCCAAGAGGCGGGAATCCTTGTATAAATAGGCCACCATGGCCATACTAGTGAAGGAAAACAAAATCTCTAGATTACTACTGCCTGCGACATGTGACCTGTGACCTGTGGCCCTGGCATCCTGTGGGCTAATTATTATGGCTACAACAGTGTAGGGTCCTACCAGGTTAGCTGTACCTTTTGGAACCCAAATCTGCCTCACAACTCTAATTACTTTAGAGTGACTGATTTGTCTTCCATAAACATCTACATACACATTCACCACCTTAGATGCCTTGGCAGTACCCTGTGTATGAGTGCTAGCCTTAGCATGAACAAGAGCCTTAGAGTTCTTCTTGGGTTCTGGCCTTTTGTTCCAATGCTTTGGCTTTGGTGCAGCTGATCTATGTCTCTGTTGACTTGGGTTCAGGAAACCTTTACCCTTAGGCAAGTGGGGTTTAGGTTGTCTGTACTGAAATTGGGGTCTTTCAGTATTCTGAGGACTTGGTCACTTCAGTTGAGAATATCTCTGCTGAGTGTTTCTCTTTGAAGATTCCTTTGATGGTTCAGGGCAGATTTCTTCAGGTTGGTATTCTTAGCCTGAGGCTTCGAAGTACTAGCCTGAGGATTTCCTACTGAGTGTTCAGGTTTTCTAGCCTTTTCTTGAGGTTTGGGCTTTCTTTCCTGAACCTTCAGGTTCTCTGAAACCATAGGTCATTTACCCTTGTCTGAAACACGGGGTTGTTCTTCAATGAGAAGATCAGTACGAACCGCCGGTTTAACAAAGACAGTCTTAGTGCTACTTGTAGAAGCAACATTCAGAAGATCATGTGAGGTTCCCCCTGGATTATATCCCAATCCAGCCTTTATAGTTGCAGGTCTTTGATAACTCTGAATTTTATCTATTGCATGAGATGCAGAATTCAATAGAGTTAACCTTTTCTGCAGACTATCCTCACTTTTCTTTAGAGTTTCATGTTTCTCAAAGAGGTCATTGAACTCAGTCCTGATAAGCTGATTTTCCTCAGTGGATTTCTCTAATTTTTCTTTCAGGACATCTACCACTTTCTCTTTTTCTGAGAGTTGTACTTTCAGAAAATCCAGTTCATCAGTAACTCCCATCAATTGAAAAGTGATCTCAGTAGCCTTAGAGTTTTTCCACTTTAGATTCTCAGCAGTCAGTTCTTCATTCTGCTCTTTAGTTTTAATGAACAGTTCTTGTAACACAGAATAGTCCTTCATCAGATTCTCAAAAGAATCCATTAGGTCAAAATTACTGGTCACAGATGAACTTGATAACTCAGGTGCTTGTGTAGAAGCAGCAACAGAGATAGAAGATTGTACCTCCTCAGTAGCAGCAAGGCAAACATCATCGCTATCACTATCAGAGAACATTTCCTCTAAAGAGCTGGATCCTTCTTCAGAATGTTCTTCTTCAGCAACCATAACTTTCTTGCTGGAATACTTCTTGTCTCTTTTGGCTTGCCTCTCCTTTCTTTCCTTGGAGCTCAACTCAGGGCAATCATACTGGAAGTGACCTTTCTTCTTGCAGTTGTAGCATCTGTTGGTATCATCATCCTGATCAGTTTCTTCTTTAGATTTGTAGTCCTACTTTCTGGATGAGGATCCTTCAGCTTTGTGGTCCTTCTTCTTCTCAGTCAATTTATCTTCAGCATCTGAGTTGTTCCTGTTCTTGTACCTGGTATCTTTATAATATCTCTTGTACTTACCAAATATTCTGTTCATTTTCTCAAACCTTCTTGCCATCAGGGCAATTGTCTCATCTTTTTCATCCTGAATTTTGTTAGATGAGCTCAGGTTCTTTAGCATTGCAGGTTTTTCCTTGTGCTTTGAAAGCCACATTTTTGCTAGATGAAGTATCATCTTTGCTATCAGTTTTCTTAGTTTTCTTATCAATGTAAAATTCATATGCTTTCAATTCAGAGAAAACTTGTTGATATGGCATAGATGCAATATCTTTGGTGTTCTCAATCACCACAACGCATGTATATCCCATTTCTTAGATAGTCCTCTAAGAATTTTTAGAGCAATTTCTCTTTTAGGATATCTTTTCCCAAGATAATTCAGATCATTCATAATAGTAGTGAATCTGACCTCAAGTCTTTCAATTGATTCACCATCTTCCATTTAAAAACCATCAAATTTGGCAATATCCACAAATAGTTTATTTTCTTTGATATGATCAGTGCCCTGACACATTATAGCAAGTGTGTCCCAAATATCTTTGGCAGTTTCACAGTGGGAAATCATTCACATAACACCATCATCAATAGTGCTATACAGTGTATCTTTAGAAATATAATCAAAGTTAACCAACTTCCTCTCTTCAGGAGTAAGCTGATCATCTGATTTGGGAAATTCATCCCTTGGATCATCTCTTTCATTATCAGTCAATCTAAGATTCACAACCTTAAACTCAAAAGGTCCTTGAGACACAACTCTCCACATTCTCTCATGTTTAGAGTACAGATGTGCCTGCATTCTCAATCTCCATAGATTATAGTTCTCAATAGAGAACATAGGTAGTTTCTTAGAAGGCATGGTGAATGAGCCTTGTAAGATATCAGCAGAAGATCTATTCAGTAGACCACCAAAGTCTCTCAGTAACAAGACTTATGGCTACCAAAGCAAGTGGTCAAATGAACCACTGCTCTGATACCACTTGTTGGTCCCGGGGTAAACGAGTCTCACATGTGTATGGGTGGGGAATACACGTGTATAGTGATTTTTAAACTTTTCAGAAAACAGTATAATCAGTGAGTCAGGATGTCCTGAAGATTAGTCCTGAGAAGCACAAAATGCCCTGAGTCAAGTACAAAATGCCCTGAGTCAAAGTCTACTGAGACAATAACACTGAGCTGCTTTTAGAGACTTCAAATTAGCTCAACTGATTCTGAGTTTTTTAAAAACAGAGTCCAAATAAGCTTGGAGTAGATAATGATCTTACTGACTACTCAGGAGAGTTGATCAGTTTGATAACTATCTATACTAGCTTATCTAGAGTGCGGAATGTGTAGGCCCTAAGTTTATACTCGTTTTACTTTGCTGAAAATCTTGTTTTCTCAGTGAAATAGTGGTTAAGGCTATGATCAACTTAATGCAGCTTCAATGGATTGATTCCAACTGAATATCAGAAAACTCAGTATGCTTTTAGTGAAAATATGCAATCAGGATAAAATGCAAAACAGAAAGTAAACAACACAGCAAGTTATAGTGGTTCAGAGACTCAAGCTCCTACGTCCACTCTCTCTGATCCTCAGAGAAATTCCTTAACACACTACTACTACTACCTTAAGCTTTGGTGAACTTCGGAAATTACTAACTTTCCACTATGACTTTTCAGGCTGAACTACACTGTAGCTTACTAACTCAACACACACAAGCTTTCAGACTGAACACAAGCAGCTTACTCACTTCTTCTCTAGAGCTTTCAGACTGAACACAAGCAGCTTACTCACTTCTTCTCTAGAGATTTCAAGCTGAACACAAGCAGCTTACTCACTCTTTACAACTCTCACTTTCCAACAATTACACACACAATCTACCTAATCAAAGGGTTTGGGTTTTGGTTGGTTTCCATATAAGGTGAGATATCCTTTTATAATAAACACAATGATAAAAGGCTAGGATATCTCTAACTAAGCTTTGGATATACTTTGAATCTAGGCTTAGTAAATGAGCTCTCTTCAATGATGAAACACTTGGGAAAATCTAGAGGTTTCGAGTGCTTCACAATGTAAACTTGAATACGAATGAGCTCTGGAGTTGCTTTGATTTCCCGTAATCTTGGTTGTGAACATGGATTTGGTATTTATAGACAACTCTCTAAGAGTCCCTTTTAGGTAATATGCAGCCACACAGCCAATCACCATCTTCTGTGAACTGGAAGATATTAGCCCTGGCATTTCTTCAGAGATATGTCGCTTTCAGTGTCAGTAAAGTATGTTGTTGTTGCCTCCTCATTGGTCAAAATCTTCCTTTTAACAGAGACAAGCAAAACGGCTCTTTTCAAGTCAACCACACTGAATTGATATGTTCCTTAATGACCACGAATGTATAACATTCTCTTTGTTTGTACTAAGAATGAACAAAACACTATTTACTCAGAAATAGCTGTTCAGGGTCTTTTGGATCATGTAGGTCCCGAACGGGTTATGTGAGGGCAGAAGTCTAGAGGGAGGGGGTGAATAGACTTAAAAAACTTTTTCGTCTTGATCAAAAAGTGAGAAGCAGATACCGATCAGAGTGCGAGTGAATCGATTTATCCGATAACTAACTTATCAACGCTTTTTGCAGATCGATTCAGAACTATCGATTAACGATGTGTCGAAGCTTAAGTTTTACCCGTGTGAAAAACCAACAGTATAAATCGATTCCAAGTTTTATCTTTTTAATCGGATGACGTAAATATCAAACCGATCGGATCGAAGCTTGGTGCTATCTCGATCTTAACTTAGAATGTATGCGCTTTAAGATTGTGCGATGTGAGAGCGATTAATCAAAGCAAGAAAGGCACACAAGATTTATAGTGGTTCGGACAAACCAGTCCTACGTCCACTCTTCCCTTTCACAAGGGGCACCAACTTAACCAACTTAACCGACTGGACTTAGTTTAGTGTGTTAGTCCAACACAGTACACCAACAGATGTTTTAAGAGTTCTCACTCAACCGATCCCGTAAATCAATTATTAGAAACCCTAGATCGAAATCTTCTTAAAAACAACTTATCCTAACTTGGGGTTTGGGTAAGATTGTTGAGGTTCCAACTATGAAATCTTTCCTTTTACAAACGGCGATAGCTAGATGAAAAGATTTCTTGCTAAGAACTTATGGGATGAACACAATATAAAATAAGCTTGTTGTTGTGTTCTTCGTGCGGAAATCTGACTATAGTTTGAGCTTCTTGATTATTTTGTTTGTCCAAGCATTTCCGTGTTTCACTCAAGGTGATCCCATATTTATAGACCTTGAGATCAAAGAGCCGTTGGAGAGCAATTTGAATCTCAGGCTATTTTAGGTAGACTTGCAGGCTTGATGTGACGTGCTTCAGGAACGGCATGGCCGAAAGCGTGAATGTGTATTTTATAGCCGTTTGAGAGAGCAACATCGAATCCCGCGAGTATCAGCTCTGTTCATACGTGTCTCTTCCTTATTGGATGGAAGCCTTGCTGCGTTGTTGTTCCTCCAACTAAGGTTGGTATTCTTCTTGTTTAGATCGCAGACGTATGATAAGATGAAACATCGGTTTTTCATCTTATGAGTGACTGATCGATCTGAATCGATCGGTCTACCGATAAGTCTTCCGCTGTTGACTTAGCTTCAACCGGGCCGACTGGCCGATGTAGGTCTTTTGGTCCGATCTTCCGAAGTCATCCGATCTTCGAAGTATTCTAAGTTTGAGCTTCATGACTTCTCTTTGAAGTTATCGACAAGATCGGATCAATCGATCTTCCGCTTCGGTTTTAAGATTCGGCCTATCGGATATCGCCTTTCTTCGATTCTTCGATCGACCTATACATATTGAGTTCCCCTCAATATGTGACCTATCTATTACATCGGTTTTTCTATACAATCATTATCAACCGGTCTCCTATAGCAAGAATGTAAACATCGATCGCCTAACAGTCCCGATCGGGTCCTATTACATGTGTTTTTGGAACTTTCATCAAAACTATAAATTTCCCAACAATTTCCCCTTTTGATGAAACCAAAACACCCGAGAAACCAAAACAGTTGATAAGTATAGAAACGCTTAAAGAGCAAGTAATCAGAGAAGACAAAGAGATTTTGTCTTGGGATCAAAAAAATAAACTTTTCATTAGATATGTTGATTACATGTTACATCAGAAAAGTTTTGAATTTAAAAAGCAGCTGATCCCTAGACGTCTTCTGATTCTTCACTCCTTGGGCTTGTATCCTTCTGGCATTTCTCTTTGGTCTTGTGGAACGTTAAAAAATCGATAGAGTTTCCATTTGACATCGGTTATGCGCACTTGATCGCTTATATGCGATTTGCTCAAGATGTCAAAGTAGAATCTCTCAAATGCCAGTCTGTCAAATGAGCCATCTGCCTTCTTCGAGTATACTAACAGATCATACTCTTGGCGAGATATCTTTACATTTATGAGCTTGGCCTCATTTTCCAGATACTTCAGAAAGTCTGGATATTTATTCTCAGAACAAATGAGGAACTCATCATCCGGTGATTCTTCTTTTGAACAAGATCAAGAACAAAGGCATCTAGAAGCCATTCACTTACGATCTTATTCCATTCCTCAAACCTCTTAGCGTGTTCAGTTTTTGGTATGATCTAAATGCGACTCTTTTTGGCGGTAAGGGTTACAGTGCAGATTTTCCGTCCAATCCTTTCTTAGCCCTTGATTTGAACTTCCGTTTCAACCCTTACCTTTTGCCCGTTTTACGCCCTTCTTTCTTCTTGATCATCATCTTTGGACAATCTTCTGGCTAGCTCCTTATCGGCAGATATCGACTAGTCGTACTTCGGTGACTTTCTGATGCGAAATAATCGTCGATTTTTTGATGTCCCACCACCCGCAGCGTTTTCTTCTGCAATTGAGCTTTGTCCTCGGCCTTATCTTCGATGTGTCAGTTGGTTTCTCGAGATCCTTCCCCTTTTGGTTTGATCAAAAAGCGCATTGAGTGGGAAGTCGAGAGCCAAAGTTAACCGATAATGCGATTTAGATCATTAGCGAGATAAACTGAAGTTTGAGTTAGATTACGAACGGTTATGTCGGCTCTTTCTTGGCGGTTTCCATTGTAGCAGAGAGTGTCCAAATCATTTTGTCAAATTTCTCTTCGATAACTTCGAGCCTTTTCTCGAGCGTCGAAAAAGAAGATTGATTTTTGGTCCACTGTTTCACTTTGTCATCAACTCGATTTTGTAAGCTCAGCAGACATGGTGGTCATGGATTGGGAGAACTGATCTCGATTGCTTCGATTTGTTTGAGACTAATTTGTCTCGATCGGCTTAAGACTCCTCAATCTCTTCTTTCGCGAGATCTTTGAGACAAGATCCGATCTCCTGAAGGTTGATCGGTGGTGATTTGAGATGTAGGAATTGGATCCATCACTTGATCGAGTTCGCTTGTTTGTGCCTCCGGTGGTTGGTCGTGAACTGCAAAGCACGGTTCCACTTTCATCGGCAGCCTCCCGCATTCTCCATTTCAAATCTGCTTCGAGCTTCTTGAGCGCGATCTCAAATTTTTTCTTCTTCCGCAATTCCAACTTCCCGGGATCGAGCTTTCACAGTTTTATCGGATATTAGCTCACCGGTGATCCCACTTTGGCGGACTTCCTCATATCGAAGTCAAAATCTGCGAACTCATCCGCACCACCCATCTGCTCAACAAGTAAAATAAGATCCGGAGAAGTTTTTAACCGAGATCTCTCGTGAGGATCTCCATGACTTCTTCTCTTATAGCGAGGATGGGCGACCCGCCAGGATCGCCTCATCAATCTCTCGCTCAATTCTTAGTCCGACCATTTTTCCAAAGGATGGTCTTTGTTGATCTGATACGTGAATTATCCGTCCCGCATTCTCGTTGGATGAGATGTGGAAGCTTCGATTGTGCTTGAGTCGGCGGAAGTTGTCCGATTGGTTCGACTGCGGTGGTTCTGCCAGAGTGGCGATTTGTATCTGTTCAGTTCATGAAAGCGGTGTGAACTAGCAGGAGAGACATGCTCAAGAACCTTTTTAGTCCGAGCGGTGAATCACTCGAGGTTGAGGAGAAGAGATTTATCACCAGGTGCTTCTACCTCGAGATCGTTTCTGGCGAGCCCTCGGGTTGAGAAGCTTGCATCGTTCGATTACATTCTTTGTTGCGCAATGATCGTTTCGGCGCTCTTTCTTCTTGACTCATCTTCTAGTGCTAGAGTCATGGTAGCTTGCTTTGCTTTCTTTGGCCTCTTCTCTCCGGCCTTCACGATTTTTTTTTTTTACGTGGAGCAACCCCGTGGATGATAGCGGCTTCTTTGCTCTTTCCTTTCTTGATTTTGTTGGAGTGGGCTCCTTGTCATCGTCTGGTGGCCCATATATAATCGAAGTTGATGAGAGGAAGGCATTGTAGGACTTCATCCATTACGATTCCATTCAAATTGGCGGTTTGTCCTTCAATATAATTGCAACCTTGTTGAGATTGGCGACTCTCTTTTTTCGGAAAGACTGCTGGATTCATTGACTCCAAATTTTTCGTGTTCTTGGAGCAAGATGGCTTTCAGAAGCCGTGCGAATTGATGTTCCGAGCCCCATCAATTATTCTTTGCCATCTTTGTACATTTTGACCGATGTGAGAGCATCCGGGCTAAATGAGATTCCCATGATCGTTCTTGACGAATGTCAAACAACAATCTGTACTTTCTTTTGAGCATTGGCACGATGAATCCGGCTTTTCGATGTTTGTCCGCCTCTTAAGAGCTCCTCTTCGATTTCTTCTGGCCCTCATTCTCCCCATGGTGTGCGGTGTGAGATTAAACCCTTTTGGTAAGTGAATGACGAGTGATGTCCGTGATTTGTCGATCCGATTTCTTCTCCGCTGATTGACCGATATCGGTTAAATCTCTGGATTTTCAGATCCACACTCAAATTTCGCAAGAATTGTAGTGTTTCATCTTTAAATCCTTTGGATTGCGAGAGCGAGCAATATGTTTCGATCCGGTTTCTTTCTTCAAATTTGTTCCACCTCCATGGATTCGGGATCCTCGGTGGTTCCAAAAGCGAATCGAACTTATCCTCAAAGATCTTCGTTGCTAGTTACGCATAGTTGCACATGATCTTTCCTAGTCCATGAGTGGCCATCTACAGTGAGATAGACTCATTAATTTTGTGCATAATCAATATCAATATCATATCAAGGGAAAAACAAGAGGCAATGAAGCATAAATTCCGAAAAACAACTTTTGAAATCAACGTTTTTATCGAAAAGAAAGATTCATCATTAAGTTTAAAAGAAAGTATTACGATTCAAATTTTTCGAGATGATTTTGAACTTTAAGAAATCGCTTTTTTGAAACGAGAGAAAATTTGAAGTTTTTCGATGAAAGTAATGCAAGTTTGTGAAAATGAAAAACTCGTAAGGTTTGATGAATCTTATATAGAGCGGAGGAACAATAAGACAAGATTTGGAAGATCAAACGTTTTGAAAAGATTATGCGCTCAGATTTAGCGGTTTTTTGATCGTTAGGTCGAAAAACGCACGTCTAACAAACTTTTGGATTTAAAAGCACGATCAAATAGCAGTTAATACATGTACCCCACGTCCCGCATTAAATGATTTGCGAGTACACGCCACAAGGATAGTGGGTACAAGAAGGCAAATAATATCGATACGATCCGATAAATAAGTAAAGAACAAGAGAAAAGAGATCGTGATTCGGTTGATGATATTGTAATCACCAATATTACTTGTCAATGTTGATTCCACTTGTTGATCTTAATCATTCTCGCCTAAGCCTTAAGAAATTTCCCAACTCGATCCTTTCAACCGATCTTCTCGGTTAGATCCGATTTGTTGAAACTTCAGCTTAAATGATCTTTCCTTGAGTACGCCGTCGATTTCCCTTTTGATCCTCCTTGATGGATTGAAGTTCCCCCTTCAACCGATATTTCCGACATAGATCGATATATCCGATTTATTGGAGTTTCAAGCTCGGTTGATCTCTCTCATCCGATCATGCTCGTAAATAATCGATTTTGGTTGACCTCATCCGATTCTTTTTCGATTAAGCCAATTCTTGGGATAAGTGTTACCGCCAAAACTTAGTCTTGAGTAGTAGCTTCTATTCCCTAAGTAGGCGTGATTTGACATCTTTAAATATCGCCCTCAATCTCTCGATATGTCAATCAACCGTAAATTTATCCAATTATCGATCGCGTGATTTCTACATCGCTGTCCTTTTTGATGCAAATTTCTGATAGGCTTCTTGAAATGAAAAATTGCATTTGCATCCTTGCTTGGCCTCTATAAATTGGACCAATGTTTTACACAACATCACCCATTCACCATACTTATCTTCTTTGTAAGAATCATGTATCTTGGTGAACCCTTGTTTCCTGAGACTTCCTGCAAAAACACTTTTACACCCTTTTTATATGGTTTCACCTTCTCAAATCAACCCTTTGCATCCCTTTTTATTGCTGTTTTCTTCATCATCTTCGATTTCACATACGATTCTTTTGAAAGCTTCTACCACCACCGATGGCGGATCTCGCTGTTGCAACCGAGAAGACACTTCTCCTAACCGTATGCACCTTGTGTGTGTCTATCTGGATGACGTAACGAACCATCGGACTTAGTCGGTATAAAACATGAAACACATGTGCCCATGAGATCTGACGACCAACTCTTTGGCACACGTGCTCCATTTAACAAATTGGAGAGCCTACTACTACTCTTCCTTTTAGGGCTCCAGCTTAAGAATCCTATCAAGGCATTGTCGCTCCATTTTTCTTGATCTTGACTTTTGCGGCGCCTTTTTGATTTTGTTCTTTAAAGCCTCTCTCACCCCTTGTTAAGTGGGGGAAAATGAGTTTTTAAAAATCTCTCTTTCCTTCACTTCCGGGGTTAGGATGAAGGTTTAGGGTTATAGGTTTAGGATTTTGGTTAACATTTATGTCTTGACCTCGGTCTTCTTGTACTTGTAACTTTCGTAATGTAACCTCACCTTCGGGTTTTTATCAATGAAAAGTTCTGTTATTTCATCGTTGTGTAAATTTCTGCTTTCTTATGCGATTGTTAGCTCTTAATCTCTGAATCTTGCTTGTTGAATATCAACTAAATCGATTCACAAAGAAATACTATAACCAAATTGATTTAATCAGATAATCCTTTAAACTGAGCATTTTCCTTTAATCTGATAAACCTTGAATCTGATCAGTTCCTTTAAACTGATAGACTTTAAATCTGATAAACTAAAATCGATCGATCCTTTGATCCGTGGCGTGTAAGTCCGATCGATTTTTTGCTTATCGGGTCTCTTGAGATCGCTTAAGATACCAAACTCAACTGATTTCTCTCGATCTGGTTAGTCTCTTAACCAGCTAGTTCTGGAGAACATTCCATCAAACATTTTCGGTGACATTTCTCCAAGATCTAGAAGTCCTAGCTCATTGCATAAATCTCTGAATCTGATCTCAGCTAGTGGCTTGGTTAGAATATCAGCCTTCTGTATATCAGTATGAATCTTTTCCATTATGATATTCTTCTTTTCAACGTGATCTCTTATAAAGTGGTGTCTGACATCCACATGCTTGCATCTTGTATGTAGAACCGGATTACGAAAGTGATTGCAATAAGACTATTATCGCTACGTAATATAGGTACGCGTTTTAGCTACAATGTTGTAATCCTCACCGCCGATCGAGCCGTGAGGCGATTAGGAACAACTTCTCCCCTGCAGCCATATATATTCTGCTTCATTTGTAGATGTCGAATCGATGTCCTCTTTTTGAAAACCACGAGATCGGGTTTACTTCCTAAGAACCGACATGTTCTCGAGGTTGATTTTACATCGATCTTGCAACCTCCATAATCGTAATCGAGAATACCCACTAAGCTCTAGATTATCATCTCGATGGGTAGAATAAACCAAGGTTTATTGTTCCTTCAGATACTTAAGAAATCGCTTAGGCCGCTTTCTAGGTGGTCGATCATTGGATTTGCTTTTGAAATCTTGCACATACACCCTCTTTGTAAAAAGTGATATCCGGTGCTCCGGCGCAAATGTATAATAGAGATCCAATGAGAGCCCTATATTCCTTCCGATTTGTTTTCGACCCGGCCTCATCGGATCCATCTTGAATCCAAATATCATAGGAATTTTGGCTTCCTTACTATTTTGAACTCCAAACTTAGCCAATAGATTCCTAGTGTACTTTTGCTTGCAGGATGAATATCCCTTCTCAGATTTTGTTTAACTTGGAGACCTAGAAAGTAATTCATCCGACCCATCATGGACATCTCGAATTTCCCTTGCATCGGTTTTTTTGAATCTTTCACATAGGCTCTTGTTAGGGAGATCCAAGATGATGTCGTCCACGTAAATCTGAACCGTCGAATATCTTCTCCATCTTCTATTCTCAATAAGGTTACATCACATCGTTCCTTTAGTGAACCCACTTTCAATCAAGAACCGAGAGAGTGTATCATACCGAAGCTCATGAGCTGTTTTCGAACCATAAAGAGCTTTTCTTAAACGATACACTTGGTTGCCCTTTTCAAAGCCTGGAGGTTGTTCGACATAAACTTCCTCTGCTAGTACCCCGTTTAAGAAAGCACTCTTTATGTCCATCGATACAAAGGAACCCTCTGTGGGGAAGCATATGCGAAAACAACCCGAATGGCTTCAAAAGGCGAGCGCCCGTGCAAAGGTCTCATCGTAATCAATTCCTTCTGATTGTGAATACCCCTTAGCAACAAGTCTTGCCTTATTTCTGGTGATAACATTTTTCTCATCTCTCTTGTTCTTGAAGATCCATTTCGTGCCAATTACGTCTTGATGACCTGGTCTGTCTACTAGTTCCCATACTTCATTTCTCTCGAACTGTTCCAGCTCCTCCTGCATGGCTAGAATCCAGTTTGCGTCTTGTAATGCTTCCTCTATTGTAGTTGGTTCCTTCATAGACAGATAACAGCAATACATGGCACTTTCACCAATCTGATGTCTAGTTTTAATTTTATCAGACGGGTCTCCGATTATCAGATCAGTTGGATGACTGGTTATCCAGGTCCTTCTGTTCTGATTTGCGTCGGTTTTGAGAACATCGTCCGTTTCTGATAAAATCTTATTACTAGCGATTGGGAGTGGTGCAGGGTTATGGTCCACTTGATAAGAACAAGTCTCAGCTGATGTTGGACTCATCATGTGCTGATGTCTGTTCGTGAGAACTTCAGAAGTTCCCCCTGAACCGGATGGTTCGATTGCATATCTCACCGGTCAATTTTTTTCATCGACAGTTGTTCGTACCTTAGGATCTGATTGATCTGGTGAATCAGCTAGATCTGGAATGTAAATTGATACAGTTTCTGATCCTTTTTCCTTGATCGTTAGCTGATCCATTTTCTGAATATCAGGTTCTGGTAGATCAGGTACTTCTTGTTCTGAGGCAGATTTCTCTTGATCAGAAGATGCTTCATCAAAGGCTACATGGGGTGTTTCTTCCACAATTAGGGTTCGTTTGTTGTAGACCCTGAAAGCTTTGCTAGATGAGGAATACCCTAGAAATATACCCTCATCAGACTTGGCCTCAAAAGTCTTCAACCCGACTTTTCCCATTATTGTGTATGAAACACTTGCACTAAAAACATGGAAGTAAGAAACACGGGTTTTCGCCCTTCCATAGTTCATAAAGGTGTTTTGAAGTGAGCCTTAGTCGGAGACATCCGCTTCAAGTATGGCATGCAAAGGTTGATGATTATACCTAAAAACGGTTTGGTATCGCATGTTCATTTAACATTGTTCGAAAGCGAACTTCTTTGAGAGTTCTGTTCCTCCGCTCAATTACTCCATTCTTACATTGTGGCGTCCTCGCGGTGATGTTTCATCTTTGATATACAAACTTAGAGCAAAAATCGTATAATAAAAGAGTTCGAAATTCTCATGCCTTTTTATCCGATCCGATTTTTACTTTTGTTGACACCCTTCTCATTTTGTAATCTTCTTAGCGGACTCGGGTATCTTGGTTGTCGTCTCATTCTTCTTATGTAAGAATATAACCCGTAAACTTGGAATAGTCATCCACGATTACAGAGTGTATTTGCGTCGTTGAGATCGACCGTGTAATGCGGTCCAAACACAGATCCATATGAAGCAAATGCGATTATCTGGATGGATCTTTGGTCCTAAATTCCTTTGAATGAAGCTTTGACTGTTTTTCCTTCCGACATACGCAAGACATGTCCCGATCCTTTGAGAACACTTCATTCGAAGTCCTTCCACTAGAGACATCCTAGCTATCTTATAAATAGTTTTAAAGTTCGGATGGCTCATTCTTTTTGTGCCGAGCCAATCGCTACTTTTGGAACTCTTAACAATCAGCACGATTTCTTGGACAACCTGCTCCAATCACCGTAGTAGATCGTCCCTTTTCTTGAACCGCTTAGCAAAATCTGTTGAGTGACTCGATTCTTGATAGTGCATTGATCGATCGAGAACTCAACACCGAATCCGTTGTCGCAGAATTGAAACCGATAATAGGTTGTGCTTCGGACCTTCGACATCGAGACTCCAAGCATTTGTACATCATCATTCTCTAAGGTTCCGAACCCTTTGGTATAACCAAAGTTATCATCACCGAAGAGTACACGCTGGCCTTTTCGTTTCTATGTAGGAACCGAGGAGATGTTTGCTTCCAAATATGTGCCTTGAGCATCCACTATCGATGTACCCGAGATAGTTGCTTGCACACCTCCTTTGTTGGCCGGACCCACGAACCTCGCAATCGATCAGGCTTTAGGTACCCTTTCGGATTGGGTCCCGAGGGGTTAGGTTTGATTTGGGGATCCATACAAACAGAGCACTTCTATTGTGATCACCGGATCGAAAGGCCCGATTTGTCTCCCCATACCGCAACATAATCATACTTATCCTTATATGCTTTCGATTTGTATGATTACTTGTGTGAACCTTGGATGACTTAGAAGACTTATGATTTAACTTTTTCAGTTTGTCTTCTTTTTTATCCATTGTGGTTCAAAAAGAACCCTAAATTTCTCGACTATATAGGGTAGGTACGATTTGCTACCATCAAAAGATTCATATCCTTTTCGCATAGATGGTTTTCGCGAAGCCATCAAGCATGCTTATTAGGCGGTGACCTTGACTTGGGTCTCAGATTAGACTTCCTTTTGTAGGTTGTCTTTTACGATTCTCGATCTGTTGATCGTTTGAGGTCTCTTCGTAAGAACCGGGTTCTTCCGTTGATTCCTCGGTGATGCTTTTACCGGTTGGGGTCCATTTACGTTCCCCTTCCGGTTGTGCATTGCCTTACCGCTCAACTGGTCTCTTACCCCTATTAGATACAAGTTTAGCTTTTTGGTGTATCTTTTTTTTCGTAAATTAAATGCGATTACACCTTTCTACGAGATGAATCATCGGGGCTTTTGAGGATGTGGAGGGTTTCTCATACCAAGTCCTCCTTATCAATCTTTACTTTCGAAAATAAGCGTTCATGTCTTGAATTCCATTAGATGATTTTGAAAAACCTCTATTTTCTTACGCAGATTATCCTCGAGGATTTCGGACTTTCATGCATTCTAATAGCTCTCATCGAATTTTGCTTGCAAGATTTTGAAGTCATCGACTGTTTGTCTGTTAATTTCCATCGATCTTTGATCTGCTTTTTTCTGATCGAAGCTTTAACCGAAATTTTAAATTCTCGGTTACGCCGGCGGTTTGGTGATCTAAGTTGAGGCTTTCTGAATCATTTTCTTGACAAGGTGATTATTTCACAGTCCTCGACTTATCATTCTCGGCTTCACAATAGCATAAGTTTCTCTTGCATTGGAGAGATCTTCAAGCAATTGCTCTCGAGTAGAGTTGAGGTCAATCTCCCGGCGGTGTGCTAATGATAGCGGTGTAGAAGCGAACGGTTGGTTTGGAGGTTACCTCGGTCGGTCCTCCCCGGCCATCGACGAGTTCATCATCGTCGGCGAGAATATCAGGATCTTCATTTTCATAGAAGTCAGCGGACCTTCTGGTCGGTCGGTGTCTTCTCTGAGGAGTATCCGAGTCCTCGGAGGGGCGATAGGAATCGTCAATTCTGGCGTGTCAATAACCATGGCTCTTACGTCTCTATAGCGTTGCTCTCTTTTGTTCCTCTTTTCTTCCTCTCTCTCGGCGTCCGCAGGCGATCGTGCTATATAGTGACACAAACTTCTCCAGATTGAAACACGCTCCTTGATCCACCGTTCCTTTCCTTCGGTGAATCACTCGTCTGTATGACCTATCGGTGATTTCCCTTTCGATAGTAGTCCGAGTTTCTCTTGTCTCATTGATTTTCTCTTCTTTCCTTCGCCGTCGACTATCTCTTTCCCTTTCATCTCTGTGATCCCTCCGATCATCGATCTCGGTTCTTCTCGAGATCTATTGTCTGATCTCCTATCTGGAAATCCTCGGCTATGTTGATAGTCCTTATAAAATCTTCGATACTTACCAAGTTGTATATCGACTTCTCAAGCTTCCGGTAAGCAAAAGCGATCTGCTCGCCTTTGACTTAATATATTTCCAATGGGTTCATTGGCCTTTGTTCGCTCTTGGTTGCCTTGAAAGAATCGATTTTGAAGTCGAGGTTTTAAATGGGACCTCGTCTTCATCGGCTTGACCTCTTTCAATCAGTCGAACTCGTGAGCTTTAAGACTCAAGAACAAGCTACTAGGTTTCATTCTTGAAATGTCCCGCAATCTTTGATTACCGTGACCTTCATGTCCCACTTCTTGGTAGAGACCTTAGGATCTTATAGTTGATATCTTTATCGACATCTCTACCAAGTTCTCGAAGCTTGTTTATAGACATTGTAATTCTTCCATCGAGTTCGTTGATGGTTTTAGTGGGGCATCATCTTGTTTCTCGAACTTCACCACGGTTGAAGACTACCGTCTTTTATCTGCTCATTTCCCTCGCAGATCTCAAAATTAGAGTATCCCACATTGCTTTTCGCAGATTTGAGATACTTAATCTTTTCTTTGGTGACCTTATCCATTGTCTTCATGATGATATGTCTTGCAATGGTGTCCAGAGTATGAAGTTTTCTTTCTTCCAGTCCATCGTATTTGGCTTTTTAAGATAAGACTTCCCGTGGGAAAAGTCCGGATCTCCTCCGATTGCGGGATTGTCGTAGTAAATGATGATGGGTCCTCTCGATGACTTCCATCATTCTCGCCAATCGACGAGCCTAGATGGTTGGACATATATATGGCCTAACTGCATACTCATCGATTGAGAACTTCGGCAGATCATGATACATACCGGACGTGTTATCCATCCGAAAGTGATTTTGGAAAATGAATGAGTTTTTTAAAAAACGTTTTTCAAGATCGGGCCATTGACCACAATGACACGTAGTCGATGGTCGGAAGAACCAACCGCTCTGTTACCACTTGTAGGTCCTTAATCGGAAGATGTGAGGGCGTAAGTCTGAGGGGAGGGTGAATAGACTTACGAAAAACTTTTCGTCAGTGTGAGAGCAGATAAATTTGATCGAGTCGCGAGTGAATCGCTTTTGTCTCGATAACCAACTTCTTCAACGCTGAAAAAGAGTCGATTCGGTAACTATCGATTAACTGATGTGTGCGGGAAGCTTAAGTTTTACCCGTGTGAAAAACCAGTTTGTATAAATCGATTCCAAGTTTTATCTTTTAATCGGATGACGTAAATATCAAACCGTCGGATCGAAGCTTGGTGCTATCTCGATCTTAACTTAGAATGTATGCGCTTTAAGATTGTGCGATGTGAGAGCGATTAATCAAAGCAAAGAAAGGCACACAAGATTTATAGTGGTTCGGACAAACCAATCTACGTCCACTCTTCCCTTTCACAAAGGGGCACCAACTTAACCAACTTAACCGACCGGACTTAGTTTAGTGTGTTAGTCCAACACAAAGACACCAACAGATGTTTTAAGAGTTCTCACTCAACCGATCCCGAAATCAATTACTAGAAACCCTAGATCGAATTCTTGCTAAAACAACTTATCCTAACTTGGGGTTTGGGTAAGATTGTTGAGGTTCCAACTATGAAATCTTTCCTAGCGTATGGCACCGATAGCTAGATGAAAAGATTTCTTGCTAAGAACTTATGGGATGAACACAATATAAAATAAGCTTGTTGTTGTGTTCTTCGTGAAAAATCGACTATAGTTTGAGCTTCTTGATTATTTTGTTTGTCCAAGCATTTCCGTGTTTCACTCAAGTGTGATCCCATATTTATAGACCTTGAGATCAAAGAGCCGTTGGAAAGCAATTTGAATCTCAAATATTTTAGGTAGACTTGCGGAAGCTTGATGTGGCGTGCTTCAGAACGGCATGGCCGAAAAAGCGTGAATGTGTATTTTATAGCCGTTTGAGAGAGCAACATCGAATCCCGCGAGTATCAGCTCTGTTCATACGTGTCTCTTCCTTATTGGATGGAAGCCTTGCTTTGCAGTGTTGTTCCTCCAACTAAGGTTGGTATTCTTCTTGTTTAGATCGCAGACGTATGATAAGATGAAACATCGGTTTTTCATCTTATGAGTGACTTCGATCGATCCAAATCGAATCGATCTACCGATAGAGTCTTCGCGCTGTTGACTTAGCTTCAACCGGGTGACTCTGGGCCGATGTAGGTCTTTTGGTCTGATCTTCGAGTATTCTAAGTTTGAGCTTCATGACTTCTGCTGAGTTATCTGACAAGATCAGATCAATCTGATCTTCCGTTCTGGTTTAGCATTCTGGCCTATCGGATATCAGCTTTCTTCTGATTCTTCAGATCTGACCTATACATATTGAGTTCCCCCTCAATATGTGACCTATGTATTACATCAGTTTTTCTATACAATCATTATCAACTGGTCTCCTATAGCAGTAATGTAAACATCGATCCGGCTAACAAATACCGACCGGGTCCTATTACATGTGTTTTTGGAACTTTCATCAAAACTATAAATTTCCCAACAGATCAGTACAAAACAATCTTCAGGATCTTCTACTTCAGGGTCTTCTGAGTCTTTCAGGATGCTTCTGAGTTCCTGAATCTTTCAGGCAAATTCTAACATACCTTATTTATCCTTGATCTATATCTGCTGACTATACAGAGTGCAGATAATCCAGAGTCCTAGTATCTTATTGAAACCTGATTATATTATACCAAGATGTCCTGATACATGTCATACTTAGGGATTTTGGAATCTAAACAAAATCTTTATTAAATTCATCTCCCAACACGTTCTGACGGTAGAACGATTGGTCGCATCCTTTGCCTTCAACTCTAACAATGCAATTTTTGGGGGAGCATTACATTTGGACATACGAATCACGAGATCCTCCTCCTCCCTAGATAGGCGTCCTGCAAATGAATGACCCTCAAGATTGGTGGCTATGGGATGATTATGCGTCCCAAATTTACCTCTAATATCCATTCTTCAGTAGGTATTTGTGTTCCCTTTAACAAAAAGGGACATTGACATTTCTTTGAGCTCGTTTCCCATCCTTTACTCTCTTCTTCTTCTTTTTATCTTCTTGAACATCAGTCTCTTTCTTTACTTTTTTTCTTTTCTCCTTTTCTTTTACCTTTATTTTTCCCGTCCACCTACGATATACACCACCACTCTCACAAGCCAAAAGTACACGAGCATTCTTCTTCCTAAGACCACTATCGGAGCGCTTCACAACAATAACTATTTTGTTTTCATTTCCCACATGACGCACCCATTCTAAAAGTGCATCACGAGACTTAAATGGTTTGTAAGTCGTGAACTCATCAGTGTAGTCTCTAACCAATTCTTGGTTTGATTGATTTGGTTGGTATGATTGATTTGCGTTGTGTTCCTCGATTTTTATATCTTCAACCTCCATTTCAAATTCATCTTCATCAAACTTGTCCTCCTCTACATAAACATCATCATCCGCCAAGTTCTAACAAACAAAAACCAAAATAAAAAATAAGTAATTAAAATAAAATTCAGATTGTTTTTTATTTGTAAATTTCGAAAAAAAAATAACAACCTACAAATTCGAAATTATTTACCGAAACATATCTCAATTTTCGATTATTATGTTTGAAAAAACCACAAAATTTCGAAAATAGTCTCCGAATTTACTTATAATTTTCGGTGAACCAGGTCCGAAAATTTCAAATTTTCATGACAAGAAAAATAAATGCGCGAAACCATAAAACTGATACTATTGTCCTACCCAGTCGATATATTTGACCGAAATACAATTACATTCATAAAAAAATACATATAAACAACAAATATTATAATATGGAGTTGTATCTAACCTAGTTTTAAACTTGAAAATGATAAACTTACATATGCATATTGGGCATGAGGAGGGACTACCATTCTTGCAATGACGACCACCAATAAACGTGTTTCACTAGAATAAGAGAACGTTTTTCACTAGAACAATTCACGTTTCTTCTTGAACAATTTTTTTTTTTCAAAATAAAAAATATGAACGTGAAAAATATGGGACTGTTCAGTTCCAAGGGGGTGCATGTGGTTAATTGCGGAGGGAAAAGGTAAATTGTGACATTTCCTATCCATATCAAAATAATAAAACTAAAAGGGGGGTGCATTTCCTAAAATGGGGTGCTAATAACCTGCGCCTTTTAACTAAGTACAACACATTTCATGAGCCCACTACGAAAATACAACTTCCCCAAATCTACCGAATGAAACCTAGCACGGCCTTTGATTATTCAAGTACACTATAGATGCAATTAAATATAAGGGGAGTCTCACGTGCATTTAGGTATATTGTACATTCATAGTACATCTTAAAATCATGCAACTTGATATATTGAAAGATGCAATTTGTTTACATTAAAACATGCAACTATTTTTTATATTAATAGTTGTACGATTTAGTATAAATAAATTACATCTTTCACTATAACAAGTTGCATGATTCCAAAATGCATTATGAGTACACGGTGCACCTGGATGCATATAAAGACTTAACTTTAAATATATCTTCGTTTTTAAAAATGGAATATTTCAAATATCATTTGAATCATTTCCCTAATCTATTTATTTTTTGACGGAACATTTCCCTAATTTATTAGTAGTTGAAAGAGACGGGTAATTGCTTATTTGCTTGCGAGCACTTATGCCATGTAGACAAAGTTGCTATGATTACTCGTTTATGATGATCTACTTTCTAATTTCAATTAATATTGCGTCCGAAAAATTCAACTAATATTGATAGTAATTTTTATGAACTCGAATTCACGATAAATTTTATTTTTTTTAATATTATTATTATGTATAAAAAATATTATTATTATATTTAAAAATATTATTATACATAAAAATTATTATTATTTAAAAAATAAAACTTTTTAAAATATATGATATTTCTTTTGCATAAGAGTAAGAGTAAGAGTGAATGAGTGATAATTTATCTACACAATAACAATAATATAATTTAGGATAAATTGCAAAAATAAGACTTATCTTTGCCATTTATTGCGCTTTAAGGACTCAACTTTAAACTTTTGCAGGGTAGGTACTTAACTATCAATTTATTGCAAAAAATGGACTCGGGCAATTTTAAGACAAAAAAAGTGTATTTTCGCTTATTATTTTATATACCACTTTATAAAAAATAGTGATATTTTCAAAAAAATAAAAATTATAATGAATTAAATGTTAAGAATGAGTTAATGACTGCTAATATATCTTTTATAAAACATAAATAAATTTATTAAATACAATGAGTAAAAATACTTAAACAATTACAGTCAAAATCTTACAGTAGAAAATACCGAATATGTAGTTCAAAGAATTACAAAGAAGAACTACTAATTAAATATTAATTGACATACCATACCGTACCAAAAATAGTGATACATATCATATACCGTACCAATATTTTTTATATTTAAAAATTCATATCGTTTTTGTATACCAAAATTCGGTATACAAAAAAAATCGATAAATAAAAATATTTACCTACGATACCGAAGTTTCCGGTATATAAAAATTTCGATCGGTATAAATATATACCGCCCCGTACCAAAATTTTGATATACTATGTTATACCGAAATATAAGTATATACATAAATTTGTCAACAAAATACCAATTTTTTTTTGGTATATTGAAATATTAAAATTTTAGGATGAATATTATCGTATTGTACCGCAATTCGCAGTATATTGAAAAAATTGACATTTTTAATATTTTTCAATTTGATAAGCGCGATATACCAATTTTTTCATTAATTTTTCACCGCTAACCGTGAATATAAATGAGTGAATTTTAGAAAAGAACACAAAAGTTGAGAACAAAATTTTATTTATTGTCGTAATACCTTATTTTTCATTTAGTGTTGAGAACGAAAGAAATTAGATGCAAATTGAAAAAAAAAAACCATTGTTTTGTTTAAAATTTGACCGGATCTTTTTTTTGCAACAAATTATGAATTAAGTATTTACCCTGCAAAAATCTAAAATTTGGTCCTTAAAATGTAATAAGGGACAAAGATAAATCTTATTTTTGCAATCTGTCCTATAATCTATATATACATTTGGTTCATGGAAGCATTACTCACAAATATTTGGCTTGGTTCTTTTTGTTGGGAACAACGTAAAATATTATTGGTATAAAATAATAGTGTAAGTTTCGCATTGGATCCCAAATTCATATGTGGATAAAAGAATGTATGAAAAAGAAAATGCCAGAAATTGGTCGTTATCGGTTATTGTACCAAGATGGCCGGCCCCCACATGTCAAACACTCGTTGAGAAAATATTATATATATAATTATATATTGTGAAGTGTAGGTTTATGAATAAATTTATTTATAAAATAAAATTTACACTATTATATTTATAGATTAATATTATAAAATTTATCAATAAATATTATTATATTTGTAAGTTGAGATCATAATATTAAATGCTACATATATTAATTTATCAAAAGTAATACTCTCAATTTATTAGCCTTATGTTATAAACATAAGCAAGGAAAATTTGAGTTGTTCAAGTTAGCAACTTAGCACAATAATTGCGCACGATAGTTGAATATCATAACTTTACAAGGCTCAGGTTACTCACACATACCTTTTTATTAATAAATACACCATCTGGTTAATACACCACTCGTATAATAAATATGTTCTCCTAATTTTTTAAAAATACCCTAATTTATACTTCTTTATACACTTCCTCTCATTTTTTCACATGTAAAATTTTGGGAAAAAAATTCGAATTATGTATGTGAATTTGGAAAATTTTCTCGAACATACTATAAAAATTCAAAAAAATTTCAAATAGTAGAATCAATATTTCACATGTAAACAGACGGAAAAACTTTTCAAGTTATAGTACAATAATTTTAAAATATTTCTCGAATAACATGAAAAATCTCAAAAAATATTTTCAACCAAAATAATCATTTTTTCACATGTAAAATTTCGGAAAAAAATTCCGAATTATGTAAATAAATTCGGAATATTTTCTCAAACTTATTATAAAAATTTGAAAAATATTTTCAAACAGTAAGATAAATATTTCACATGTAAATCGATAAAAATGGTGATTTAAACATTTTATGTGTTTATTTTAAAATTAAAATTGACAAAAAGGTGTATTTACTAAATGGGTAGGTGTGAGTAACCTGAGCCAACTCTAAATTATCTGGAGTAATGGAGTTTATGTCATCTTTTAACATGGTTCTCAATTCTCAAATTATGAGAATATGAATTATTCAATGTGAATTATGGGGTCCATGACCAAATGTAAAAAAATCATGCTGATATGTCCACATTTAATTTCTTGATCAAGCTTGTCACGCTGAATTTATCAAGTACTACGATTTATCCCGATTCGATTTCCTTATTTCACTTTTCGTATTTCATTGGTGTTTCACCCTTCTAAATTTTTAATACATGAATTTAGAGTATGTAGAGAAAGATGATCGGAAACATTTTTAATCAAAAGAAATACAAATCTTGTTTCAAGATAGAGAGAGAGTGCCTAAGTGTGGAGAGAGAAAGATTATACTACTTAATGAATAAGAAAGAGGCTGATACCCTCTTCTATACAAGTGAGGAATATCATAAATAAAACATAGACCGAACAATATTACTTCACCAACTAAAAGGTATTAGTTGGTGAAAATATAATATTTATCCCCTAAGACCCCCCTCAAAATGGGAGTGAATGTTGATCATTCCCATTTTGGTCTTGAACTCTGTGTAAAGGCTTGGGCCTTGTGGCTTTGTTAAAACATTTGCAATGTTTTCTTCAGTGAGTATTTGTATGATTTTGAGCACTCCATCTTTGATCTTCTCCCTTGTGTAGTGGTAGTCAATTTTGATATGCTTTGTCTTCTCATGGAGAACTGGATTGTGGGCAATGCGGTAGGCTGCCCTGCTGTCTGTATAAAGAAGTGCAGGTTGTGGATGTGAAATCTTCAAGTCCTTGAGGATGTACATGATCCACTGGATTTCTGAAGTTGTTGTGCCCATGGCCCTGTACTCATTTTCTGCAAATGACTTGCTGACAGTGCTCTGTTTCGTGGATTTCCTAGAGATAAGGGAGTTACCAAGATAAATGGCATATCCAGTAATGTTTCTTCTTGTGGTTTCACATCTTGCCCAAACAACATCTGTAAAAGCATGTAACTGGAAGGAATAGTTGTTAGAATATAATAAGCCTAAACCAATTGTGGATTTGAGATACCACAATAACCTGTGTACAACTGCAAGATGAGATTCAATGGGTTTACTCATGTATTGAGTAAGGGTTTTAATTGCATAAGATAGATCTGGTCTTGTGATGGTCAAATACAAAAGTTTACCTACTAGTTTTCTGTACTCAGAAGCATCAGTTAAAAGAGGAGAATCAATATCAGTAAAACCTTGCTTTGAATCCATTGGGGTAGTACAAGGTCTACTGCCCAAGTAACCACAATCAGTCAAGAGATCTAAGGCATATTTCCTTTGACAAAGTTGTAATCCTTTGTCACTTTTAGCAACCTCAATACCAAGAATGTATTTTAGAACACCTAAGTCCTTAATGGTGAACTTTTCATGTAATTTTTTTTTTATTTTGTGAATTTCAGAAAGATTGTTCCCAGTGATGATAATATCATCAACATAACAGAGGAGAACAGTAAAGGTGTCATTAGTTTCTTTGGTGAATAAAGAAGTATCAGCTAAAGATTGTATAAAACCATAAGAAAGTAAAGTGTTAGAGAGCTTTGTAAACCATTGTTTTGAATCTTGTTTTAGGCCATAAAGGCTCTTGTTGAGTTTACAAACTCTTAAGTCATTAGGTTGACAATATCCAGGTGGTAGTAACATATACACTTCCTCACTTAAATCACAATAGAAGAAAGCATTGTTAACATCACATTGATGAATATGCCAACATTTTGAAATAGCAACAGACAAGAGAATTCTTACAGTAGTAATCTTTGCCACAGGTGAAAAGGTGTCAAAATAGTCAATGCCATCTTCTTGGGTGTAACCCTTAGCAACTAGCCTTGCTTTATATCTTTCTATTGAACCATCAGGTTTATATTTGACTTTGTAAACCCATTTACAGCCAATACAATGTTTTCCAGGAGGAAGAGTCACCATAGACCAGGTGTTTGTTCTTTCTAGAGCTTGTAGCTCAGAAGTCTTTGCTTTCTGTCAATTCTCATCTTTTGTGAGCTTGTTTATAGGTTTTGGGCTCACAATTTGGGAGATGTTGGCAATAAAGTGTGTGTAAGATGGGGACAGTTTTGAAATGGATAAAAAATCAGTGATAGGATATCTTACACACTGGGAGCTAGAAGAATTTGCAAAATTTGAAGAATTTTCAGAAGTAGAGCCATCAGACACTGGTTTGTGAGTAAGAGAAGCATGCAAAGTTGTTTTGTAAACATCTAAGTATGCTGGGTTTAACTTTGTCCTACTGGACCTTCTAAGGTTTTCATCATGATGAGGGACATCCACATGTTGTGTGACATCAAGAACCTCATCATGTAAATCAGTATGAGCAAGATCAGTGTCTGGGACCATAGATGACTCAGTGTGAGTGTCAGCACTATTAGGAAAAAGAGTGTGACCCACATTAATTTCAGTGAAAAGGACATCAGAATCAGAAAGTTGTTGTGTTTGATGTTTTGAAATAAGATCATTGACAAATTTGTTTGTGGAAAGTTTATCAGAAAAGGGATAGATAGTTTCAAAAAAATTTACATTCCTGGAGTTAAAAACTTTTCCAGAAATGAGATCCATGAGCCTATAACCTTTAGTACCAATAGGATAGCCAAGTAAAATGCATTTCATTGTCCTTGGATCAAATTTATGTCTGTTAGCAACAAGAGTAGTAGCAAAACATAAGCAACCAAAGTTTCTTAGGTGACTGTAATCAGGAATCTTACCATATAACATTTGGAATGGGGATTTATCCCCTAAGACAGATGAGGGAAGCCTATTAATGATGTGTGCAGCAGTTAAGATGCAATAACTCCAAAACTTTAAAGGTAAACATGCTTGAAACATCAAAGACCTAGCTACTTGTAATAGATGTTGATGTCTTCTTTCAACTAAACCATTTTGTTTAGGTGTTTCAACACAAGAAGTCTGATGAATGATGCCTAAATCATGATAAAAATCAGATAATATGAATTCAGTACCATTGTCAGACCTTAAAACTTTAATTTTCTTATCAAACTGAGTGTTGACCATGTTGCTGAAATTTTGCAAAGAACATTTGACAGCAGACTTGTTTTTAAGTAAATAAATCCAAGTGCACCTAGAATAATTATCCACAATGGTTAAGAAAAACTTGTAACCAGCATGTGACTCAATAGAAAAGGGACCCCACACATCACAATGAATGAGATCAAAACATACAAGACTTTCAGAAGTACTAACAGGGAAAACACTTTTCTTTTGTTTTGCAAGAGTACATATCTCACAAACAGAAGGCATATCCTTGCACTTTGCACTTAAAAGAGGAATTTTAGAAAGTTGCTTATTAGAGATATGGCCTAATATAGTATGCCATGTGTAGGAATCTACAGTAGAATGAACAGAAACAGAATGAACATATGAACCTATCAATGGCCTGGATGCCTTAAGAAAATAAAGTCCACCTTGTTGCTCAGCAAAACCAATCACTTTCTTGGTCACATTATCCTGAAAAATACAGTGTGAGTCCAGAAAACTAACATCACAATTAGTAGTTTTAGTTAGTTGAGAGATAGACAGTAAGTTGAAACAAAAATCAGGAACATATAGCACATTGTGTAAAATCAACTCATCATTCAACTTAACCTCTCTAGTGAAAGTAGCAGTTGCAAAAGCATTATTAGGCGATTTAATTTTAATAGCAGAAGGTATGGGTTTTGAAGTAATAAGCTAATGTCAAAAACCATATGATCAGTGGCACCAGTATCTATAATCCAAGTAGACATACCAGGAGACACAATA
The DNA here is from genome assembly GCA_037126765.1 of Stenogyne calaminthoides. Lineage (NCBI taxonomy): Eukaryota > Viridiplantae > Streptophyta > Magnoliopsida > Lamiales > Lamiaceae > Stenogyne > Stenogyne calaminthoides. The sequence continues at coordinate 21,886,689 of JBBCBC010000026.1, read as the reverse complement.
TTTAAACAAGTATGTAAACCTGATTCATCTAGAGTGGAATCTCCAAGTTTTGCAAAAGCACCAGGAGCAGAATAAGTGGAATCCTTGTGTTTCTGCATCTTAGCATAGCTTAAAAACTGTGCAAACATATCTTGATCAAACAAAGGGTTAGTACCACTAGATTCCTTAGGGGGAGATTTAACCAAAGCATGAACATAAGTATCTTGCTTTGGCCAGATATTTTTAGAACCCCTCCAACCAGGAGGAAAACCAATGATCTGAAAACAGCGGTCAACAGTGTGACCTGGACCATTGCAGTGAGAACATTGCAATGGCCTCTTTTGTCTTTGTAAAACTTGGCATTCTTAGCCAACATAGCAACCGAATCAGCATTCATAGTATCATGATGAACATATAAGGTCCTCTGAGATTCCTCTTGTAACAATAAACTATAGATTTTAGCCAGAGGAGGAAAAGAAACTTGTAACAATAGCTGACTTCACAAAGCAGAATAGGAATCATCAAGGCCTATCAGAAATTTCACACAAGCATCCTTTTCTTGAGTCTTGCTCAATTGTAAAGGAAACTCACAAGTACAAGCATTCATCGCACCACAATTACACTTAAGAGCAGGCCTATGACTCAAATACTCATCCCACAGAGATTTAAATTGATTATAATAGGTCACCAAAGATTGAGAACCTTTAGAAATAGCGCTTAAGGATTTTTCAAGATGATAAACGTGGGTGAGATCAGATTGAGAATACCTGGCATGGAGTTCATCCCAAACCTCTTTGGCCACGGTGAAGTAGTCTAGGGTTTGTTTAATTTCAACATGAATCGAATTCAAGATCCATGTTAATACCAAATCGTTAGCCCTAATCCAAGCCTGGTGAATAACCCTATCCTCCATCTCCGAAGGTTGAAGCAGTGAACCGTCTATCAATGGGACTTTGTTCTTGACACTGAGAGCGCGCTTAACGGCATGGCTCCAGGAAACAAAATTTCCACCGGTCAAAGGATCTAAGACGATCGAAATCGCTGGATTATCGTTCGGATGTAACGCGAGCGGAGAAAGAGGTTTATAAAGCGGATTCATCGAATTCGGATCGGTAGCCATCAGAATCGCAAAAACTCAAACAGATCTGAACAAGAATCAGATAATTGTGACGCTAAAACGTCAAAAGAACAACAGAATCGCAAAAAATGTGCGATTAATCGGAGGATTTTCGCTGAGAACGCGAAAAACCCTAAAAAAAAGAAATCACGTGAGGAACGCAAATAACAAACGCGGAAGAGAAAACAATCAGGATCGAAAAATTGTTCAAAAACCTTGAACAACTGATACCATGTAGAGAAAGATGATCGAAAACATCTTTAATCAAAAGAAATACAAATCTTGTTTCAAGATAGAGAGAGAGTGTCTGAGTGTGAAGAGAGAAAGATTATACTACTTAATGAATAAGAAAGAGGTTGATACCCTCTTATATACAAGTGAGGAATATCATAATTAAAACATAGACCGAACAATATTACTTCACCAACTAAAAGGTATTAGTTGGTGAAAATATATTATTTATCCCCTAAGAGAGTATGATGGTTTGTTAAATAATTTTTATTATTCCATGTATCATTCATTCATAATATGCAATACAATGTAAAACACCAATTATGAAATAGGTGATCTCATTCGATTTATCTTCTCAGCTCTCGCATGATCTCGTCATGACTCATGACTCATATTACACAAATAACGAATTTGTTCAATTAATACACATTTATAAAAAAATAAAAAAAAAAACTAATGCAATTTTCCTAAATTGAGAATTTGATCAATTTTTGTCATTCACAAACACTTATATAATAACACATATTTACCCATATAATAACATAGATCCAAGAGAGAGTTTTCCTACTTATGCAAAAAAAAAAAATTGAAAAAATTCAGTTGATCTATTTCGACCCATGAAGAATCCGTAAATTTTCAACCCCCTTTGACGTAGACGTCTCAAAAGCAGGAATAATCCTGAAAATGTAATTGTATTAATATTCAAAGTTGTTTTACAATAAATCATAAACAGGGGCGGCTCTGGGGCGGCGCAGGTGGTGCTGCCGCACAGGGCCCCCTTTTCGGCGAGGCCCCCATTTTTTTTTTTTTATGCATATTTTTATGTATGTGTAATAATTTAAAAAGTCGATGATTGTGTCATATGGGATGGGTAGTTGAGTTGGTGATAAGAGGCCAATTAAGAATCATTTGTGAGTGAGATCGCGAGATCAAGTCCCCTGTTCCATCATATCTTTTTCAATCTCTCTCAATTTTTAATATTTTTCATTCTTACTTTTTTTCAAATTAAATTTATACCCATTCTTTTTTTTTTTTAAATTTATCAATCCCTTTTTAATATTCCACGAATTTTTTTTATATTTTTTAAAAAAAAAAATCCCCTTATATTTTTATTTAAATCTTTATATTTTATTCAATCCTCTTTTTTCCTTATATTTTCATTTCTTTCTATTTTTTAAATTATATTTTTTTTCCTCATATATTTTTCCCATACACGGTCATATCTTTTTCAATCTCTCTCATTTTTTAGAGAAGGTCTTGTGTGAAATATTGCACACTAGTATTATATGCAATACAACATAAATAAAATAAAAATGTTCTAATATTTGCGGGTCAGGGCGAGCAAGAGTTATGGGATGTGGGCTTCAGGTTGGGCGGGCGCATATCTATTTGTAGAAGGATATCTTTATCAAATATGTATTGTAGCCTAGTGGTTAATGTTTGTTTTTAATGAAATTGGTCGCATGTTCAATTCCTATTGAACATTATTTTTAAATTTTTTTATCAAATTTTTGTGTGTTACTACATCTGTGTATAAGTGTTACTAAATTGTTATATTGAAAAAAACTTCATATCTTACGTAAAACGTATTAAAACATATCGTAACACATAAATTCATAAGGTAACATGGGTCACAAGGTAACACATCATTGTTCATATGGTAACACATGAGTATTCACATAGTATTACGACGATATGTGAACATTGTTACATATTACTAAAAAAATATGTGTTACTACATGAACAAAAAAGTTTTACCCTATGAAGAAAAACGTGTTACCACATGAACAAAACAAGTGCGAAAAGAAATCCCCAGTCCAAAATTGTAGATTTAAATATCAACTTGATGTGTTACTACATGAACAAAAAGAGTATTACCATATGAGCAAAAAAGTGTTACTATATGAACAAAAATCAGTACAAACGCGAAATAAATCTTCAGTCCAAAATTACAGATTTACAGAATAGTGTGAAAAGAGTGCAGAAGGATCTGGATTTCATCACACATTTTGTGTTGAGGGGTAACCCAAACACCACACACATACAAATTGAACAACCTTATTTCATCCAATGATCGGAGCAAAAAAGAATATTAGGGCACGAACGAGGAAGAAGAAAGCCCGTGAGATCCGCCAGAAGAGAAGAGGAAGAAGAGAAAATCTGGCCGCGTTTGACTGCGCGATGGAAAAAGATGAAGAAGTCTATTGGCCCACCAACAATCTGCCCTAACCCGCGAAAAAAAAAAAAAAAAACTCAATTGCACATATCACTTGTATGCAATATTGCATACAAGTTTTTGTCCAATTTTAATATTTTTCTTTCTTAATTTTTTCAAATTAAATTTATACCCAATCTTTTTTTTTTAAATATATCAAACCAAATCTATACGAATCTTCATAAACAATCACGCCGTCCCTTTCTTCTTCTTTACTTTTTTTAGTTTTTTCTCTCTTTAAATTAGTCTTATACATCTTACATAGCGCATTCATAAGAAAATTGGCGAACGACCCTTGAAAAAAATCATGTATTTTCTAATAAGGTACTTTTAATTTTATATGTCTTATTCTGAAATTCTATTTGGATCACTTCAAATCTTCAATAATATATTATTTATTTATATTTTTTTATTATTTCTTGAATTGATTTCTATTTATTATGTTATTGATGAGTTTGAAAATAATTATATTGTAATATAAAATGTTTCATTATTATGCGTCTTATTTTGTTTTTATAATTATGAAAAAAAAATGTACTAATGATTATATATATTTTTTAATTATAAAAAAGAAATGAAGGGCCCAATTTTTTATTTCTTTTTGCACCAGGCCCCTTAAATTGTAGGACAGGCTCTGATCATAAGACACATATTTATACTAAGATCCTAAATAATTATCTGTACAATAATACATTTATAAACTTATTTTGATAAAAATTAACATTAATTTTAAGTTAATCGAGACTTTTTAAAATTTACTATAATACTAATTTATTTTTGTATTAATTTAAATACAACAGTAATTAAAATATTAATAAAGTAAAAATAGTTATAGAATTATGGTGCCACACAACTTATGCTAAAAACAATGAGATAAATCTAATTTACATTCACATAAAAAATACATGAAATAAATTTAAAAAATAGAAAAAAAATTGCATCTTTCATTATAACAAGTTGCATGATTCCAAAATATAATATAAGTGCACGGTGCACTTAATTAGATGTATACAAGATTTAACCTATAAATTTATGTTAAAGGATTAAGTTTTCGGTGAAAATTGTTCATAATATGAAATTTATATCATTACACATATAAATTAATACCACTGCACATATAAACTAAGATCATAGTATTAAATGTTATTGATATTAATTTATAAAAATGGTGGTGTCAGCCTACAATGAACAAGTTTCACAATAGAGTATATGATGTCAAAGCAGCAATTGCTTTTAAAATAATTAAAGTAGCGATTTGTGTTTATAAAAGAAAAAAGATAAAGATAAAATACATTTTAATTACCTGTTGAAAACATACATTAATATCGTTGGATCATTGTATTAATTAAAGGAGTGGGTATAATATGAAACATGTTCACCGTGAAATTAGTTTATTTTTTATCGGCATGATTTTTTTTTTTTTTTGGATAACTACGTATCCGGCCCAAGGACCGACTAATCTGGGGGACCAGAACCCTCCACGCACTAGCGGGCCCCACTTCAAGTCAGAGCTAAACCCTGTATGGATTGACCCATCTCAAGAGTTGATCGAACCTGAGAGGGTTCGAACCTGAGACCTTGAGAGGAGCACACTCCTAAGTCCAAAGCCTACACCCACTAGGTCAATCCTTGGGGGTTAACATGACATTTTAATTATAACGACTGATACCCTTTTGTAATTTAAGTCACTTCCTTTAGTTATCATTACTAATACATTTACTGTAATATAAGTCACACCCTTCAAAATTATGAATAATACTTTTCATAGTAAAAAATCACACCCTTCAATTATCACAACTAATACCCTTTTAATAATATAAGTCACACTCCTTAACCAGTTTCACAATTTTTTGTGTAAAACTTTTTCATCCTATATTTTTCCTAATTAAAGTAGTATTTATTTTTCGAAAGCGGAAACATCGTTGGAATCATTTGTATCGTTTGATCACTCATTAAAAGTTTCACGAATATCGTATTAAGATACTAGCACGTAACCCCGCGTACTACGTGTGATTCAAAATAATATTTTTGTTATTAATTTTTAATATTTAATTAATTTGATTAATTTAATTACAAGTACATTTTTTATATTTTAATATTTTTTGTGCATATTTTTATTTATTTTTATTCTAAATTACTTCCTCCCAATTCTTGACATTTTCACCTCTCATTATCTAATATATACTCCTCATGATTATTTTTCATAGTTATTAATTTTTTTTATTTTCCTACAAATTTGTTGTGTGAATAATTTTCCCAACCAATAGTAATTATTGTTAAAATTATTTAATTATAAAAAAAATAAAATTAATGTTGGCATAAGAAAATTTAAATGACCATAAAAATTATTACCTCCGTCCAAAACTCGATTGCCACATTACTGTGTGCTCGGGTTTTAACAAAAAGTGAATAAGTGTTGGAGTAGAAAGAGTTGTTTATTAGTATTTTATGTGATAAAGTGATGGGTAGTTGAGGTTAAAAAGAGTTGTTTATTAGTTTTTTATGTGATAGTGATAAAATAGGTATTTCCATTTAAGAAAAGTGGTAATCAAGACGGAAATGTGACAATCGAGTTTGGGACGGAGGGAGTAATCATTATAGGTATATATGATATAATGAAAGGAGAAAATATCAGAACGATATTTATTATATAAATATTTTAATAGACTAAAAAGACATTAGAAAGTATGGGAGGGAGTAATTTAGAATAAAAAATGAATGAAAATATACATATATAATATTATATAATAAAAATTATGTCTATAATTGATTTAATGAAAAATTCTAGATAATTATTTTTTTGAATTTCGTCACTGTGTGCGATTTCACACTTTACTGTGTGAAAATTTGTTTTTGTCGTTTCACCAATCCCTTCCGCCGCCGACGGCGGCCTGGCCGCCCGGCCTTGGTCGCCCACCCTATGGCGTTGTAGCAGGTATCCACAGTCGTCACAACTCTCCTTGCACGGCTGGCTAACCCAAAAATCCTTGCAGCACTCTTACACGAACCCTTACGCCTCTACAGCGAACCCTGACGATACAGATGAGATTATAGCCAGGGTCCTATCCTTTCATAACCCTCAGATGCCAGGTTTGATGGCGCCGCGCGAATTTTCGCCATCTGATGCGCCTACAGGGCTGGCGGCGATGAACCCTAATTCGAGGGTTTCATCGCGAATTCCTGATACGTTGAATTCCCATTCCAACGTACTGCTCCCAGTTCCTCCTGGTTCCCATGAGAATTATGCTCGCGATTTGGATCAGTTTCCGCCCCCTGCCGCGACCGGCCTCCCGTATGCAGTCGTTACCGGACCCACAATCATCGAACCAGGATGTTCACGCTCAGCAGACTGCTGCTACAGCCCCGACTTCAGCTGCTCAGGATATGGTGCCCAGTCTGGGTGCTAATCATGTGCATCACCATATTACAGCAAGTGTACAGCCCCCTCACCAGCCAAAATCTTTTGTAAGTGCTCTTGCTCCCACTTCGGCTACACACCCACCGGTTCATAAGGGTGATTTCTTATCTGTGAATATTGACGATGATGTACATCAACGTGGTGTGAGGGAATTGGAAAACTCTTTGATTGGGAGAATGTTACTTAAACCGGGGATTAAGCCGATGCCTACCCCCGATCTGTGTGCATCTATTGCTAAAATTTGGAACGTGAAGGGAGACTGGAGATTCGTAACATTGGGGAAAGGATACTTCAACGTCCAAATAGTTGATCCTCAGGAGAAGGATAGAATCTTTACTAGATGATCATGGCCCTCGGAGTTTGGGACGTTCAGATTGCAAAAGTGGGTGCCAGAATTTAACCCGTGCAAGGTTAGTTCTCCGATTGTTAATGTCTGAGTTCGCATCTATGAATTACTAATGGAATATTTCTATGTGCCCATCATTGAAAGTATTGCTTCAGCTCTTGGCCCGGTGGTGGAGGTGGATGAGCGTACTAGGAATAGAACTATGTGTCACTATGCTCGGGTGCTAATTGGATCTTCGTAAGACTAAGGAGTATAACATTATGTATGAGAGATCAGGTCACTGCTCGATTACTTCAGTGGGTTATGAACAACATTCAAATTTTTATACTCACTGTCAGTTAGTTGGTCACTCAATTGATAATTGTCATTCTTATGGAGGGAACCAGCCGGACGGTAAGTCAAATGATCCCAAACCTCCAGGACCGGGTAGGAAAGGCATGCAGAAGATATGGGCCCGAAAGGAAACTACGGAGAAGGAACCCAGAACTAATGCCCCCTGGGGAGCCGGGTGTTGCAGCTGTGCATGATCCTGAAGAGAATCCGGTGATCCCCTCCGAGGGTGCTCAGAATTTGAATAAGGAAGGTCAAGGGGAGACTACAAAGACTCAGGGCCAGGATCCAGAAAATTGGGAGAAGGTTACAAAAAAGAAAGCATCCTCACCATCACGTCCACAGATATCACCCCCACCTGCTATCTCTAATTCTTTCATTGTCCCACCAGTGGGGGATGGAAACACAACATCGGACTCGGAGGCAGATGTTGAAGACTATCCGAATGACCCACTGGGCCCACCGGAGAAATCACCAGCGGTGAAGACGACGAAGAAGGTCAATCGCCCTTGTCCCCCCCCCCCCTTACAATACTCGAGCACGAGCGACTACAACATCGTTTCGATCGGTCTTCGAGGCCGTGGCCATAGCTAAAGCTCATTCACAAGCCGCCTTTTGACATTGACGATGAACCCCTGCGTAAAATGCATTTATTAGAATCTTGGGTTGAACGTTGTACTTAGCTTATGTTACTTCCTTTCATGATTTCATGGTCATTTTAGGGCCATTGACTTTTCTCTTTCTCTTGTACGGGTCACTTTTGGGCCTCTTTTTTTTTCTTTTCCTTTTATTATATTGCCTATATTTCTATAATTGATTTAATCAAACTAATTGAATATTTGAAATATTTAATTTGAAAATAATGATATAAAAATTATTTTCAATCTCGCGTAGTATGTCGGGTAACATGCTAGTGATATTTAAAAAGAATAAGAGGAAGTATAAATTAATCAATTATGAAGTGATATTTAAAAAGAATAAGAGGGAGTATAAATAAATAAATTATCGAGTGATATTTAAAAATAAATTTTCTTAGAAACCTCTATAAATCTTCCAATAAATGTTTTCAGAAGAAGATGAGACCAAAAAAAATTAGATACAGACGAAGAAAGTACTTAGACAGATGCAATCAAAAAATTGATAAAAAAAATAAGAATTAAAATATATATATATATTAACTCTATTCTACAAAAGATTGAATTGCATAAATTAAATTAGAAAAATTAATATTATGAATTAAAAATTATATTATTAATAATACCATAAATAACTTTTCATAAAAATTCAAAGGATTTGAAATATAGCAACCACATGATGGGAGGTGATTCATAATTAATAAATAAGAGATAAATGAAAGGTATAAATCAAAATTAAATAATAAATTACTGAAATTAAAAAATTAAAAAATTAATAAAAATATCATAAATAGCTTTTCACAGAAATTCAGATATTTGAAATAAAGCCATCATATGAGATTCTAAATAAAAATATATTTGACGGGATCAATACAAAAAGAGTTGGTATGCTGTGAAACTTGTTCACCGTGAAACTGATTTTTTTTACAGACATACTCTTTAGTAATATAAGTTACACCCTTCAGTTATCACTACGACACTCTTTGATATATTATAAGTCACACCCTTCACTTTTATGAGTAATACCCTTTATAGTAAAAAGTCACACCCTTTACAGTAAAAAGTCACACTCTTTAATAATGTAAGTTACACTTCTTAATCAGTTTCACCGTGAAACTTGTTCACACTATACTTTGTCTACAAAAAATCATAAAAGTACTATATCTTGATATTATACGTATGCACTCCTCGAGGAATGTAATCTCAATTGTCACGAGAGGCTATTTACATGCTAATGCCCATTTTGTAGAGGTAAGCTTGCACCAAGATTATTTATCATGCTAGGGACATTTAAAATTTTGAATGAGTAGCATTGCTTTTTTTTTTAAGAGGTAAAGATGAAATATATTAACTCGAGTATAAGAGGTACTCAAAAATTCAAAAGTTATAGATCACAAAAGCATTATTCCCATCGTCATGTTTTAGATTGTCAATTTATTATTTGGCTCGTATTTTTGTGAGCGAGTTGGTTATTAGCATATAAAATGAGAAAGTGACTTTTAAAGAGGTGTATGATGGATGAGAGATAGAACTATCATACCCTACCTTAAAAATTTATTTATCATTTTAAATACTAATAAACAACTCGATCGCTAAAACACGAGTCAAATAGTGAATTGACAATTTAAAACAGGACGGAGGGAGTACAACTTAGAGGTAAACAATCTAACAAATGACATTCCCAAAAGCAAATTTGAGAAATAAACAAGAGAGGATAATGAGAACGAATCCACTTCCACGAGCAGAACTTGATGCCGTCAATTAGCTCGTCCAAAAAGTAAGAGCTATCCTTGAAGTTCCTATTTCGGGCATTCCAAAGCTTCTAAATTGTACCTTGCCACACCAAACCTGCAACTTTCCTCCTAACATTGTTCTTCTTGGACACCACGAATTCGATGAAGTGCTTTCCTTGCTGAAGATGAGTGGCATTGTTACAAGTAGTACTATCACTAATCAAAAAATATTTGATGTTTTTTAATAATGATAATGAATATGCATAACAGTAATAGCATTTATGTATTTATATATTCATGTATTTATGTATAATAGTGATACTTGAAAGAAAAAAATTCAACATGAATCTTATGAATCTAGGATCACATATTTTTTTATCATTTTAAATCAAAATGAGTGATGGTCTTTATATTCAAAGGGGTTGGTAGCTAGGCATGCTCAAGAAAAGGGGAACCGATGGTTTCCCGTTCCACGGTTTCAGTTTTGGAATCGAAGCGAAACCGTAAGATATATGGTTCGGTTTCAGTTAGTCCATTTCAGAAATCGGGAACAACCGGTTTCAGTTCGAATCGCCGATTTTGCGAGTTTTTTTTTATTCAATGTTTTAGATCTCATTCAACTCAAATCTAGTGGTTATGATCATTTGTAGTGTACTACTAGCCTAATAGGTTGTTATTAGTCTTACTAATTTACTATTATTGCATTTAGTATTGTACTAATGTTTGATGATGTATCAATTAGACAATTATCATGTATTTGTAATTGTCTAATTATGAAATGTGTAGTTTTAACTATTGAAATCTTCAATTTAAATTTTCATAACAATAATTTATATTCTTCATATACATTCCTCCAAAACTTAGATCCAAAAATTAAGAAAAAAAAGAAGAGAGAAACTGACGGAACCAACGGTTCAGGAACTAAACCGAAATCGTTTGAGCCACGGTTTGATTTCGATTCCTTCAAAAAAAATTGAAACCACTAGTTTGGAATCGGAACCGACGGTTCCGTAACCATGAACATGCCTAGCGTAGCCCCTCGCCCCCTTAATTTTTTATATTATTTCTAAAAGTGCTCCACTTTTATTATGTCTTCAAGATTTTCTAAGTTACTTGGAAGTATTTTAGATGAGATTAATTGAGTTTAGATAATACTACAAATGTGATTTACTCCTTATAATTTTTTTAAGAGTAGGTCTTTTGTGCATTAGGTGAACGGTATACTGTATGACTCTAATGTATATTTAAAACGTTTAATTTATTTTACTAAACTTTTCAACATGCTTTCACTAGAAAAGATAAATGTTTTAATGTAAATAAATTGAACTTTTTAATAAAATAAATTGTATGTTTAAAAAATACATTTAAATTATATGGTGCACTATGTGCATACAAAATTTTGTCTTTTCTAGAGGATAGAAAGAGGCAAAATTCTAAAATTTCAAAAATGCACCAAAATCTTTTTTTTTTTTTTTTTGAATCTAGCTAGATTTTTGGCCACCGCATATAATTGTCACGTGCTAAAGAAATTTGAGTTAAATAAGGTAGTCTTAACCTAATTGGCCCGACAGAGGTTAAAGCCCTATATGTTACAATTTAAATCCTCTCTTTTAAATAGGGAAAATTACATGTGAGCTCGACATTTAAAAGATGGACTTTCATGTATAATATTGTCTATAATATTAGATAAATAAAATTGGAAATTTGTGGATCAGACGGTGGAAAGGCGAAATAAGAAAACATGTTCCCCTCTTTATTACTATAAACATAAATATATATTACTGTAAGGACAATTATATATTATTACGTCATGATATGTAAAAAAAAACATGTGGTGATGCGGGGAGAAATCCCTCAACAGTGTAGAGGTAATGTGGGGAGAAATCCCTCAACAGCGTAGATATGAACCCCGTACGTGGGACAAATTTTCATTGAAATATTATGGAAGTTTGTCATGAGAATTGAATCATGTTGACTATCTCCTACAAGTGTGTGCTACTTGAGCACATCATTTGATTTACATCCCACTTAATTAATGGGCCAACGATACGGGTGAGAGGTGTTTCTCGTCTCTTTCTCACAAAAAAATAGAAGAAAACATTTTTACTAATTTGATAGTTTGGACATTTACTTAAAACAATTGATCACATGTCAAAAAAGGAGAAATATATAAAAAATAAAGGGCGGATGAAATAAAGAGAGTATATTAGTTCATACGATAATACATTTGTGTACATATAGTAATATAATTTTTCAATACCTTACATGTGTTACTATAATTACGGATTGCAGTAACACATATTTACATTTACAATTACACATGTTTGCTCTTATATTATAAGTAATATAAATTTTGGAACGAGTTTTTATATTTTGTCTTAGCGTGAATTTTCTGAAAAGGATTCACAAATTTTCTTAATGGGTGGAGTGCATGGCATATTGTATATAAAAATCGTCAATTTAAAGGTGCAATTCGTGAGAGTTGAGACACGTAAAAAATTATCATCTTTTTTACTTTTTTTTAAATACAAAAACTAATACGAAAAAAAATTGAAACTCTTTTGGGATTTTCTACGGTCAGGAACAGTTTCGTCCTTCCTAACGTCAGGAAATCATTAAATCACCGTTGGATCGTTGATCCAATGTATAATTTTAATTTTAAATGATTGCAATTTGCACTATTGCGTTTGCAATGTGCATACTGCAATTGCACTGCATTGTCCTACTAATAAATTAAATTAATATTTATAAAATTACGAAATTATCCCGAACTTAGACCCTGACCCATCCTGACTCGGACCCAAACCCAGAATCGAATCTTGACCCAGACCGCACCGAACCCTGAACGGACCCGCACCCGGACCTGGACCGAATCCAGACCCAGACCCTGGCCCGGACCCAGACCGAACCCTGACCCAGACCCAGACCCAGACCATGACCCGGACCGGACCCTGACTCTCATCGGACCCAAACCCTGACCGGACCTTAACCCGGACCCGAACCCAGACCCCGACCCAGACCCCTACCCAGATCCGAACCCGGACCGGACCTGACATGAACCCAGACCGGACCCTAATCCAGACCGGACCCGGATCCTGCCCGAACCGAACCCTAACCATGACCCGAACCCAGACTCTAACCGAACCCGGACCGGACCCAAACCTTGATCGTAGCCTGACCCTGACTCGGACCTTGATCGGACCCTGACCCTGACCGGATCTTGACCCGAACCCATCCCCGACCTTGACCCGGACCGGACCCTGCCCGAACCGGACCCTGATCCCGACCCAGACCGTACCGAACCCGGGCCCAGACCGAACCTTGACCCATATCCAGACACAACCTGGACCCAAACCCTAGCTAGGACTCGAACCCAAATCAGGACTCGGATCCTACTCGGACCTAGACCCATACCCGACCCCGGTCGTGCATGGACCGAGTTCGGGATCGTGAATTACATTTTTAAAATTTATGAACATTGTATTTTTTATTTAAAAAATGTTATAAGGATATTTCAATAATTTTATCATTTTTATTTAAAAAAATAATTATTTAGTCTTATGGCGAAATAATATCGTCCATGACGAAGTTAAATGATGTGGTAGTCTTTTATTGGACGTCTGACGTCAGGAAGGGTGAAGCCATTCCTGACTGTAGAAAAACCCAACTCGGGATCCTTTAGTATTAATTAGTTTATTATTGAAAAGTGAATTTTTTTCGACCTTACACGAAATACATTATGTGTGATGTTCTCACACGAGGTATAGTGAGAAATTATAATTTGTGGCAGCTCACATGCGGATAGGATACTACTCACTATGAACGAATTTATGCGCTTAAAATTTGTATTTTAATAATGACGGCTTATTTCTTGTACATAATAAGGCAAAATATACAAATATATCCAACATTTTTGCACTTTTAACAAATACATATCACAATGCTTCACTTTTTGCAAAAATAAAAATAGTAACTTTAAAAAAAAAAAAACTATTTCATGTTGCGTGTACTTATGGCTTCGTAGCTTCACTGTTCTATGATAAATTATTCATCCTATGAAATTAGTGTTTTCAAATTTATGAAACAAGAATTCATGGAAATAGGTAAGGTGTTGTGTGTATTCAGGTGCATTGTACATTTATAGTTTATTTTATAATTGTACAATTTGTTATATTGAAAAGTGTAACTTATTTACATTGAACTGTGCAACTATTAATATTAAAAAATAGTTGCACTATTCAGTGTAAATAAATTGAACTTTTCAGTATAACAAGTTACACGAATTCTAAAATGTACTATCAATGCACAATGCATCTGGGTTTACATGAGACCCACCCATAAAAATATAATCTAATTCCAATTCTGTCTACAATAATTTCGAGACATTCAATTCTTTAATTATTTTTTAGGAATGAATTGTAATGTTGCAGTGAATTCTGATTCTCATTTGAAATATTTGACTGTAAACCAAAAATTTATAACACATGCAAATAAATATACAGAAAATGAGAAAATAAAGTAAATATATATTTATTAAAATTTGGAATTACAATTCTCGTTGATCTCTTGATTCCTTTTGATGATACCGGGGCCTCATCTGATTGCAAATTAAATTATGACACATGAAATACATGTTAGTATCAATTGAATTTATTATTTATTAGGAATATAAAATTAATTTTTAAAATAAATAAATAATTAATGGCGTAATTGGGTCTCTAAAGCCCAACATATTAAATTGGGGCATTTAAAGTTTGATAAATCAAGTTGGGTCTCTAAAGCCCAATAAGATAAATTGGGCATATAAAGTCCAATAAATCAAATTAGGCCTCAAAAGTTCAATAAATTAAATCAGGTTTAGCTTCTGTTTGCAATCTCTATTATTCACATGGAAGCACTTATTTTCAAAAAAAAACTGAGTCACACCTACTTAAAAAATAAGTGATTTTTACTGTATAAGATGAGATTGAAAACAGGCTTTTAATCTAGATCTTGATAATCTACCAAATCTTTTTAGAAAATTTTAGATTTTTTTGGTCCGTCAAATGAAGTCCGTTAAACTTAGGATAAGATTATATTTTACACCTATAAAAAGGGATCTCATTGCTATTTGCCTTGAACACACTATATACAGAGATGAGAGCTTATCTTATAGAAGCTTCGCTTAACAGACTAATGAAACTGTTAATTAATTAATTACTGTTAACAAAAAAAGAAATTGGGGAAATAAAAAGAAATTAAATGTATAACAAAATGAAAAAGAAATGAATCAACAAAATCGTACCGAAGATATCTTACACACGTTGGAGTGTGTATTAGTTCGCCAGCGTAATTCCTCATTTCTCGTACGTAGGCTTAGAATTTAAATTTCATAAGGATCGTATTGTCACAATGCAACTGGGAATTTGAATTTCACTAGGATTTTATTGCCAAAATGTAGCTGGTAGTCGAGGCAAAATGTCTATATAATTTCAAGCACATTCATATGCTCAGAATTGAGTATGTTCCTAAGTGATGACAAAATATATTTGTAGGATCTCATGTCGAGTCAACATTGGACGATTTAAGTACTTTAAATTGATGTCAGGAACATAGATATATGATCTAATTCTAAGCAAATCAAAGATAAAAAGTTGAGTTTATTACTATCTCAAGCTTTGTGATTGTTGAGCTTCACTGGGGTCGCAAACATAATCTCTCAATAGAGCAAGTGCATTTTGTTGCTTCTTCAACTACGAACAAATATTTTTGCTTGTTTAGATTGCTTTTTCAACCTACAAATTGGCAGGTGGATTTGGAACTATGTTGTATGGTTCTTCAGAGTCATCTTAAGTTTTAATTATTTTTTTTTGGTATAAGTAATTTATCTTTATCCAACATGAATTTTTAAGGAGCAATGATGCAGGCATTTTACCACTAATTTTTATTGTTTAACCCTCCTTTTAAGCATTATTTCGAATATATGGTGCGCATAACATATCTACATGAATTATAGATTTATTATACATCTCCACGAAAGTATCTTGACAAATTTTATTTGATATATAGTTCTAGAGTGCTTAACATTAATTTTCTAGTTATCACATTCAATATGACAAAGAAGTTCGAATTTGAACATTTCATAATTCATCTATAGAGAGTCTACCAATAAACTCAAATTATTTTTAACATAAACACAATAAAGTTCTCATCAACTATTTTTAACATAAACACAATAAGTTCTCATGAACTATTTTTAACACAAACACAATAAGTTCTCATCTACTGGTCAATGTAGACACTGAAATTTTATTTAAATGATTAGTGTCATATATTAATGTAAAATTTTAATTTTGAAGATAATAATAATATAAGAATATCTTTAAAATTTGAGATTGTCTTTTCATTTTTTCTTAGATTTGGGAATATTTTTTTAGTCATGTCACCTGCTAACTACATGAATAAAATTTCAATATTTTGATAAAAAAATGTTGAAATTCGGGAAGTTGGAACATTGATTTTAGTCATGTCACCCGCAGAATTGCTAATTACAGTACCAAATTCAAAATCATTAAATTAGCAATACCAAAATGATGTAAATTACATAACTAAAACCAATCCCCCCCACCAAAAAAAAAAAAGACACTACACTTAATCTTCTATTCGGCCACTCTTTAGGGAAAGAACAACGTTGCGACTTGTGAGCAACAATCAAGTTTTAATTATCTTCTTGTTTATACTCTATTTGTATCCCAACAGCTTTTGGGGGAGATCTAGGGAAAATCTATTTTTTTTTTCTTGTATAACTATTTGTTTAATATTCTAACATGTTCTTAAATTTGATTTAAGATCATATAAGCAATAAATTCAAAGTACATATTATAATTTCTAAATTTAATTTACAACTACATAAATTTTAATAAGGTAATGTGATTTTCATTTAAATTTATATGTACATATATATAATTAATAAAAATATAAAATTAATTATACTCTTATTTATATCTACTAAGAAAATATATTTTCCCATAAATAAATGAAGAGGTCTACAGACTCTACTATAGATGTAGACTACCTATGGAGGATGGAGGTCTATCGTAACTTGCTACAACGTACGCTGGCTATTACAACTACGTTGCATGAATGCAAACTAATACTTTTATGTACAATGAACTAATACCTAACAGAAAACTAACTAATATTGTATAGTATACGAACTAATACTGTGAGATGTCGAGGCATGTTAAAGCCATGTTAAAGCTAAAAGCTAATACTCTTAACATGCTCCCTTCAAAGAAGAAGTGTCCTACTTGAAGAAGCTTATCTTGTCACGTAGAAGAAAAAAATCGCGTAGGAGAAAGCGGCTTAGTGAACAAGTTAGTTGGTTGATCTTCAATAGGAATATATCGAACATCCAAAACTTTAGATTGGACCTTTTCTCGGATGAAATGCACATCAACTTAAATGTGGTTTGTGCGAGAATGGAAAGATGGATTGAAGACAAGTGTGATGGCCCCCTGATTGTCACACCAAAATACAAATGGAGAAAGAAGAGGGAAGCCAAGTTCAGCAAATAAAGAACTGATCCACAACATTTCAGTAGAAGTTAGGGCAAGAGAGCGGTATTCTGCCTTCGTGTTGCTTCTAGCTACAACATGTTGCTTCTTAGAACAACAAGAAAGGACATTACGACCAATCATAACACAAAACCTTGAAGTACTTCGGTGATCATCTAAATGTTGGGGAATTATTTGCCCGAATCAATTCGGGATGAATATTTAAATACAAATTTAATTCTAACAATTATTACTAGCATGAATTAATCCTATATTAATTCAAATAATAATTCAACAACAAATCATGCATACAAGTTCGTCACATAAATCCTACGGATGCGGAATAGCTAGGAGTTTACGTGAACTAACCTCTTGGAGTGACAACCATTGAGAAGATGGATCCCGTTCACACGAACACACCAAAAAGCCTTCTCAAGTATTCCCACGTCCTTGTCCAACAATCCGGTGGTAGGATGCTCGCGAACAATTAACAAAAGGAAAATAAAATTATGTTGCACCACCTTTGTGGATTTCTAATTTTTCCAACACATGTAATTGCCTTGGGGATGAAAAAATCATCCCATATTTATAATACTAAGGGGGGGGGGGGGGCGAAAATATTAGGGTTTTTGGGTGATTGAAAAATTTCCTTGCTTCTTCTTCAAGAAACAATCTTGAATATATCCAATATATTCTATTTCCCAAAATATCTCCCAAATAAAATCTCCTCCTCCTTATGCTATGGAATTTTTGAAAATTTCATTATAAATAGCCAAGTGGGAGATTTCTTGAACTTAATGAGATAATCTTGTATTCCAAGAATACTTATCCTCATTCCATAACAAAATTCAAAGAAAACCTTTCTCCCTCTTTTATTCATAATTTTCGAAAAAAATGAAAAATTAGGCAACAATAATTTATTTTATTTTAAACACCTTTTTCAATTATTGGACTTTATATTTAGGCTACTTGAGGGGTCTTTAGGAGAATTAAGATTGGACCTTCCAATGGACTTTGAATTTTCAATATTGAACCACAATATTATTCAAGTCCATAAATATTAATTAATCTCACTACATAATTAATATTGCACTATCCATCTTAACCTATAATACTGTTAATATGGCTCCCGATCATTATTTTCCGTTTTTAAGATTATCCAGTCCATTAATTAATTTAGGCCACTGAAATAGCGTCATATTAATAAACATCTTTTTCCTTGGTTAAGGAACGGCTCAACATTATTATCCATACCGGAAATTAATTCCACTTGAAAGATTTGGTATGATAAAACTTATGAGCCTCCCAAGGGGACAAATCAAACAAGACGTACTTGCACACGTTTCACCGTATTAAATCTTAGCAATCGTCGTGTAACCAATATCATTGCCCAAGATACAAGGTATTGAATCTCAATGATCCTCTTCCCATCATAAGTCAAAGCAATGGCTATTGATTCCACACGATCCTATTTAAGGGACGGAGATTAAGAAATAATGAACCACTGAGGTCTAATTCTTCTATATTCAGTACTGAAGAATTTGTCCTCCTGTAGGTCATGTTCAGTACATCATAATGCACTAGTGCAATCTCTTGCTCAAGACAAGCCAATCTGAGCCTTGCACTTTAACCTTTCACGATGGTTTGTTCATTTCCATCTGGGTCGTGAATTCTGTACTTTTAGTTAATAGGGACTGTTAATTTAATCTTTTGTGATCTTGTATCACTAAATTAACTACAATGTAACACGTACTTATTTATTGAACAGTTATGCAGTAAATATATGAAACATTTAATGATATTTAAAGCATCAGTGATAAATAATTTATTTCAGCAAATAAGATAGAAATTCAGTATGGTTATACAAAGTAAAAACATACTTTCCAGTATAACCCCAACAATCTCCCACTTATACTCAAAGTCTGCTTTTAAGTATACTACAGCACGTCTCATGTAGAATCTACATTACACCTACACGAACCTAATAATATCTCCCACTTATACTCAAAGCAGATTGGCAACGGTCTTGACACCCATTCCTTCCACATGTCTCTCGAATGTATTCTGAGGCAGACCCTTTGTGAATGGATCTGCTAGGTTGTCTTCTGAAGCGATT
The DNA here is from genome assembly GCA_037126765.1 of Stenogyne calaminthoides. Taxonomy (NCBI): domain Eukaryota; kingdom Viridiplantae; phylum Streptophyta; class Magnoliopsida; order Lamiales; family Lamiaceae; genus Stenogyne; species Stenogyne calaminthoides. The sequence goes on along the minus strand of JBBCBC010000026.1, from coordinate 21,867,034 downwards.
TTTGCCACCTCTATATCTCCTCTCTTAACGATTTCTCGTATAAGATGGTATTTCCTTTCAATGTGTTTGTTGGCCTTGTGGGCTCTCGGTTCCCTTGAATTTGCAACTGCTCTGGCATTATCACAGTAGACCTTGATGGTGCTGGGCAAATTCGGAACTACGTCCAAGTCCACTAGGAAGTTTTTGAGTCAAACCGCTTCCTTCGCTGCCTCGCAAGCAGCTACATATTCGGCTTCCATGGTAGAGTCTGCGATGCATTTCTGCTTAACGCTTCTCCATGTCATGGCTCCTCCCCCCATGCAAAACACACTACCCGAGGTAGATTTTTTGGAATCTAAGTCTGATTGGAAATCCGAGTCCGTGTATCCGATGGGAATTAGACTGTCTGACTGATAAACCAACATTCTATCGCGAGTTCTTTTCAGATACTTCAGAATATTTTAACTGCAGTCCAATGTTCTTTCCCTGGATTACTCTGATATCTTGCTGCCATGCCAACGACAAAGTAGATATTTGGCCTCATGCACAACATAGCATACATGAGGCTTCCAACAGCCGAAGCATAAGGAATGCCTTTCATGTCATCTATCTCCCTTTGCGTCTTAGGGTACATTTCTTTGGATAGATGGATTCCATGTCTGAAAGGTACAAAGCCTTTCTTGGAATCTTGCATGCTGAATCACTTCAAGACATTGTCTATGTATGAGGCTTCGATAAGCCTATCATCCTTTTCTTACAATCTCGAGTGATCTTGATCCCAAGGATGTGACCGGCTTCCCCTAAGTCCTTCATATCAAACAGTTTTGACAGCCATGCCCTTACGTCTGATAAAACCTTTACATCATCTCCGATGAGCAGAATATCGTCTATGTATAGTACTAAGAATACCAATGCAGTTCCGACACGCTTTTTATACACACAACTTTCGAACTCGTTTTGATCGAACCCGTAAGACTTTATAACTTGATCAAAACATTGGTTCCAAGCACGCGATGCTTGCTTCAGTCAGTAGATGGACTTTTTGAGCTTGCAGACAAGATGTTCTTGGCCTTTTTCAATGAAGTCTTCGGGTTGTTGCATATAGATTTCTTCTTCAAGACTTTCATTGAGGAAAGCTGTCTTGACATCCATTTGCCAGATCTCAAAATCGAGATGCGCAGCTATCGACAAGAGAATACGGATGGACTTTAGCATGGCTACAGGCGAAAAGGTTTCCTCATAGTCGATCCCTTCTTTCTGAGTGTAACCTTTTGCCACAAGTCTAGCTTTGAAGGTTTCTACCTTTCTGTCCGATCCTCTTTTCCTCTTGTATACCCACTTGCATCCAATGGATTTGACCCCATTAAGTGGTTCGACTAGCTCCCACACCTTGTTTTGATCCATAGAACCCATTTCGGTTGTCATTGTCGTTTGCCAAGAATCTGCATCCTTGTCAAGGATTGCCTCTTTGTAAGTCCATGGGTCTGATTCATTTTGCCAGGGATCAAGTCTGACGACTCTCCTATCCCCATGAATCTCTCGGGCTGTCGGATAACCCTCCCACTGCGACGAGGTTCTGATGATGTAAGTGTGTCGTTTGGTATATCGACTTGTACAGTTGGCATTGAGGTAAGCCCCTTTAGCTCATTCAAGGTAATCTCACTTCTGGGCTTCTTGTCGTTCATATAGTCTTCTTCCAAAAATTTAAAGTGTGTACTGATTACCACCTTTTGATCTTTGGGACCATAGAACATGCACCCTTTCGTTCCCTCGGGGTATCCTATAAACAGCCTTAATTCCGATCATGGATCCAATTTACCGGCTTCCTTGTCCAACACGTATGCCGGACACCCTCAGATTCTCATGTGTCCTAGACTGGGCTTGCGCCCGGTCCACAATTCTTTAGGGGTTTTGGGAATCAATTTGGATGGCACCAGGTTTAGAATGTAAGCCGATGTTTCCAAGGCGTGACCCCAAAACGATTTGGGTAGATCCGCATAACTCATCATTGACCTGACCATTTCTAAAAGAGTCATGTTTCTTCGTTCTGCAACCCCGTTTTGTTGAGGGGTTCCGGGTGCAGTTAACTGGGATACAATCCCTTCATCTGATAAGTAGTTCAAAAAATCATCGCTGAGGTATTCGCCTCCCACGATCAGATCGTAGAGACTTGATACATTTTTTCCTATGATTCTCTGCCTGAGCCTTAAATTCTTTGAATTTATCAAAGGTCTCAGATTTATGCTTCATAAGGTAAATGTATCCATATCTTGAGTAATCATCGATAAAAGTAACGAAATACTCATAGCCTCCTCTCGCTTTGATTGACATTAGACCGCATACATCGGTGTGAACGATTTTTAACACTTCTTTGGCTCTATTCCCCTTGGCTCCAAATGCCCTCTTGGTCATTTTACCCTCCAAACATGATTCGCAGGTTGGAAATGGTTCAACCTGGAGAGACTGCAAGGAACCATCTTGGACCAACCTTTGGATCCTCTTTGGATTAATATGACCTAGTCTTAGATGCCATAGAAGTGTTTCGTTCACGTTTGATGAACGATTTCTTTTAGCCAAAATAGTCGATGTGTTATAGGATGCATTTTGTGAGTGGTGTGCACAATTAATTGTGTAGAGATTATTCGACAACGTTCCATGACAGATAAACTCATTATTTAGAGTAATGGTAACAACTTTATTAAAAGTAACCGAATATCTATCAAGAAAAAGTTTAGAAACTGAAATTAAATTCTTTCTAAAACTAGGAACGTAAAGAACATCTCTCAAAATTAAAACTTTGTCTTTAAAAGACAACTGCACTTCTCCCACTGCTTCAGCTGCCACTCTTGTAGCATCGCCCAATGTGATGAGGATATCACTCCCACTAAAGTTGTTCAAAACTTTTAGGCAGAGAATGGAGTATGAAATCGATCTGGGTCTCGATATCATATTGAGCGCCAAGTACCTCAAGCTTATTTAGGTGAGCCATCATCTGAAGAACGTGATCCCTTACGGGCGTTCCCTCCACCATTTTCATGGAGAGCAAGTCTCTCATGGTGATCTGACGAGCCACACGGTTCTGATGTTGGAACATCGCTTTAAGACTCGTCATGATGTCTGTAGTGGTCTCAAAATGTTGATGCTGATGTTGCAACACGTCTGACATAGAAGCCAGCATAGTGCACTTAACCATCTCATTTGACCACTCCCAGTCAGCATAATCTTTCTTATCCGCTTTTGTGGACTCATCAGTTGGCTTTTTCTGGTTTTTGGACAGTAAGAACCCAGTTATGATGTTGTGCAGTAAGGAAAATAGTAAGTTTTCGATTCCAGTCGACGAAGTTTTCACCAGTAAGTAAATTGTCTTTCAGTATATTGAACAGAGGATTAAAAGGTTGCGACATGCTGAACTGAAATAAATAACGATTTGCATAAGCACAAAATTATCACAAAATTCGATCACATGTTTAATATTAAAATCTTAAAAAAAAATGAACATGCATCAGCCAACATCTCAAAACAATTTAAATAAGCCACGTGGGGTGGGTCATTATTTAAACACATTCAAGCAGGTTACAAACAAGAAAACAGTTACAAACCTTTAATATCCAGATTAATAGTTGGCTCCTACTTGACCAATATAAAATTGACAGGGACTTCGGGGAAGTATATGCATATCAATTTTATACCTAAGTAATAACCATGATTAAATACAGAATTATTATTTCTCTTTGAACGAGCCTCATGGGGAGGGTCATCGTCGCCACTAATAATAATCCACAATCATCAGTTTGGTATTTATTCATGTGAAAACTATCTTTTGGTCGTCCCGTGGGGGGAATTTCTCCAAAAGAATTCAAAAATAAATAAATCATGGAGGCCAAAATTAATTCAAAATTATTATCCAGAATAAAATTATTAATTAATTATTTAAAACATACTTAGTAATTTTCAAAAGTGAGATTTTTCCAAAATAATTTCTCATGCATCGCATATTCAAAAACACAATTAAATACACACGAAAAATAAAGCAAATATTAAAACAAAAATTAACATATTGGGCACATATATCCAATTGTCACGGTTAATTTTGTCATGTCTTGATCTTGAGAAATCGTCCTTATTGCCTTCATCGTTCGTCTCGAAAAGCTCCCACTTGACCGTCTCGAAAAAATCGCCACGTCAAGCCACGTCATCGACCATCTCGTGGGTCGGAGTGCATGCCTTGCACTCCCCGCCATGTCGACGGACCCGTCTTGCTGCCAAGATAAGCGTCGTCCGTAGACATCGCCCGATGGCGCTGCAAGGTGTCTTAGCATTTTCTAGCCGACGCGACTTGTAGTCTGGCCTTCCAAGGCGCCGCCCATCATGCCGATCTCACCTCGCGCCGCTTTGCCCGCCTGCGCCAAGCGTGTGTCCTCGTCTTGATTGGCTTGCTCGCGCGCGACGCGCCCGCTCGCCCGTCTGGCGTTCGATCGATCCGTCTTTCGCCCATCGGCCTCGCCCGTACCTCGCAGGCGCTGCTGCGTGCATCCAAGTCGCTGCGCCTCCCTTGATACGTTTAGCGATGACGCGACGCCTCCTGCCACCGACCTACGATCCATCTTTTAATTCATTGTCTCCGCCTCCATTTCCGATCCGGTTATAATTTGTTTACAAAAAATAAATAAATCTAGATCTAGACTAGTCTATTACATTGAATGAATCAAACAAATCCTAATCTACTCGTGGATTTTCTCACGAGGCAAAACGAATTCGAACGAATCGAATTAAAAATCAAAATTTATATGCATGCATAAATAAAAACATTCATCAAATACCATGAAAATTGGATACCTGCAAAAAAGATCTAGCAATTCTACTATCCAATTCCAAATTTAATGAATAACGAATTAAATTACAATTTAAAATTCAGAGCCCGAAACCGTGGCTCTGATACCAGTTGTTGGGGAATTATTTGCCCGGATCTATTCGGGATGAATATTTAAATACAAATTTAATTCTAACAATTATTACTAGCATGAATTAATCCTATATTAATTCAAATAATAATTCAACAACAAATCATGCATACAAGTTCGTCACATAAATCCTACGCATGCGGAATAGCTAGGAGTTTACGTGAACTAACCTCTTGGAGTGACAACCATTGAGAAGATGGATTCCGTTCACACGAACACACCACAAAGCCTTCTCAAGTATTCCCACGTCCTTGTCCAACAATCCGGTGGTAGGATGCTCGCGAACAATTAACAAAAGGAAAAATAAAATTATGTTGCACCACCTTTGTGGATTTCTAATTTTTCCAACACATGGAATTGCCTTGGGGATGAAAAAATCATCCCCTATTTATAATACTAAGGGGGGCGAAAATATTAGGGTTTTTGGGTGATTGGGAAATTTCCTTGCTTCTTTTTCAAGAAACAATCTTGAATATATCCTATATATTCTATTTCCCAAATATCTCCCAAATAAAATCTCCTCCTCCTTATGTTATGGAATTTTCAAAAATTTCATTATAAATGGCCAAGTGGAAGATTTCTTGAATTTAATGAGATAATCTTGTATTCCAAGAATACTTATCCTCATTCCATAACAAAATTCAAATAAAATCTTTCTCCCTCTTTTATTCATAATTTTCGAAAAAAATGAAAAATTAGGCAATAATAATTTATTTTATTTTAATAACCTTTTTTAGTTATTGGACTTTATGTTTGGGCTACTTGAGGGGCCTTTAGGAGAATTAAGATTGGACCTTCCAATGGACTTTGAATTTTCAATATTGAGCCACAATATTATTCAAGCCCATAAATATTAATTAATCCCACTACATAATTAATATTGCACTATCCACCTTAACCCATATTACTATTAATATGGCTCCCGGTTATTATTTCCCATGTTTATGATTATCCAGTCCATTAATTAATTTAGGTCACTGAAATAGCTTCATATTAATTAACATTTTTTTCCTTGGTTAAGGAACGGCTCAACATTATCATCCATACCAGAAATTAATTCCACTTGCAAGATTTGGTATGAAAAAACTTATGAGCCTCCCAAGGGGACAAATCAAACAAGACGTACTTGCACACGTTTCACCGTATTAAATCTTAGCAATCGTCGTGTAACCAATATCATTGTCCAAGATACAAGGTATTGAATCTCAATGATCCTCTTCCCATCATAAGTCAAAGCAATGGCTATTGATTCCACATGATCCTATTTAAGGGACGAAGATTAAGAAATAATGAACCAATGAGGTCTAATTCTTCTATATTCAGTACTGAAGAATTTGTCCTCCTGTAGGTCTTGTTCAGTACATCTTAATGCACTAGTGCAATCTCTTGGTCAAGACAAACCAATTGGAGCCTTGCACTTCAACCTTTCACGATGGTTTGTTCATTTCCATCTAGGTCGTGAATTCTGTACTTTTAGTTACAAGGGACTGTTAATTTAATATTTTGTGATCTGGTATCACTAAATTAACTACAATGTAACACGTACTTATTTATTGAACAGTTATGCAGTAAATATATGTAACATTCAATGATATTTAAAGCATCAGTGATAAATAATTTATTTCATCAAATAAGATAGAAATTCAGTCTGGTTATTCAAAGTAAAAGCATACTTTCCAGTATAACCCCAACACTAAGCTCGATGCATAATCAGCATCCGTAAATGCATGCAACCTAAAATCAGAAATTGGAGTGAAAACTTTACCATGAGATAAAGTGACCTGAATACACCTGAGTACCCTTTTGCCCGCCCGCCAATGTTTCTGAGTAGGAGATTGGAGAAACTGAGAGAGCTTGTTAACACAAAAAGAGATATCGTGTTTAGTAAGAGTGAGATATTGTAAAGCTCCAAGAATACTACGATAGAGGGAAGGTTGTTCAAAAGGAGGACTATTATGAGAAGAGAGTTTGAGATTATGGCATAATGGAGTAGGACAAGGCTTCCTTTTAGAAAGATTTGCCTTGAGAAGAATATCTTTGACATATTTTGACTGAGTAAGAGTGAGGGAGTGAGGAGTAAGTTGAGCTTCAAGCCCATGGACGTAGTTGATTGAGCCAAGATGTTAAGAGAGAAGTTGTGATGCAGGGCATCAATGAGAGACTGAATAAGTGTGGGATCATCTCCAGTGATGAGAATATCATAAACATACATCAATAGAAGAAGAGTTTTGCCATGTGCCCATTTCTGAAATAGACAATGATCTGTGACAGAATGAGTGAACCAGAGTTTGGTGCTTGCTTCAATCTATACAAGGCCTTTGAGAGTTTACAGACAAAATCAGGTTTAGAAGTGTCATGAAACCCCTCAGGTTGAGAGATGTAAAATGTCTCATGAAGATCCCCTTTCAAGAAGGCATTGTTAATATCAACCTGATGAATATCCTATCCAAAAGTGACAACAAGACTGAATATGATCCTCAAAGTAATAGGTTTCACAACTGGGTAGTAAGTGTGAAAGTAGTTTATTCCTGCATTCTGCTGAAAACCCCTAGCCACAAGTCTGACTTTGTACCTCTCCATCGTGCCATCCTAGGTGTACTTAACTCTAAAGATCCACTTAGTAGTAATGAGATTCATATCAGGTGTAAAGGGCACCAAAGTCCAGGTGCCGTTTTGTAAAAAAAAAGCATTGAATTCAGCTTGCATGGCCTCTTTCCATTCAAGAATAAGAAGATCTTCATAAACAGTATCAGGTTTAGAGATAGATGCAATAGTAGTGAGAGATCTGGGATTAAGAAGACCAGACTTGGCTCTAGTGACCATATAATGTTATTTCTGAACCGGAGGAAGAGATGTAGGATGATTAGAAGAGGAAGAAGAATGAAGCTCTCTGAGCTCAACAATAGTGTAATCTAAGGTGTAGAGTGGAGAGTAAGTAGAGGGAAATACAGGAGTATGAAAGGAAGGAGGACTACCATGAGAAGGAAGGGCTGAATGAGAAGAAGAAGGAGAGGAAAGATCAGATATAGGGGGAGAAGAGATAAGAAAAGATGGAATAACAGTAGTACTGAAGTGAGGAGGAGGAATATATGCATATTAAGTAAAATATTTAAAGGGAAAATCTGACTCATGAAAATCAATAATGTTAGAGATGTATATTTTCCAAGATTTGTGCAAGCATCTATACCCTTTATGTATTGGACTATATCCCAAAAAGACACATTTGTCTGATCTAAACTAAAGTTTAGAGGAGTTGTGGGGTCTCAAGAAAGGAAAACATGCACAACCAAACACTCTAAGATGAAGATAGTCTGCACTTTATGAAATAGAGCTTGGAAAGGAGAAACATTCTTGAGAGCTGGGGTGGGAAGAAGATTGATGATAAGAACATTAGTGTGAAAAGCAAACCACCAATATGCCATAGAAACTTTACTGTGAGCAAGCATAGACAAGGCAAGCTCAATAATATGTTGATGATTCCTCTCAACCAATCCATTTTGCTGATGAGTATAAGGACATGAATGTCTAGCCTTAATACCAAGAGAATTAAATAGCTTATGCAGACTCACAAACTTTGTGCCCATATCATAGTGAACAGACCTGATTTTTATACTAAACTGCCTTTCAACAAGAGCAATAAACTGGGGAAACAATGTAGCTACTCTAGATTTCAATTTCATGGGATATATCCAAGAATATCTTGTAAAATCGTCTACAATCACCAAGTAGTACTTAAATCCCTCAACTGAAACAACAGAAGAAAGCCCCCAGATATTAGTATGTACCATCTCAAATGGAGCAGTAGTGGAATGCAAAACAAAAGCAAAATATTTTTGATGCATTTTTCCCATCTTACATGACTCTCAAAATTCAACATCTGAAGCATGAACATGAATATTCAACTGTTTGAGTACAAGAGAATTAGTTACATGACAAGAATGTCCAAGTCTACTATGTCATATCATGTAACCCTTATTTAACACTAAAGTAGAAACTACATTACAATTAGAAGAAAACTTATTCTTGTGCTGCAAATGATCAATGTTCAGCTGGTAAATTCCATCCTTAAGAGCCCCTCTCAGTAAAACTCTTTTTGTTGTCACATCCTTAACAACACATGAAGTAGAGTAGAATTCAATCACAACATTATTGTCTTTCAAAAATTGTGATATACTAATGAGGTTTTTAGTAATATCAGGAACAAGTAAGACTCTATCCATCTTAACAGTCGTAGGAGCATGCAAGTTTGGAAAATCAAAGGATCCTACATGCTTAATAGGAATAAGATGACCACTACCAACAGTGAGATGTGAGTTACCTTGATAAGGAGTGTGCAGCTGAAGATTATCAAGCTGTGTGTTGGGTTGTGGAGACCGGAGGCAGACCACGGGAGGCGCTCGACCAAGCCAGTGGTCGAGCACTTGTGCTCGATCGAGTAGGCCTCTTTCCAGACCGCGCTGGGCACTCGACCAGGCTGCTAGCTTGAGCGGTTCTGCTCGACCAAAGCCCCAGGTCGAGCAGTTCCACAACCCAGTGCGCGAATTAGGGTTTTTTTGCCCAAGTCTCATTTAAATACCTTTGACTCATTGTATTTGCCTCTTGTACGAAAATAACACACGAAAATAGTGAATCTCCTGGCTTGGTAGTGCCCCCAGACATAGTCATTCCTGACGAACTGTGTAACCAAATTGTTTGTCTCTAAATTCCTAGTTCTATTATTTTCTCCATAATTGCTTGTTTAACTCCTAACACTGTGAAGTTACATGATGAGTAGCTCCACTGTCCATGTACCACTCAGAACCTGAAGTCTGAGAAGAAGACATAGATGTGTCATTAGAGTTCAGAAAATAGACAGGAGGAGAAGATATACGAGATGGCCTTGATTCAACATAGTGAGCCTAGAAATCAGAAGGTCCAGTAGAAGAGCCACTATTCTGAGGAGAAGAATGATTATTATTCTTAAGACCATGGAAATTAACATCAAACCTCTTAAAACACTTAGATGCCATATGATTTGTCTTGCCACACAGTTGATACAACACTTTTCCTTTGTTGCTAAAGTTGTATTTTCCTTTAGACTTGTAATTGGACTGCTTGGAATCCTTAAATACGGTATTTGCAGAAGGCATTGTTGCTCCAGTGAGAGGAGGAATAATAACAGAGGCAGAGTTTTGTTGAATCCTCATTTCATGAGTTTGCAGAATAGACTGTACTTCAGTAAAGGAAGGAAGAGATCCCCTAATAGTGAAATTAACAACCACATATTCAAACTCACCACCTAAATCTCCAAGCAAATACAAAGTGAGGTCATCATCAGGAACAACATGACCAACAATGAGTAAACCATCAACAATAGAGCGCATTTGAAGGATGTAATCATCCACAGAAAGAGTGCATTTCTTCAGAGTTTCAACTCGCGCTTTGGACTGAGATCTAAACAATTCATCCAAAATGTTCCAAACTTGAAAAGCATGAGCGCATCTACTCACATGACCAAGAATAGAATCAGAAATAGAACTCAAAATCCAACTTAATAGGAACTGATCTCGACGTAACCAGTCTAAGTAGGGAGAACTGGTACTCAAAGACTCAGAATAAAGTGGGTGGAGATGCAGTGCACAAAAAGACATCCTCAAATCTGTGAGCACGAACAGTGGCAATAATCTGAGAATGCCAATGAGTGTAATTTTGGCGATCTAGATGAATGTGTAATGTAATAAACTGAGGTAGTTTGTGTTTCAGAGTAGAAGAAGGAAGATAAGCCATTTGAGGAACAACGGAAGAGTATATGAAGATATGAAGAAAAAGCGATGAAGATTTGAAGATACAAAGGAAGAAGATATGAAGATACGAAGAGAAAATTTTGAAGATATGAAGAAAAACTAAGAAGATGTGAAGGACACGTGATGAGGATCTGAAGGAGTGTTAACAACCCTAACATAATTCGATTTCAGTAACCACTCACAACCATCCTAAACATAAATAAAGGAAGCCGACTTAAGATACCATGCTAAGAGAATATATTTTCCCATTAATGAATGAAGAGGTCTACAAATGTGTTCATAGATGTAGACTACCTATGGAGGATGCGGCCTCTCTATCCTAGCTTGCTACAATGTACGCTGGCTATTACAACTGTGGAGACACGCGGCGGATGGAAGAGCGACTAAAATTAAACAAAGACACTTGAGACAAATCATATGAAATGAGAGGACCATCCTTAAAAAAAATAAATTACCTCAGCGCCGCTGGCACGATGGAAGGAGACACGAGGCGGATAGATGGGCGGCTGAAATTAAATAGAGACACTTGAGACAAATCATATGAAATGAGAGGAACCGTGGTTAAAAAAAATACAAATTACCTCAGTGCCACCGCTGCGAAGGAAGGAGACGCGAGACGAATGGAAGAGCGGCTGAAATTAAACAGATATATGTGAGACACGCGGCGGATGGATGGGCGGCTGAAATTAAATAGAGACATTTAAGACAAATCATATGAAATGAGAGGACCATCGTTAAAAAGAACACAAATTACCTCAGTGCCGCCGCCACAACAGAAGGAGACACACGGCGGATTGAAGGGCAGCTGAAAATAAACATATACATTCTGACAAATCCAACAGATGAAATGAGAGAGAGAGAGAGAAATTGGATACCAAGAAACTGTTGAGTCTAGATGATTCTGAAATTAGCTTTTGTGCCTTAGAAGAACCTTTGAAGCATATGAGTACGTTAATTTATGTTATATAGCAGAGCTCCCAAAGCCATCATATGATGAAGTTCTAAAGGCCTATGATTGGGTGAGAGTTGAGCTTCTAGTCTAGTTCGTAGCTCAATTTTATAAGCTCACACTGAGCATATCCGGATCTCAAATGATCACATCCAACAAAATGTTTCAAGAAATAAGTGTGGAAGAAACGCTTTCTTAAGAAGTGGTTGGGTAGTGAAGATTTCGAGCTGAGTATGATGTCAAAGAGGATGAAAGAGAAATTTGATCAATGTTGGGGATCAATTGAGAAGATGAACATGAATTTGTATTTCGCTGTGATTCTTGATCCACACCACAAGCTAGAGTTCGTTGAATTATCTTTTGATAGATTGTACGATGATGTTTCAAAGTGAGCTTTGATGAAAAATAAAGTAAAGAATGGAATGCAAGAAATGTTCTATATGTACAAGAAAAGGTGTGGTGCTCCAGAAAGTCCAGTTGTTGCCATATCAAGTTCATTGTCATCGGGCATCGCTGAGTATTCATCAGATATATTGTTGACGATCAATTTAGGGAGTACAAAACTGGAACAAGAAATGAGCATGCAAAAACATAGTTGGAGAAGTACCTAAGTGAGTAATATGAGTTTGAAAATGAACTCGAGATGTACTTGTTGTTCCCGTCTCCACAGTTGCTTCAGAGTCCACTTTTAGTGAGGGTGAAAGGAATCTTGACGCATTTAGGAGTTCATTGTCTCCTATAATTGTTCAAGCCCTCATTTGTGCTCAAAATTGGATTCGTACATAATCTACTTTTATAAGTTCAGAGGAGGATTTGAGTGATCTTGAAACCCTCGAAGAAGGTATATATTATTTTTTCTTTTAATTATTTATTATTATTTCATACAATTAGTTTATATACTATGACTTGATAATGACTCATTCTTCTTTTTTATCTTATAGAGACTGATATGGGGATCGATCATACCTTAGTTGATGTTTGATTGAGCTACAATGCAACTACAAAAGTATTTCTCTCTTTAAATACTTATATATATTATTTTTATAAATTGATCAAATAAAAACAAATGTCTTAATCACAACCCATATTAATTTTAGCAAAAACTTCTATGACCCAAGTTCATGTAATTTTTTTTCAAGTATTATTGTTGTGCATACAAAGTGTCACTGTTTTTTTTTTTATCGGGGAATTGGTGAATCGAACCCATGACCTCACGGTACAAGTAGTGGTGCATACAAAGTGTCACTGTTGTGCATATTGAATGATCATGTATTACATGTAAGTAATTTATGTGAAAGTTTATGTAATTCATCCACTTATCATTTTTTTTTTATTTTTGTAAACAAAGTGTTTAATATTTCCATTGATACTTATCACTATATATTTTTTTATCATTTGATTGTTATTTAAGAACATCCCAAAAGCCCAGAGACTATACAATATCAACATCGACAAGAATTTTTGTGTAATAGTTGGAAATAATTTTGATGTTTGTCAGCCTAACCAAAAAAAAAAAAAAAAAATTGACATTTGACAACCACAAAACTATAATTTTTTTTATTAGCCATTGTTTTTTTGTGAATGAGAAAGGTAAATGTTAGTGAGCATTTTCAAATGGGCATATCTATATGAGGGTTTGATAATATATTAAAGTACTCTAGAATATCATACTAACTATTTTTGCTTATTTAAGTTATATTGATCTTTCTAGATTGCCTATTACAATGAGTGGGAGATAATCATAATACATTAAACCACATATATGAGAATTAAATTAATCCACGGGTACAATACTAGTCAGGATTAAACAACAGGACACCAAGGGTAATCTAATGTGGGTTTTTAATATGTAAATATTGAAGTTACGATAATAAGATTAAAATTAATAGGCATGACATAGTATCTCGTTTCCCTTATATGTATTCTTTTATTCTTTTTTTTTAAAATAAATCAATGATTCTCCATTGACAAAAACTTACTTAAATTTTTACATTATTTTTAAGCGTAACTTAATCATTTCTAATGTTTTTTGAAGATATGAATTTTGAGGAAGATACATCCGATATACATATATATATACATATTTAATAGTGAAAATGTATAAATTATCATTAAAGACAATAATCTGTATGAATCTGAGTTCTCGATGAACTTTACTTCTTCAAATATCATTGTTATATATATGAACATTATTATTATTGTGTTTATGCATTTTCCCCTTTTTATAAATATATAGTGCATTGATATTATACAATGATAGTGTCTACACAAAAGAGTGGTAGATAGAGTTGTTCATATGATATCTACTCATCATTAAATTCAAACATGTGCAATGTGCATTTTGTGTTTTCTTAATGTTTTGAATATATAAAGTTCATTTTTTGTGTATTTTATGTTGTTAATTTTCTATTAGATTATGTATACATACATTTCGACAATTATTTGAATTTAATGTGATATATATATATATATATATATATATATATATATATATACTTGCTAAAAAGTATCAATGCAATTAAGCAAGGGTCAAGATAGTTTAATGGCAAAAAAAATGATTGAGTCGTCATGTCAAACAAAAATGAGCAGATATGTTGGAACTTGAAAATGAATCAGAAGAATAAAATTAAAAAAAAACATTACCATTACAGAGGACATAAAGACTTTTTAATTTTAAGTTTTTAACCCAACAATAAGGTAGTCTTCACTTTAATTTTGTTGTGTATATCAGTAGACCATCAGGTCTATTTCTCTCCCTCTCTCCATTGCCTATATATTAACAAAAGTATACGCAAATATATCTCAGCAATCCCAGCATTAACAAAATGTTGGAATATATTATTATATTCTGCCTTATTTATAATGATATCACTTAAACATGAATGTAAGTTGCCATAATTAAAATACAAAATTTAAGTGTACAAAATTTTGATCTAAATAAGAACTGATTTTTATGATCCAAATTTTGGATAAGTACATGCAAATTTAAATATATAAAAGGAAAAAAATGCATATTTGCGTGAGGCGGAACATAATTAGTGCATTGACGCTTTAATATTTTTAAAAAAAAATGAGTGTTGATTTGTGCTAGATTGTACCCCATTTCATTCATGAAAACCTTTTCAGACGAATTTTTGATATGGAGAAAAAACTTCTTCACTGGTTGATGCCCTGTGGCCCACCATAATTATATGTTTTTCTTTCCTTATACACTCCATATCTCAACTTGTCGAGCCCTTTAAATATTTTTCAGAAGACAGGTAAAGAAAATTTGGTAGACTAGAGCATAAAATAGTATCTTCATGTTAAACAAAAAAGAGTATGTAGGATAGGTTGGAAATTAATGAACTAAAAGGACAACAAATCTTATAAACCCAATAAGGCGTTTTCACTTTTTGTGGTCATCTGTGTAGTATTATTTATAGCACCGCATGCTTCAATGTTGTCAATAACAACTGATATGGTGCGTACAATCATGTTTATATAAAGGCTTTGCTTTTTGGTGTTCAATCTCAAGATACCAATCATAATTAAATGTTTTGTCCAACTGCCCAATTATCAACAAGTAAAAGAAATTTTGTAGACTAGAGCATAAAATAGTATCTTCATGTTAAATAAAAAAGAGTATGTAGGGTAGGTTTGAAATTAATGAACCAAAACGACAACAAATCTTATAAACCCAATAAGGCGTGTTCACTTTTTGTGGTCATCTGTGAAGTATTATTTATAGCGCCGAATACTTCAATGTTGTCAATAACAACTGATATGGTGCGTACAATCATGTTTATGTAAATGCTTAGCTTTTTGGTGTTCAATCTCAAGATACCAATCATAATTAAATATTTTGTCCAACTGCCCAAATATAAATAGGTAAAAGAAATTTGGTAGACTAGATCATAAAATAGTATCTTCATGTTAAACAAAAAAGAGTATGTATGGTAGGTTGGAAATTAATGAACCAAAAGGACAACAAATGTTATAAACCCAGTAAGACGTTTTCACTTTTTGTGATCATCTGTGAAGTATTATTTATAGTGTCGCATGCTTTAATGTTGTCAATAACAGCTGATATGGTGCGTACAATCATGTTTATGTAAAGGCTTAGCTTTTTGGTGTTCAATCTCAAGATACCAATCATAATTAAATATTTAATCCAACTGCCCAATTATCAATGGGTAAAAGAAATTTGGTAGACTAGAGCATAAAATAATATCTTCATGTTAAACAAAAAAGAGAATGTAGGGTTCTATCCCTCTCTCCATCGTCTATATAATTAACAAAAGTATACGTAAATATATCTCAGCAATGCCAGTATATAAAACAAACTTTTTGTAAAAGAATTTTTTTTTTCACTAGTTAATGCCCTGTGGCCCACCATAATTATATGTTTTTATCTCCTTATACACTCCATATCTAAATTAACTAGCCTTTTTAATATTTTCCAGAAGCATAAAATTAATAGTATCTTAAACAAAAAAGAGTAGGGTAGGTTGGAAATTAAAACCAAACGCATGTGTACAGTCATATTAATACATCCATCTACACCCTTAGAAAATCTACTTTCACTCTCTCATTTCATTGTACCTACAAAAAAACTCACTTGCCCAAAAAAAAATACTTTCACTCTCTCATTTCATTGTACCCACAAAAAAACTCACTTGCTCAAAAAAAAATGGCGGATGTTGACGCTGGCTTAATCGACATAACTTCCATGCCACTTTCACACCAAGCCTTTGTCTTGGTTCTATGAGGACAAACGTCCTCCAGGAAGTTTCCAACACCTTCCCCGAGTGGAGGGATCTAGTCGATCCTATTTTCACTCAGAAGGTGTTTCTAGATCGAACTTCGTCTATTTTTTCAAAACGTTCTTGCGATAATGAATGATTGTCCACATGCTTTTGTTTTTGAGGAGATAGAGGCCAATGGAGAGGTGGCGGGATTTCTTGTGGAGGCTTACTGATCGGCTGAATCAGCCCCTGCTTCCCCACGCTCCTCCGGTTTTTGACATCATGACCCGTGATTTTATTGCGGGGTATGTGGCCGCCATCAACTGGGCCTCGAGTTCTAAGTCGACTCGAGAAGAGGACGCTCAAGCATAGGAATCGGGATAACCTCGTAAATATCCGGGATGGGATGATCCTGAACGAGAGTCTAATTCAAGCGGTGATGAGGTTGTACCGAGCCAACCGGAACGACGATAGGGTGCGCCTCTTCACTGATTTCTCCGCCAGCGGATCGTGAGAACACGAGGAGAAAATATGAAGATGGTGACGGTGAACCGTAGTCTTGCCGAGGTCTAGCACGGGGAGAGCCAAAAAAATTGGCGAGGAGGACCATCTATGGCGAGTACAAGAGATGTATCAAATTTATTGTGGGGAAGATGTCACCAGGGGAACATTATCAAAACTTCCATCCCCAAAACACAACTGATGAAGGGTTTGCCTCTCTCAACACACTGGTGACACTTCTTGAAAATGTCCAGCCGGTTCGTCTTTGGATTGTCAACCTCTTTTCAATCCCTATTGATGCAATGACCACTGTTGATTTTGCTAACCTCCAGCATCAGCTAAATCGTGAAATGTGGATTGCGGATCTTGTTGAGGTTCTCCGCCAGAAAGCTGATGATCTTGTTTGATGGAGGTGATAGAGGATCCCTTGAAGGAGGACTTGATGGTGAATTTAAGTATTGTGTTTTTCTTGTTGTTAACCATTGAAGAATTTGTCACCCTTGATATCTGTTGTTTAATCTCGATTGTGAATTTTAATTATTGTGTTTTTTTTGTTAAGCAGCGAAGAATTTGTTACCCTTGTTATCTGTTGTTTAATCTGACTAGTTTTGTACTACCTGTGGATTGTGTTTAATCTTCAAACTAGTTATTTAATTTTTGTATATGAATAAATATTGGAAGGAAAATTAAATATTATATAAATATATATTCTCATATATTTGGTTTAATGTAAAAGGATTCTCTCCCACTTTTAACTTTAACTATACATAATATTATAGTATAATAAATTTCACAACTGATATGAAATTTTATAGTCATTCCTAATTTTATGGATGGCTTGTTCAATATTCCAATACACTATTCGAAACATTAGTTTAAATAGGTCCTGATTCTATTGTACATCATTTTTTATATTTTATGTGTATATTATTATGTGTGTATTACATGTTACTTGAATTAATAACTGAAAGTTTGTGTTTGTGTGTGTGGAACATAGAGCCCGACACCCACACTCGAAGAAGAATGAGATTGTTAACTGCTACAAGGAGAGTGGATGGACATTGGCTGATTTTGATGAAGTATTTTTCAACAATGGTTTGTATCCTTATGATGATTGGGATTTCATAGAATATTTCGTGGAGGTCTTCGACAAATGGGAAATCGATACCAAGGTCTTTTTCTATTTAAAGGTTTCAAAATTCGTAATCCGATATAATAATCCAGATGATGACAATCTTACTTATGATGGGATCCTCGATAAAATTTGCTCCATAACATATGTCTATCAACTTTTCAAGCGATTTGTATTCAACACTATCGGTGTTGAATACAATTTTCTGAGGCATTCTAAGAAGGTTAACAACGACTACTGGAACTGTGAGGGATAGGTAAATTCAATGCACCGGTTATATAATGTTTCAATTTATTTTCTGAATATGACTTATAATTAAAGTATTCATGTACCAAGAACCACTTTATATGCATATGTTTAGGATGGAGGGGTTTTCTTTTTATGAACAATGCTATCATATGTTTGAAGAGAGAGGAGTTGAAAGATATGTCAATGATGATCTGCCGCCAGTTGATCCAAACATTTCAAAGGGTGTTAAAATCACGGATGTAAGAGATGTCTTCAAAAGATACTATCAAGCTGGTTAGGGTGATTGATGTGGGGCCTTTATGATATGTTGGAGTTTTAACTTAACTTTTGCCTGTAATTATAACTTAATTTAGTTTTTGAACTTGGGGGTTGTTGATGTGGTTGTTTTGTTGCAGTGAATGGTACAACTGTTGGAAGTAATTGATAATTGTTGGAATTTTTTTTGCTTTTGTGCCATTAAATGGCATGTTATGGACTAATGACTGCATATTATGGCTTGTTTCTATGTTATTATTACATCCTACTGATACATCCTCTTATTTTGACATATTTTGGAATGTATTTCATATTCTATTGTTTTCATTTGAAATGTTATTTGGTTTTGGGCCTTGAATTGTTATAGATATTCAATTGCCCACTGCATGGTTATTTTTCATCAATTACACACAAGTGTTTTTCTATTATTAGAATTCTTATATCAAGTTTCTCATAATTCATGGCTCACATTTAATGTGTTATATCAAATACTAGAAATTGTCCATTCTTATATCAAGTTTCTCATAATTCTTATATTCAATTGCCCACTGCATGTGTTATATTTTTTTATATTTTGAGTCAATACTACTAAAATAATAACAAAATCCACACTACATACCCATCTCAAAACATGTACCTATATTCTATGGCGAATCAAAAGGTTATATATGAATATGTATAATTAAAAAATACATAACAACTAATTGGTAGTCAAAGGTATGCTAATATGTCGACATATAATAATGGAAACACTGCATACCCAAAATGACGATAAGTGAAATACCGAAAATGTCCAAAATATCATAGATATCCAATGCAAAAGTGAAATAGAATTGGTGGGAGGGAAAGTCAAAGTTCTCGATGGGAACCTAGTACATGTAATAAGTTTTAGGCGGGAATATGTAAATTATGTGTATCTATTCCCTATAGCTACCCAATTGACATAATAGTGAGAAAACCACATGAAATTAGCTCCCAAGAGATAAAAAACGCACGACATACTTTGTTGGCTGGAGAGAAAAGAACATCGATTGAGGTAATTATCGACGACCGCGATATGTTTTATATCTTCATTCGTATAATTTATTACGATATTATTGTATATATTTTTGGTTGCGCTTGTAGATTATGTCGAACTACAGCCTATGTTCGTATTAAATTTTTGTTTAAAATGACGATGGATTGATTTAGATCATACACATATGTTGCCATAAAATTGTATAATTGAATGTATTTTAGAAGGATGGATGTAGCAACAACCAATAACGAGGTTGTCTACTTGCTGCTCGAGGAGATTATGCTCCACATAATTACTGTCATTTCCATTATTATTGAGATTATGAGAATGAATAGACTTAGGGGTGTAAGAAGAGCAAGGATAAGGTATACAATAATAGGTCGTATACCTGGACATGTACGGGCCCTAAGACGACTAGTTGGTAGATATGATTCTGATTGCTTTGATAATCTAAGAATGGATCGTAACACCTTCGGCAGACTATGTATTATGTTATGTAATGTTGGCGGATTGGTTGACGGCAAATATGTTAGTATAGAAGAACAAGTGGCAATGTTCTTAAGTGTATTATCACATCATCAGAATAATCGAGTAGTTAGATTCCATTTTAATCGTTCTGGACAAACCGTTTCATATTACGTCCACCAAGTATTGTGTGTTGTTCTCCAACTACATGAAATATTGCTGGTCAAGCATGTGCCAATTTTTGATGACTGCTACAATCCTCGTTGGAAATGGTTTAAGGTAATTAAGTTGATGGTCTTTATATTGGTACATTTAATTTTGGTATACATATTTGTATGTATTTTTTTAATTAATTGCATTCGTACACAGGGATGTCTTGGTGCACTTGACGGCACATATGCGAGTGTGCACGTCCCAATTGCAGATAGAGGACGATATAGGACCTGTAGGAACATAATATCTACAAACGTTCTAGCTTGTTGTGATCCGGAAATGCAATTCTCATACGTTCTAGCGGGTTGGGAGGGATCGACATCGGATGCTAGGGTGTTAAGGGATGCTGTCAATCGAGTGAATGGGCTTAAAGTTCCAACGCTTATATGTTAAATATGTTTATAATTTATAATTTAAAACAATGATGATTTCTAATTGGATAGTTCTTGCTTCTAAGTACATATTATCTATGCGACAATGGCTATGCAAATAGTCCAGGTTTTCTATCGCCGTATAGGAGTGTGTGTTATCATCTGGATGAATGAGGACCAAAATAAACATTTCCCGTGAACACTCAAGAACACTTCAACATGCGTCATACACGTGCACGGAACATTATCGAACGTGTATTTGGTGTATTAAAAAAGAGATGGGGTATCTTTAGTAGTACCACCTTCTATCCAATTAAGACCCAAACGAGATTGATTATGGCTTATTTTCTATTACACAATTTTATTCGGACTGAAATGGAAGTATATCCTATAGATGCTCTATTAGACGATGATGAAGCAGATATTGAAAATGACAATTACAACGGAGATTTTGTAGAAACAATTGAAGCAACATAAGAATGGCCTGCCCACAGGGAACAAATGGCTCACAACATGTGGGAAGAATATAATGGCCATTAGGAAGTTGTGTCGACATTCCCAAAAAAATAATTTACGTGTATTTCCATGTTAATTATTATCTATGTTTCTGTTAAGTTAGCTTGTAGAACCAACATTTCATTCGAATCATATTGTTATGTTTATTTGATTTGCTTTGATATTCTGCTTATTTCTTAGTGTGTCTTATGTTTTTTTCATCATACAATGATCATAGCTCATATATTTTACAGTTCATGTGACAGTGAATACATATGTTTTGATAGTTGATTTGTTTATATGTTATATGTAATTACTAAGTTATGATTGACAGTTTATGAACCATATCACTTTATACCTTGTTTGTTACATGTTTGTTTGAGATTGTAGTTGTGCAATGGATGACACGGAGGTTGGAGGAAAATGAGGTAGAGGTGCCGCTAAAAAAACCAATAACACACGGAGGATATGGACAAAGAACAAAGAAAAGGTGTTGATGGATGCGCTTAAGAAATTAGTTAGTAATGGATGGAAAAGCGATAATGGGTTTCATACGGGATACTTGCTTAAGTTGGAGGACGCTATGCGCAAGGTATACCCAAATACCGACTTGAAGGTCGAACCTAACATTATGTCAAAGATGACTAATTGGAAAAAGGCTTATGGTGACATTATTTCTATTCAACGTGATACTACTGGTGTTGGTTTCAATACTACCACAAATCAATTGGATGTCACAGACGAACAATGGGAATTGTTTATCAAGGTACAATGTAATTATATATAACTGTTGGTTTTTAATAATTTTGGCGAGTTTTGTTTATTATAGATGACTATGTACAACTACAAAATTTGATTGTTGTGATCTCATTGCAGAAAGATTCAAGTATGAAAGGAATGCGGTACAAAGAATGACATTTATTTCTTGAATGGGTTGAGGTGTTTGGAAAGGACCGTGCAACGGGCGATATAGCAAAAGATATCACAGACGGAGCAATTAATGAAGAAGCAAAGGAATGAAAACAACAAAAACATAAACACAAATAAGGATACTGAATCGGGAGATGATAACTACATCAATCTATGGTCGTTCAACATTCAATGGGCTGATTACGGAAAAAATAGAAAATAACACAGCAAACAAAGACGTCCATATTGAGACGTCGGCTAAGACACGTAAGAAAAAGAAGGCGAAGATGGATGTGGTTGACAATACAATGGTTAATATTCTACAAGATTTATGTTGTTCAACTGGAGATCGTCTAGGGACAATTGCAAAAAGGATTGGATATGATCACGACTTATGTGGAAAATGAGAGAAAGTGTTTCGTTTGCTAGGAAACGTGCCAGGCATTTCAACCATGCAGAAGATCGAAATATATGAGATTATTGAGGCCAAGGTTAAAAATCTAGACATATTCATGGGATTGACCGAAGACGAAACGTGTTGTGTACGCAATGCACTTGTTATCACATGGGAATGAGTAGCCGTGGGTATATGTTATGACCATTTTGTGTTGATCGTAATTTTCTTTTGAACACAACATATATGTTGTTATTTTTTATGGTTTATGACTATGTTGTCAAGCTTATGTTTGTTACCCTTTTGTGTAGATAATGACTATGCTAGTATTGGTAGACTTATGAATGGGGTATCTTAAGCTAGTAGCTTGAACAGTAGTCAGTTTGTTGCACTTCAAGACTTGTGGAAATCCAATCATTATGGTTGTTTGTAGGTATTAAAACATCTATTATAGCTTGTTGTGTGGCATACTCACGCTTTCATATTAATTGATTGGTTTAATGTGATATTACGTACTATATAGAGTAGCATAAAATATTAGAATAAGCATAATACAAACATTACAACATCATATTATACATGGAAAAATAGAAATTCCCAAACAAAGCAAAAGTACAAGAAATGAAAATGACATAATCGAACGCCACATAAACGGGAAACTTGACCAAACTAAAACCAGAATTTTACCCTCCAACCAACCGTCAGACCACATCAACATCTCCAACCAAATTCCCAACATCTTGAAACCATCAACAACTCCAACCAAACTAACCAACCATTATTACTTCCAAGGAGAAACATTATTCCATAAAGGTGGAGGACCCTTTGTAGAGGTACCGTACCACCACCTTCTTGGTTGCTTGGAATGCTCACATCTGAATGCCGTGAAGGAGAATTCTATACCAAGGACAATTTGGTAAAATGACCAATTAAACCTAAACTACACTTATAAGTAAGGCTAGGTCTTGTATGCACCCGGGTGCACCGTGCACTCATAGTATATTTCAGAAGCGTGCAATTTGTTATGCTGAAAAGTATGATTTATTTATACAGTAAAGTGCAACTGTTAATATGGAAACATAGTTGCATGCTTCTGTTTGGAATAGTTGCATGTTTCTGTTTTTTATAATTGCACTTTTCTAAATGCACTATGAGTGCACAGTGCACCCAGGTGCACATGAGACCTACTCTATAAGTAAACATGTGTTTGTGATATTCATAATATCATATATACTAAAGGCGAATCACCCCCAATTCATGTGGTGACTTTATTTCAAATCTCTCAATTTCTGTGAGAAGTTATTTATAGTATTAATTATTAATTTTTTTAATAGTTTAGTTTTAGCCATTCACTTATTTAATTGTGATATTTACCTTCCATTTATATCATATCTATTAATTATGAATTACCCCCTATTTATGTGGTTTTTATATATAAAATATTTCATCTTCAAAACATATACATTAATTTATAATAAATACATACTCCATAATTTA
Source organism: Stenogyne calaminthoides (assembly GCA_037126765.1). Taxonomy (NCBI): domain Eukaryota; kingdom Viridiplantae; phylum Streptophyta; class Magnoliopsida; order Lamiales; family Lamiaceae; genus Stenogyne; species Stenogyne calaminthoides. The sequence goes on along the minus strand of JBBCBC010000026.1, from coordinate 21,843,136 downwards.
TAAATTTATACTCCCTCTTATTCCTTTTAAGTATCACTAGCATGTAACCCGACGTACTACGTTTAAAATAAATACCCGACGTATTTAATTAGTTTGATATATAAATGTAATTTTTGTTTCTAATATTATATTTGCATTCATTTCTCATTCTAAATTGCTCCATCTCATTCTTCTTAATATCTTCATAGTCTTTTAGAATATTTATGTAATAAATGTCATTCTGATATTTTCTCCCCTCATTATATCATATATGCCCATAATAATTAATTTACATGATCATTTAAATTTTCTTATGGCAACATTAATTTTAATTTTTTATAATTAAATATTTATAAAAATAAATACTAATCGTTGAAAAAATTATTCACACAACATATTTGTAGAAAAATAAAAAAAATTAATAACCATTAAAAGTAATCATTAAGGGTATATATGAAATAATGATGGATGAAAATGTCAAAACGACATATATTATGTAAATAATATATAAGACTGAAATGCATAAGACATCTAATTTTAATGGAAGTAAGTTTTTTAAAATAAGAAATAAATGAAAATATACACAAATAATATTTAAATATAAATATTATACCTGTAATTAAATTAATTAAATATTTAAAATATTTCAATTAAAAGTGTTAGTTAATAACTGTATGTATTTCTTCCATAGTAAACACAAGATAACCTTGGATATTTAAACTTGGCCTCACATAGTTAGGTTATCTCTCCTAACCCTGCGAGCAAAAGTAAATGTGGTCTAAATTTTTTTAGAAAATTCTAGATTTTTTTGGTCCGTCAAATTGAGTCTGTCAAACTTAGAATAAGATCATATTTTACACCTATAAAAAGAGGTTTCATTGCCTTGAACACTCTATATACAGAGATGAGAGCTTATCTTATATTAGAAGCTTCGCTTAATAAAATAATGATACTCTTAATCAATAATTAACAGTCAACGAAAAAAACAGAAAACTGCACTAGCTAGTTTTTATTAATTAAAAAAATTAAGATATATAAAATAATATATATATTAAGATATATAAAATAAAAATATATATCTAAACAGAAAACTACAACTAGCTAGTTTTTATTAATTAATTAAAAAAATTAAGATATATAAAATGAAAAATATATATTAAGATATATAAAATAAAAATATATTATATCTATGATTATGAATAATGATGAAATAATAAGAAATTAAATGTGAAAAACAAAACAAAATGAAAAAGAAAAGAATCAACAAAATAATACAAACTTCATCAATTTTATTATAAGTTGCCTAATACTGGAGAAATAATAAGAAATTAAATGTTAAAAACAAAACAGAATGAAAAAGAAAAGAATCAACAAAATCCTACAAACTTCATCAATTTTATTATAAGTTGCGTGATTTGAATGGATGTGTAAGAATTTCAAGCACATCTATATGCCCAGAAGTGATGACATAATGTATTTGTAGAATCTCATGTCGAGTCAACATTGGATATAGGATATGTAGGATCTTATGTCGAGTCAACATTGGATATAAGATAGGAACATGGATATAGGATCTAATTCTCAGCAAATCAAAGATCAAAAGTTGAGTTTATTACTATCTCAAGTTTTGGGATTGTTGAGCTTGACTGGGGTGGCAAACACAATCTCTCAATCGAACAAGCATATTTTGTTGTTTCTTCAACCTACGAACTAATAAAGTTTGCCTGTTTAGATTGCTCCTTCAACCTACAAATTGGCGCAGGTGGGTTTGGAACTACTAGGTCACTAGGGTCTAATTGGGTTTGGAGATTTTTTTTTTTTTTTTTGAGAAAATCAGATTTTTAATTTCATTCTTTTTTAATCATGTAACTTACACTCATTTAATCTTAGTTAAAAAATAAAAATTATAAATTTTGTGACACAAAATAACTTCTGTTTTTATGTTAGACTATTTATAAATTCATCGTTTTAGCAGTTTTTATGTGATTGGACACGCGAATCTCACATCACAATTAATAGATTTAAAAAAATTATATATTTTTATTTTTTAAAATGGAAAAAGTTAAATGTCATTTCCATAAACCCTTCTTACGTAGTTATGTTTTTGTTTTTTTCTTTTTTTCGCAACGGTATATAGTTGAGTCGGACTCCTTAAAACTTATCTATAATATAAAATTTATTATATTATATTTATTAATTGATAATATTATATTTATAAATTGATATCATAGCATTAAATGTTATAGATATTAGTTTATAAAAATAATAATATCAGCTAATAATTATAATGATATTAATTTTCATAGTATGAACAAGTGTTGCATGAGAATTTGTGTATGTACTTATGTTAACAAAGTTGATATAATTGAGACGTCGGTTTTATGGTGACTCTACTTTCTAATTGAATAAATATTCGTTTAAAAAAAAATTATAAATATATAAAAATAAAGTTTGTCAAATTTTCAAGAATGCATACTTGAGAAGTGTAAGTACACTTGCTTTATGATGAAGTAGTGAACTTCACCCTCTACCAAGAAGAGTGACTTAATATTAACCAATTAAATTTCTTTTTTTTTTGTTCTTTACATTTAACTTTTCACTTATATTTTTTAAGTTTGATAATTTTTTTTATTACAAATGTATTTTTAACACATTAATTGTCAAATTAATCGACTTTTTACTGTCTTTAATTTGACATACATATAATTCAAATTCATATTTAAAATATGAATTTCAATGTTTTAAAATATATTTATGATATAATTCAAATTCATATTTAAAATATGAATTTCAATGTTTTAAAATATATTTATAATTGTATGATTATATGAGTTTAATTTTTTCTCTAATTTTTAAATTTTATAATCATCTAAAACAATTTAAATACGTTATGAGTTGAATGATTAATTAAAAAAATAAATATTTAGTTTTATAATAATGAGATATACATATATTATTTTATAAAATTCTTATATAAGTAAAGATAAATTAATAAATAACAATATCTTTTAAAAAAATTAATATAACAATATGTATATTAGCATAATATATTTAATTTAAATTTATCATAATTAATTTTAGGAGTTTTATCAATTCAGGGCCTGAAAGATGGTAAATCTATCAATTTAAGGCCTGAAAGATTTTTTCTATCGGTTCAAGGCCTAGAAGATAGAAAACTATCAATCCAGGACCTGAAAGATAGAAGATATCAATTCGAGGCCTACAAATTTTAAGGTCATGTTTATCACTAACCCTATGTTAGTGTTAGTGTCCTAGAGACAATCTATTATAATCATCTAAAAACATAATTATAATCCGCGATGATATTTATTTTCATATCTCGATTTAATATGATAGTTCATTTAATATTAATCCGAATATGACAATACACTTGTTTGAATATTATGTTTGATTGTTTGCATTTTAGATTAGCTTGAATTCGCAATGTTTTTTTGCAGTTATCAAAACTCCCCCAACAATTTATAATTGTGATTATATGAGTTTAATTTTTCTCTAATTTTTAAATTTTATTGAGGTTGTGAGAACTATAATAATGAGATATACATATATTATTTTATAAAATTCTTATATAAGTAAAGATAAATTAATAAATAACAATATCTTTTAAAAAATTAATATAACAATATGTATATTAGCATGATTCTCAAATAAATTTATCATAATTAATTTTAGGATTTTATCAAGAATGAGATATTGATGATCAATTTAAGGCTCGAAAGATTTTTCTATCGGGAAGATTGAAACTATCAATCTGGACTTGAAAGATAGAAGATCATACCTCTTTTAAGAGTTTATCACTAACCCTATGTTAGTAAGATCTCACATTATTATAACGAGATAATACGTATTTCATGATGGATGTTCATTTAAATAATGTAGAATACAAATTTTTGAATATTATGTTTGATTGTTTGCATTTATTCCATCCGAGAAACCGTTTGATGTATTTCCACTATATGTGTCATCAAGAATGGGATATTGATGATGGATGTCTCGGTTAGTGGGAGCGAAGATCTCATACTCCTTTTCATGACTTGAGGTCAACCCATCCGAGAAATCGTTTGATGTATTTCCACTATATGTGTGGGATGATGAACTTTGACCATGACCGACGTGTGGGATGATGAACCCTTCCATGGGTAGATATGGCTTGGATTGGGTTCATCACGTTCATCACGTAAGTGTACGTGGTAGTTGAGCCAAGAAAAGGATTCATTCCTCAAAGTGTATTTAGAGAGAATACTTATCTTCTCGTCATAATTGGATCTAAGTCATCGACCGATGCACGTCAACTTAGACTTTGTGGCTAAGTGTGACATACATGATCAATTAGTGATTAGAGATAAATTGATTAAGTTATTTGAATAGACACTTCATCATGTTAAAGACTTAATCGAGTATTCGCGAATGAAATGAGGAAATCGTAACATCCCATGTTTCAGTTACATGTAGTTGCACGTTTCTCGCAACGTACCTCATATATTGAGAATGTCTGATTTATTGTCTAGGGTTCAATTAAGACCGTTAGTTTGACTAATCGTTCGATATATGAGCGTCTATGGGTCACACAACAAGTAATTCCCTTTGACGGATTATTGTTGGTTGATTAAGTATTAAATTGAATTTAATATTTAATTATGGAGAAGCAATTAATAATAGATTAATTTGGAATTAATTATTATTAATGTTTAATTAAATTGGATTTAATTAAACAAGAATTCCCAATAATAATATTTGGAATATTATTGTAGGATTTAATATATATGGAAACAGATCGTAGAGATTTGTCATATATGGAATTTAAATCCGGTGAGATTTATATTTAGGGAATTAAATTAAAGAAGTTTAATTTAATTAATTAAAAGGGATTTTAATTTCAGGCTAGCTTAGGTTTTAAGCTGGGCCTCCCTATATATATTAGCTCTTGGGATTTCACAAAAAGTTTTACGCTTCACAATTTCTTCATAAAATTAAGAGTTGGATTTTCCTAGCTGATTCGACTCGAGATTCAACACTAGTAAATCCGTGCAGATCTGTTGAAGGGGATTACGTGGATACCATAGTAGAGGAATCTGCTCTACGGCTACTGAAAGTTTACTCGTTACGATTATTGTAATCGTTGTATGCAATTATGTGTTCGTTGTTGGTGAACTGTCTTTCCGCTCCGCATGTTTTACGTGATTACGTGCCTTCGTCTCCTTCGTCTCCTTCGTCTCCGCAGATCTGTTTTACATGTTTTACTTTGTTTTTTTGTCACGGGTCGCTCGTCTCCTTCGTCTTCGCCCAAAACCCAGAATTAGGGTTTTCCCCCTTTTTCGCCGCCGCACTGCTCCTCGCGCTTTACCCTCGGCCGACGGCGCTACGCCGCATCGCCAAAGGCCAGTGCTAAGCACCGCGCCTCGCGATGCGCACGGGAGCCAGCAGCACGACTCCCTAAGCACCCCGATCCCATCTTGGAGGCGTCGATCTTCTCCACCTCGATTCATTGCGAATCACCGCCGATTCTCTCCAATTTCGATGCTAGTCTCTTGAATGCACTCGGGGCTTGGCCGGCGTGCCCGTCTCGATGCGTTTCAAGGCGGCGCGTCACCGGATTCGGGAAGAGTCAGTGGCGACGCACCACCGACTCGTCGATTGCCTGTGTTTGTCGATCTAGTTTCGAACCAGAAATCGATCAGGGGTTCGGCACCGCGCTTACCCCTCTGTTCCGTCTGCATCGATGACGGGTCGCTCGCATGCTAGGCGTGGCGTTGGCGACCCGTGTCGAATCGCTAGCCAAACCTCGTCGCGTCGCCTTGCCAATTATGTTCATCTTCGTTTGGAACCTGAATTGTTTCGATTGTTTTGGTTCCTTGGTTGGATTGAAAGGATGAATTAATTTGATTAATTGTGATGCGATTTTGATTCTGAATTTTTGGGTTAATTGGGTGTTTGGATTTCGAATTGGATTCGATTTGGTTGGGTGATGATGTAGGAGGGCTGTTTTGCAAATTCGATTTGAGACAGGCCCTCCCGTGCAAATTTTAGAAATTGCACCTGAGCCCCCAGGATTAAAATAAATAAAAATTGAATTTTGGAATTTTATTGTATATAATTCTGAGATTAAAATTTCATTTGGACTTAGACGATTAATTGGATTAATCAATTTTTTAATAATCATAAAATGAATCTTTAATTAAATTTAAATTCATTTTTAAAAGAATTATTAAATCTCACTAGAACGTATTAGTTGTACTAATGACGGACTTAATTAATTGGATTAATTAAAGGTCAAAATATTAATAATGAATTTAATTATTAAAACTTGATTTTAAAATTGGATTTTAAAATTATGGTTTAAATGATTAAACGGGTTATTAATTCCCACTTGGTTAACGTGTTTCATATTCTGTTAACGCTTTTTACGTCCACATTATAATTGTTTGGATAGGTGGCGCCCAATACTTTTCGGATCGTATTATTGTTTGGGTAGACGGCGCTCATGTAAGTGTTAGTCCGTATATAAATCATGTTTGGGTAGGCAGCGCCCAATAATTGCTCAAATGTGATATAGATTAACATGTTGGATCTCGATTTAGCAATTAATACCCCACATTTAAAATGTTCCTCACTAAAATATGGTTTTCTCATTAATTTGATAAGATGTCTTCCATCAAAATTAAAAGTAAACTGGAGATTTCGTTCCAATGAGTACTTAAAGACCCTCGTCTTTTTCTTAGATCTACATCTAACGGGACTTTTATAGGGGCATGAAATGTCGCCGCTTGATGGTTGTAAACCAACTTAACTTTGCTTCGCTAGCCCTCGCGAGGAACAAAGGGTAAGTGACATCAGTCGAACTAGGTTCGACAAACTAGGAATTGTAGTTTTACAATTGGTTTGGAGACCTAACAGTTATGTTATTGTAATGATCAGCCATCACTGGGATTATGATAGTAGGAATGTGGATCCTAGTCCATTATAATTTATATTAGATATAAATTTGTATTCTTCCGATGAGGTCGTTGAATATGTGAAAATAATGGAGACAAAATAAACACAAAAGAAAGGTCATGTTTATTTTGATTGCTGAATATTGATCATAGGAATTATGTGTTTTAATTCCCATTTTATTTTATTTCTCTTGGTTAGTTGAAATGTATAATTGTTATTGAGATGTGTTTTGGAAACAAACTAAATTGGCTAGGCCAAATTTTCTGGACTGGCACCGAAACATGTGTTTGGTGCTAAGGCAAGAAAAGATTGAGTACGTGTTGGACACGTATATCTCGGTTACCCATACAGCTGGTTCTCTGAGGCAGCCACGTTTGACGTAGCAGCTCAGAAGAAGCATCAAGAGGATGTTTCCCAGGCTCAATGTGTGATGTTGCTCCGCATGACTCCCGATATACATAGGCAACGTGAGAAAATGGATCTCTTCTAGATGCTCTAGCATCTGAAGGATCTCTTTGATTCTGAATCTCATTCTGAGATTTATGATACGATGAGAGATCTGTTCAGATGTCGGTTAGCTAAAGAAGGGAAAATTTCATCTCATGTGCTAATGATGATAGGCATAATTGAGAAACTTGGTAATTTAGGCATTGAGCTAAAAGACCAACGTTTTCATCTATGCTATCCTCCAGTTGCTCCCGGATTCATATTTTAGCTTCATTGTGAACTACAATATGAATAAGACGGATGCGACTGTGCCTGAACTTCACAACGTGCTCAAGACTTTTGAGTTCACTATCACTAAGATGGTGTTCAAAAGAAACAAGGATGTATGCCTCTACTATAAGTAGAAAAGGGCACCGGAAGAAGGACTGTAAGGTTTTGGTTGCTGAAAAGAAGACACTAGATGCTTCTAGCACTAGAACATGCATGTTTGTTATTAAGATAAACATGTCCACTAATAGTGTTAACTGCATGGTATTGGATACCGGATGTGGCTCTCACATTTGCACTAATGTGACAGAGCTCATGTGTCATAGGACACTTAGGGCGGGTGAAGTCTGTTGGAATTTAGAGGCACGTAAACACGTAATACATGCACAGCGGAAATAAACAGTTCACCAACAACGAATAATTAATTGCATAATTAAATACGAGTAAACGTAAACAGAATTCTTACAGTAATTCGTATACCGTTTTCTCTACTATGGTATCCACGTAATCCCCAATCACGGACTTGCAAGGATTTGCCAGTGTTGAATCCCGAGATGAATTTGCTAGGAAAATTCTAACTCTAGATCTTATGGAGAAAATATGAATTATGTTATTTGTGAATTACCAAGAGCTCATATATATAGGGAAGGCCCAACTTAAATCTTAAGCTAACCTGATTGGGAAAAAAAATCCATAATCTTTATTTAAATAAATCTCTACGATTTATTTCCCCATATAAAATCTCTACGGATTTAATTCCCATGTATATCAAATCTCTACGGATTTGATTCCATATATATTAAATCCTATAATAATATTCCATATATTATTATTGGGAATCCTATTTAATTAAATCCAATTTAATTAAACATTAATAATAATTAATTTCAAATTAATCTATTATTAATTAATTCTCTATAAATTAAATATTAAATCAAATTTAACATTTAATCAACCAATTATAATCCGTAAAAGGGAACTACTTGTTGTGTGACCCATAGGCCCTCATATATCGAGCGATTAGTCAAACTAACGGTCTTAATTGAACCCTAGACAATAAATCAGGTATTCTCAATATATGAGGTACATTGCGAGAAACGTGCAACTACCTGTAACTAAAACATGGGCTATTACGATTTCCTCATTTCATTCGCGAATACTCGATTAGTCTTGAACATGATGAAGTGTCTATTCAAATAACATAATCAATTTATCTCTAATCACTAATTGATCATGTATGTCACACTTAGCCACAAAGTCTAAGTTGATGTGCATCGGCCGATGACTTTGATCTAATTATGGTGAGAAGATAAGTATTCTCTCTAAATCCACATTGAGGAATGAATCATATTCTTGACTCAACTACCACGCACATGCACTTCGTGATGAACCCAATCCAAGCCGTATCTACCCATGGAGGGGTGCAAGCATTGGTCATGGTCAAAGTTCATCACTCCACACATGTCGTGCGTATTGACCTCAAGTCAAAGGAGTATCGTATCGCTCCCACTAACTGAGACACCCGTAGACACATATAGTGGAAATACATCAAACGGTTTCTCGGATGGGTATACCAATACCCTCTAAGGTATTTGTGCATCCATCATGAGATACCTAGTATCTCGTAGTAAGTGAGATCTTACTACACTCTCTAAGATTATGATGCAGATCGCACAACAATCTCCATTGCATCATCAATATTCCATTCTTGATGATCCTTGATCGGGGCTATTTGAGAATCATGCTTAAGTCATCTGAGTTCTCACAACCTCGATGACAGCAATGACTCATGGGAACATTTGTATGAATAAATGCAAACAATCAAACATAATATTCATACAAGTGTATTGCCATACATTAATATTAAATGATTTATAATATTAAATCAAACTGAATATCATCAAGTATTATGTCCTTACAATAGATTGTCTCTAGGACACTAACACTAACAAAGTCGTCTTACACGTGGAAACGGAGCAAGAGTTGCTAACTGAACGTGTGGGAACTTATGTGTTAGACTTACCCTTTGGTTTTAGATTAGAACTTAATGATTGTCATTTATTTCTTTCTATTACTCGCAACATGTATCTGTTGCATTATGGATATGATGTTCTTAATATACAAAATAAAAGACTCAAACTTAGTAATCATGAAAACCCGACTTACTTATGGCATTGTAGAACTTGATCATGTAAACGAGAAAAGAATTGCAAGGTTAAGAAAGTTAGACTACTTAACCCCATTCGAGTGTGAGTCTTATGAAGATTGTGAATCTTATCTCATGGGCAAGATGATCAATAGACCCTTTTCTGGCAAAGGGGTGCATGACAAATAAGTTCTAGAGTTGATCTACAACGATGTTTGTGGACCATTGCCCACTCTAGCTAGGGGTCACTTTGGTTACTTCATCACTTTTACTGATGATTTATCTAGATACGGATACATGTATCTTATGAAACACAAATCCGAATCTTTTGAGAAATACAAAAAGTACAAAGCTGAAGTAGAGAAGCAACTTGGTAAGAGTATCAAGACTCTTCGATCGGATCGAGGAGGTGAATACCTTAGCCATGAATTCACTGATTACATGAAGTTACATGGAATCCAGTCACAATGGACTCCTCCCGGAACACCTCAGATGAACGGTGTGTCCGAGAGAAGAAACCAAACCCTGTTAGACATGGTGAGGCCATGATGAGCTTCTCCTGTCTTCCAACATTCTTATGGGATACGCGTTACAAACCTCAATTTACATTCTGAATAGGATTCCATCTGAATCGGTTGAGCATACACCATATAAACTATGGTGTGGCAAGAAGCCTGGCCACATTGTTGAGGTGCGACAAAAATAATAATAACCCAAACTAACCTACTAGTTCGTAGTAGTGATAAGTACGGGATCGATCCACAGGGAACGCGAAATTATAATTGTGCTAGTTGTACGAATTTATGAGGACAAACGCAAAGAGGGGGGAATGGTTTGGATTTTTTAACTAAAAAGAAAATTAAACAGCAATTGACAAATATAACCAAACAATTAAAAATAATAACACTAAAGATTTAATGGATGAAACCAAGAAGAAATAAATACCCCAACTCACGGTTCATTCATCCCCCATGTTAACACGGCCACTTTAATCTCGACGTTTACTTTATTTATTTTCAAGATTAATGCCCCTCGGGGATCAAAAGCGCTTCGATTTCCCAGTCCTATCCCTTAAGTATATTTAATTGAAAAGAGGTCTCTTCAAGAAAACCTTTTTAACTAAGCAGTCTAGGTTAGCCCATAGATTTAACCAAGTTAAAAGCATTAAACCCTAGGATAGAGAGCAAACAAATTCCTAAGTACACTTAGCGAGACCCGTAAGAACCTGGTTTAATTCACCATAGTGAACCCACTAGTTGTGACCAAGAGTCTCCACATATAACAATTACACGGATTACATGCTTAGACTTAACATGCATATTTAAACAATTAACCTAGATGGTCAGTCTAAACCAATTAATTTAAACACAAGAATTTCAAACAGATAAATTAAACAATCCCAAAACAAATATCGTAAACGTCTCGAATTAAATAATCACATTAAACATGGGTTGAGAAATTCCCGGAGTTGGGATAAAATTACTAACTAAACATAATTTCAGGCATCTTCCGTCGTGCGTGTCCGCCTCTCTCCAAGTTGGCGTCCTCTCCGTCTCCAATTAAAACTCTCCCCCTGTCGTGCGTCTCTCACAAATATATATATATATGATGATTGAACAATGGGCCTAGCCCTTTACTCACGCGACATAAGGCGGTCACTTACATGGAGTATATCTCAAGTCTGGTCCTTCTTTATCATTCTTGCTAATTAAATAACAATGGGCAATATTCTTAAGATTGGACCGTGTCCATGTAATAACTCACTTAATTAAGTAATGGGCCTTGAGTATTTGGACGACTCCCGACAAAGTTTTTGTGCAGTTGGCACTGAATCCTGTGTATTGGTCCAATAACTTTTTACTCTTTCATGGGCTTCCTACCCTAAAATAATAAGTACTCCATAAGAAATACCTAAATACACCAAAAAACATAAAAATCGATCAAGTGCGGAATAATACGATCAAAATACATATAAGTAATTAATCATGTCATCTTAACACAAACGAGCTCAATAAATTGCACTCTATTATATTAAAAACATTCATAATTTACTACTTACCAAAGCCAACTTTTACACATATTAAACATGAGGTTGCCCCGTGATTGTGAATAGGATGCTTACCGACAAATTGGAATCCAAAGGTGAAAAAGGTTACTTTGTGGGATATCCTAAGGAAACTAAGGGATATTACTTCTATCTACCTAAGAAATAATCAGTGATTGTTTCTAGGCAGACCAAGTTCCTCGAAGAAGACTATGTCTTTAAGGAACAAGGTCGTAAGCTGATAGAACTTGAAGAAATTCAAGAACCACAAATTAACAAAGAGACTGATATCTTGTCAAAGCAACATGACAAGGAATCAGTGGGAGCATTCAGCGACTTTCACGGTGGGAGCCTTTCACTAGGTGATCGTCTTTCAGCCAGTGGGAGCGTAATTGGAGTAGGCTTGCCAGTGCAAGAACCTCCAAGTGGGCTGAATGAGAACAGCATAGTTCAAACTCCCGCCCAAGATGCATCTGAAAGTGTAGCTCTTGAGGACTCTCCGGATATTGATAAAATCAATGCACCATAAAATTTTCACGATCAGAATGTACAGCCTGCACAACCACAGCTCCATAAGTCAATTAAGAATTGTAATCTGCCCATTAGATACGGTTACCTCTTGGAGGAACTCATTAATGTGGACATACCGGATAAAGACGATCCTAACACTTATTCTGAAGCAATATCAGATATTGATTCAGGGAAGTGGCATGAAGCCATGAAATTCGAGATGGACTCGATGTACACCAATCAAGTCTAGGACTTGGTTGAGTTGCCTAAAGGCGTTAGACCCATATGTTGAGATTGGGTCTTCAAGCGCAAAACTGATGCAAATGGCAAAGTACAAACCTACAAAGCTAGGTTGGTGGCGAAGGATTATAGTCAACTCGAAGGCATTGACTGTGATGAGACCTTCTCACCAGTTGCAAAGATCAAGTCCATTCGAATTTTACTTGCGATAGCAACACACTATGATTATGAGATTTGGTAGATGGATGTCAAAACAGCTTTCCTCAATGGAAACATTGATAAGGAAGTGTTTATGACTCAACTGGAAGGTTTTATATCTAAGCCAAACTCTCATCTAATATGCAAGCTAAAGAGATCCATTTATGGATTGGAGCAAGCTTCTAGGAGTTGGAATATGCGATTTGATGAAGCTATCAAGTCTTTTGACTTCATCAGAAATTCGGAAGATCCTTGCATTTATCGTAGACGCAACGGGAAGAATATTGTTTTCATAATCGTATATGTCGACGACATATTGATTTGAGAAACAATATCCCGTTAATGCAGTCCGTTGAAGATTGGTTGTCGAAGACCTTCATGATGAAGGATCTTTGTGAAGCCTGCTACATCTTAGGGATCAAGATCCACAGGGATAGATCCAAGAGGATGTTGAGGCCGTCACAGTCCACCTATGTAGACAAGGTGTTGAAGCGTTTTGCGATAGAAGACTCTAAGAGAGGGTCTCTATCGGCAAATCATGGGATAAAGCTGTCAAAGAAGGATTGTCCTTCTGTTGAAGCTGATACCAAGCACATGAAAGATGTCCCATATGCATATGCAATTGGGTCAATCGTGTACACCATGACTTGCACTAGGTCAAACGTGGCCTACGTTATCAACATCACTGATAGACATCAACAGAATCTGGGTGAGTCTCACTGGATTGTTGTCAAGAACATTCTGAAGTATCTTAGACAAACTAAAGAATGTTTCCTTGAATATAGTGGACAGTCAGAACTAGTAGTCACTGGTTATGCTGACATAAGTTTCCAATCCGACTGTGATGATTACAAATCACAGTTAGGTTACGTTTAACTCTCAATGATGAGGCGGTCGGTTGGAATAGTTCCAAGCAAAAGGACCGCAGATTCAACAACCGAAGTTGAGTACATTGTTGTATCAGAAGCCTCAAGGAGACTGTCTGAATTTTATAGTCCTTAAGAGAACTAGGGGTAGTTCCGAGTGTCAGTTGTCTAATAAAGTTTTATTGAGACAACACTGGTGCGATTTCGCAAGCAAAGGAACCGAGATCAACAAGCATAAACGAGCATGTACCTAGACTTATCATTTGATCTGAGAGATCATAACGATAAGAGAAATAGAATTAAAATGTATTCCCACATATTTAATTTGGCAGATCTTTTCACCAAAACACTGAGTGTTCATGTACACACTAGACATTTGATGGTCTAGGGGTTAGACATGTAAGTGATTGACTCTAGTCCAAGTGAGAGATTGTTAGTGTTAGTGTCCTAGAGACAATCTATTATAAGGACATAATACTCGATGATATTCAGTTTGATTTAATATTATAGTTCATTTAATATTAATGAATGGAAATACACCTGTTTGAATATTATGTTTGATTGTTTGCATTTATTCGTACAAGTGTTCCCATGAGTCATTGATGTCATTGAGGTTGTGAGAACTCAGATGACTTAAGCATGATTCTCAAATAGCCCCGATCAAGGATCATCAAGAATGGGATATTGATGATGCAAAGGAGATTGGTGTGCATGTTGGGGTTATACTGAAAAGTATGCTTTTACTTTGTAGAACCAAACTGAATTTTCTTATTTATTTACTGAAATAAACTATTAATCACTGTTGCATTAAATATGAATGAATGTTATATATATTTATTGCAAACCCGTTCAATAAGTCAGTACATATTACGTTGTAGTTAATTTGGTGATACTAGATCACGGAAGATCAAATTAACAGTTCCTCGTAATTAAGTACAAATTCACAACTCATATGGAAATGAACAAACCATCATGAAAGGTTGAAGTGTAAGACCCAGATTGGCTTGTCTTGACCAAATGATTACACTAGCACATTTAGGTGCGCTGAATAAGGACCTACAGGAGGATAAATTCTTCAGTACTGAATATACAAGAATTAGACCTCAGTGGTGCGTTGTTACTTAATCTCCGTCCCTTAAATAGGATCGTGTAAAATTAATAACTATTGCTTTGACTTATGATGGGAAGAGAGTCAATGTGATTCGATACCTTATATCTTGGGCAATATTATTAATTACACGACGATTGCTGACATTTAATACGGAGAATCGCGTGCAAGTACGTCTTGCTTGATTTGTCCCCTTGGTGGGCTCAGAACCTTTATCATACCAAATCTTGCAAGTGGAAATTTATTTCTGGTATGGATAATAATGTTGAGCTGTCTTTACTCCAAGGACAAAGATATTAATTAATATAAAGCTCGTTCAGTGGCTTAATTAATTAATGGACTAATATAATCTTAAACGCGGGAAATAATGACCGGGAGCCATATTATATGTGAAATCGTAATATGTGTTAGGATGGATAGTTCAATATTAATTTTATAGTGGAGTAAATTAATATTAATGGACTTGAAAAATATTTGGCCCAATATTAGAGCTTCATAGTCCATTGAAGGTCCAATCTTAATTCTCCTAAAGGCCCCTCAAATAGCCCAAAATAAAGTCCAATTAATGAAAGAGAGAAGAAAATATTCTTGCTATATTTCCATGAGTAATTTTCGAAATTTTGTAGATAAAAATGAAGAAAATATTGTCTTGATTTTCTTGTAGATATTTTATGGAAAGAGATAATTATTGTAGGAATACATAATTATCCAATAAATTCAAGAAGTCAAATCTTGACTCATTTAATCTTGTAGTTTTCGAAAATTATAGGTTGAAGAGGGGAGAGATTTTTATGGAAATTTTAATTAAGGAGAAAAGAATATAGAAGATATATTCAAGATTTCTTGGAGATCAAGAAAAGATTTTCTTCCTTATTTTCTTGACCTAAAATTTCGAACCCCTCCACCCTATAAATAGGGGATGAATTAGAAATCCACAAAGGTGGTAGCATAATATTTTTTGTTTTCTCTCTTGTTAAAATCGTTCGTGCGAATCCTCCCACGGGTTACGTTCGTGGACTTTGGGACATATTTGGGAAGGTACTTTGGGTTGATCCATCGTCTCAACGGTTGTCTCTACAAGAGGTATGTAATCTCGTAACTCCTAGTTCCGCATGTTTAGGATTTACGTGAATTACGTGTACGCATGTTGTTTAATTATTATGTTGAATTGATTTAGGATTAATTCATGTTAGTAATTAATTGATTAATTTAAATATGTATTTAAAATCAGAGCTCTGACTTTTAAATTGTTATTTAAATTATTGTTGGACATTAAACTGAAATTGGATAGTAGAATTGTTAGATCTGTTTTGCAGGTATCCAATTGTCATGGTATTTAATGTGTTTTATTTTCATGCGTATGAATGAATGTTTTTTTAATTCGACTCGTTCGGATTTGTTTTTCTCGTGAGAAAATCCACGAGTAGATTAGGCTATTTGATTTGTTCAATGTAATAGACTAGTCTAGATTCAAGGTGTATTTATTTTTTGTTAAATAAATTGTAACCTGATCGAAGACGAAGACAGAGGCGAGGGGAATTAAACGATCCTAACCGAACGCCGCGACGCGGCATCCGCAGCAAACGTGCCATGGGAGGTAATGCGTAAGCGTGGACGACGCCGGCCGAAAGTGGCACTTACGGTAAGCCAAGCCGGATAAACGACTCCGGCCGCCAAGACATAGGAAGCCAGCGCACCTGCCGTCTGCAGGCCGATCTGGCCAAAGCGGCGGGCCTAAACGTAATAATGAAGCGCTACACAAGATAAGGACCACCCCATCGCCTCGAGGTCGCCGAAGTGCTTATGGCGCGACGTCTGCGCTAAGCGCGTAAAGCAAGATGGGCGCTTCGGCAAAGTGGCCCGGCCTGACGCTGGGTGTGCATCTAAGCCGCGAAAGCTTCACCAGCGTGGCGTTTAGAGACGGAGTTCTTTTAGAGATGAACGAGTGGGAGAAATTCAAGGCGGTGTTTTCTTCAATATCCAAGCGAAGAAAAATCAAACCATGACAATTGGATAATTTGTGCCCAATGTGTTTATTTTAAATTTTGTTGATTTATTGTTGCCGTATTTTCTTGTGCTTTATTTAATCTGTTTAAATGTGTTTGCATGAGAATTGCCCAACGAAAAATCTCAAACTTAAAAATTACTAAGTATGTTTTGATAATTAATTTGGTTATGAATCAAATTAATTTTGACCTCCATGATTTATTTATTTAGGAAATCTTTTTGAGAAATTCCCCTTTATTCGGTCAAAAGATAGCTTTCACATGAATAAATTCCCAAAAGGATGATTGTGAATTATTATCAGTGGCGACGATGACCCTCCCACGAGGCTCGATCAAAACGAAGTAATAATTCTGTATTTAATCATGGTTATTACTTAGGTATAAAATTTATATTTATATACTTCACCGAAGTCCCTGTCAATTTTATATTGGTCAAGTGGGAGCCAACTATTAATTTTCTTTGAAATTAAAGGTTTGTAATTGTTCTTGTTTGTAACCTGCTTGAATGTGATTTAAATGATGACCCTCCCACAAGACTCATTTAAATCTATTTTGAGATGTTGGCTGATGCATGTTCATATTTTTTTGAGATTTTAGTATGAATCATGTGATCGAATTATGTGATTTGATTTTGTATTGATCTGTATATTGATACAAAATGTGTATTTATTTTTAGTATCATCATGTCGCAACCTTTTAATCCACTGTTCAATATACTGAAAGATAACCTTCTCACTGGAGAAAACTTTGTTGATTGGTATCGAAAACTTACTATTGCCCTCACTGCACAAAGCCATAACTAGGTTCTTACTACGCCCAAACCAGAAAAGCCATCTGACGAGCCAACCAAAACGGTTAAAAAAGAATATGCTGACCGGGAGCGTTCTAACGAAATGGCAAAGTGTACCATCTTGGCTTCAATGTTAGATGTGTTGCAACACCAACACCAAAACGTTGAGACCGCTGCGGACATCATGCTCAATCTTAAAGCGATGTTTCAACATCAGAATCGTGTGGCTCGGCAGATCACCATGAGGGACATGCTCTCTATGAAAATGGTGGAGGGAACACCCGTAAGGGATCATGTTCTCCAGATGATGGCTCACCTCAACAAACTCTAGGTGCTTGGAGCTGAATATGACATCGAGACTCAGGTCGATTTCATACTCCATTCCCTGCCCAAAAGCTTTGAGCAGTTTAGGATGAATTATCAAATGAATAATCAGAAGTTCACTTTGCCTGATCTGTTGCAAGCTCTTGTCTCGGCTGAAGGAATTTTGGGAGAGAGCAGCCAAGCCTTAGCGGCAGTTGGTCCATCTTCTTCTAGGCCAAAGGGAGGCAAGAGGAAGAAGAAAGCCAAAAGCGAAAGCCAAGCTAACTCGAGTGTTGCCAAAGGCAAAGAAAAGGTGAAGAGGGAGGGTGGAGTGAAGAATCCGGCTAAGGGGAAGTGCTTCAACTGCGGTGAAAAAGGACATTGGAGGTCGGCCTGTTCCAAACCCAAAAGGAATGGAAAGAAAGGTAATTCTCACGCACTAGTTGTTGAAACTTGTTTGGCGGAGTATGCTATCCACTCGTGGGTATTGGATACGGAATCCACTGATCATGTATGTTTCACATTGCAGGGTTTCAAGCAGACCCGGCGACTTATTGAGAGTGAGATCCTCATCATGCTAGGCGATGCTACGAGAGTGGCAGCTAAAGCAGTGGGAGAAGTGCACCAGTCTTTTGAAGACAAGACTTTAATTTTAAGAGATGTTCTATACGTTCCTGTTTTTCGAAAAAACCTTATTTTTATTTCTAAACTCTTTGTTGATGGATATTCTGTTCGTTTTAATAAATATGTTACTATTTTTCATAACGATGTGATTATCTGTCGTGGAACTTTACGGAACAATCTCTATATTATTAACTGTGCACATCACTCACAAAATGCATCCTATAACACATCTACTATTTCATGTAAAGAAAGCGTTCTGCTGACGTGAACGAGACACTTCTTTGGCACCTAAGATTAGGTCATATTAACCCGAAAATGATTCAAAGGTTAGTGCAAGATGGTTCTTTGGGGTCTCTCCAAATTGAACCATTTCCTACTTGCGAATCGTGCTTAGAAGGTAAAATGACCAAGAGGGCATTTGGAGCCAAGGGGCTTAGAGCTAAAGAAGTGTTAGAAATCGTTCACACCGACGTGTGTGGTCTAATGCAAATCAAAGCTAGAGGTGGCTACGAGTATTTCGTTACTTTTATTGATGATTACTCACGCTACGGATATATTTTCCTAATGAAGCATAAATCTGAGACCTTTGATAAATTCAAAGAATTTAAGGCTCAAGCAGAGAATCATAAGGAAAAGACTATCAAGTTTCTACGATCTGATCGTGGGGGCGAATATCTCAGCGATGAATTTTTGAACTACCTATTAGAAGAGGGGATTGCATCCCAGTTGACTGCACCCGATACCCCTCAATAAAACGAGATTGCAGAATGAAGAAATAGAACGCTTTTAGAAATGGTAAGGTCAATGATGAGTTATGCGGATTTACCAAAATCGTTCTGGGGTTACGCATTGGAAACAGTGGCTTATATTCTGAACCTAGTGCCATCTAAATCGGTACCTAAAACCTCAAGAGAATTGTGGACGGGGCGCAAGCCCAGTTACAGACACATCAGGATCTGGGGGTGTCCGGCTTCTTTGCTAGACAAGGAAGCCAGTAAATTGGATGCACGTTCGGAATTAAGGATGTTCATAGGGTACCCCGAAGGAACTATATGAACAGTAGAAAGCCTAGAAGTGAGATTACCTTAGAAGAACTTAGGGGGCCAACTCCATTGTCAACTGTATAAAATGATATACCAATCGTCACGCCTACACAACCGGAACCTCGTCATAGTGGGAGGGTTGTTAGACAACCCGAGAGATTCTTGGGGATCGGAGAGTCTTCGGACATGATCTCCGCAGAAGAATCAGATCCATGGTCCTACAACGAGGCGATCCAAGACAAAGATGCTCAATCTTGGCAAACAGCAATGGAAGCCGAGATGGGTTCAATGGATCACAACAAGGTGTGGGAGCTAGTCGAACCACTTAATGGGTAAAACCCATCGGATGTAAGTGGGTATACAAGAGAAAAAGGGGACCGGACGGAAAGGTTGAGACCTTTAAAGCAAGACTAGTGGCGAAAGGGTACACTCAGAAAGAAGGGATCGATTATGAGGAAACTTTTTCGCCCGTAGCAATGCTCAAGTCCATCCGCATTCTCTTGGTGATTGCTGCACACCTAGATTTTGAGATCTGGCAGATGGACGTCAAGACAGCTTTCCTCAATGGAAATCTTGACGAATAAATCTATATGAAACAACCCGAAGGCTTCATTGAAAAAGGCCAAGAGCATCTGGTTTGAGAGCTTAAGAAGTCCATTTATGGGCTGAAGCAAGCATCCCGAGCTTGGAATAAGTGTTTTGATCAAGTCATAAAGTCCAACGGTTTCGATCAAAACAATTGTGAAAGTTGTGTTTATAAAAGCGTGACGGAACTGCATTGGTAGTTTTAGTATTGTACGTGGATGACATTCTGCTCATCGGAAACAATGTAAAGGTGTTAACAAACGTAAGGGCATGGCTATCAAAACAGTTCGATATGAAGGATTTAGGGGAAGCCGGTCACATCCTAGGGATCAAGATCACTCGTGATCGCAGGAAGAGAATGATCGTGCTTTCGCAAGCTTCATATATAGACACTGTTTTGAAGCGCTTCAGCATGCAAGATTCCAAGAAAGGCTTTGTGCCCTACAGACACAGAATCCATCTATCCAAAGAGATGTGTCTCAAGACACAGAAAGAGATAGATGACATGAAGGGCATTCCTTATACTTCGGCTGTGGGAAACCTCATGTACGAAATGCTGTGTACGAGATCGGATATATGCTTTGTTGTAGGCATGGTGGCAAGATATCAAAGTAACCCTGGGAAAGAGCATTAGATCAGAAAGAAAGAACATTCTGGCACCAAAAGGACACGGGATGAATGTTGGTTTTCAAGTCAGACAGTCTAATCCCCCTCGGTTACACGGACTCGGATTTCTAATCAGATGTTGACTCCAGAAAGTCTACCTCGGGTAGTGTGTTTTGCATGGGGGGAGGAGCCATGAAATGGAGAAGCGTAAAGCAGAAATGCATCGCCGATTCTACCATGGAAGTCGACACGTTCTTTCGCTTTGAAGAAGCAAATAAGGAAGCGGTTTGGCTCAAGAACTTAGGGGGCCAACTCCATTGCCAACTGTACAAAATGATATACCAATCGTCATGCCTACACAACCGGAACCTCGTCGTAGTGGGAGGGTTGTCAGACAACCCGAGAGATTCTTAGGGATCGGAGAGTCTTCGGACTTGATCTCTGCAGAAGAATCAGATCCATGGTCCTAGAACAAGGCGATCCAAGACAAAGATGCTCAATCTTGGCGAAAGGGTACACTCATAAAGAAGGGATTGATTATGAGGATTTTCACCAGAGCCATGCTTAAGTCCATCCGCATTCTTCTTGTCGATTGTCAAAGACTTTGATTTTGAGATCTCGGCGATGGACGCCAAGACAACGCGACACCCAGTCTTACACGTGTATGGGGGGGAATACACGTGTTCAGTGTTTTTAAAACTTTTTCTTACTGAGGTCAGCTTTTGGGTCGATAATCCTCAAGATTAGGTTCGAGAAGCACGATCGCTTCCGAGTCAAAGTCTATCGAGACAAGGATCCCGAGTCGCTTTCAAAACCTCGATAATCCCAACCGAGTCCCGAGTGTCAGAGATCCCGAGTTGCTTGGATCGATAACTAACTTATCAATCCTCGTAAGAGAGTTCAGCTTTGGTAACTATCTGTTCTAGCTACTCAAATAAATGCGGAATGGTTGGCCCTTAGATTATACTCGCTTTTAAGCTTTGGTAAAAACCTTCCCTTTATGAAATAGTGATTAGGTTGTGATTCACTTATGCAACTTCAAAGGATTGATTCCAACCGAATATCGCTGAAAAGTATGCTTTCAAAATCAAGTCAATGCAACAGATAAGACGATAAGGAAAGCAATAAAGAACACAAAGAATTATAGTGGTTCGTAGACTCAAGCTCCCACGCCCGCCCACTCTCTCGACTCTTCGAGAGAAATTCACTATCAACTTCCGAAGTTTTCTCGACTACCTCGCGTAGTTTACTTACTCAACTCGCCCCGAAGTTTTCTCGACTACTCCAATGAAGTTTACTTTACTCAACCCGACCTTGAGTTTTTTCGACTACCTCCGTAGTTTACTTTACTCAATCACACACAAGCTTTCGTGACTACCCCATGAAGCTTACTAACTTCTCCTCTAGAGTTTTCTCGACTACTCCGCCAGAGTTTACTAACTCTTTACAACACTTCTCACCAACAAACACACTCCAACTACCTTCACAAGGGTTTGGTGTTCTTGGTTGGTTTCAACTAGATGAGATATCCTTTACAATGAAGCACAATGCAAAGGGTTATGATATCTCGACTAAGCTTTGATAATTCTTATCAAACTAGGCTTAGTATAGTGAGCTCTCTTCAATATTGAAGCACTTGGGAAATTCTAAGTTTTTCGAAAGTGCTTTTAACTTTTACAAGAATAAGCTTGAGCTCTTAAGTTATGTGATAAATTTCCCGTAACCTTACAATGTAGAGGCTCACCAAGATTTATAGGCATACACCAAGGTCACTTTGAAAACTATCCGTTGGAGAGACAACTTGAGTTCCTCTTGTGGTGTGTGAAAAACGGCTATATTTAGGGTTTGAAACTCCCTAACACTTTCTAGGCAATAGCCTTTCATGTAGCCGGTCTTCACTTTTTGCGATCGAAACTTTTGTACATCCGACATCCTTTTTTCGTGAGACCTCACATCGCCGTCGGTAAGATGGTACAAAGTTGTCTTCCTCTTTTTGACTTTTGTCTCCGGCTAAAGGTAAACACCTTCAACGGCTCTTTTTTGGTTACAAACTCGAGTTTGATATAACCTTAACAACACTTCTCGACTTAGTTCCTTTTGTCTCGCATTTGAATGTCTTGGAAAATATCTATTTTCTAAGGAATCGCGATCTTCTCAAGATTGCATCCTTCGATATAGATATATTCAAAGCTTCTAAACATTCGTGTTCATATCGAGCATTCAAGACTTTATCGAGTCTTCGCAATTATCGCGGCCTTCAAGATTCTTGATCTTTAGTTCCTCGGTTTTTGGTCTTTGAGTCTTCGAGTCTTCGTGGTCTTCTCGAGTCTTCGTGGTTTTCAATCTTTGTAGTTTATAATCGACCGATGTATCGAAGTCTTCTCGAAGTCTTCTTCGCCATTTCAAGATCCTATCGAAGTCTTCAAGAATTATCCCGAACTATATCTCGCCGACTATACATTCTCGCAGATAACATCCCTAATATTCTAAAAACCTAATCCTCGACTAACTTTCAAGATCATTCTCAACATGTCATACTCGGGGTTTTGGGATCTAATCAAAATCATATATCTTTATTAAATTCATCTCCCAACAATTTCCCTTTTGATGATGCCAAAACTATCTTGTTACAAACATATAACCTATACTCGTGTTTCAGGTTTTATCCTATTACAAGATTGGTTGTCTCCCAAAATCATTTCTTAAATTAGAGAATCTCCAAACAATTTCGTAGTTTCTCAACAATTAATCATTCAGCAATTTCTTCAGTAATGAATCTCTTTAACTAGTTCATTACCAAATACTTAAACAATTTCCCCCATATTCAGACAATTTCTTCAGAGACATTCATTCAGGCATATCAAAATAAAAGACATGTAAATAAGATAATGAGATATTATCTTTTGAGCATAATGATAAATCTTCATTGATGATTGGTATCCCGTTACATATTACAATGAGTTTATCAACAAAATCAAAAAGACAAAATTTAAAGATTACAAAATCTTCTGAGTCTTCGGTCTTCAGTCTTCTGATTTTGGCTCTTCAGTCTTCTGCTCTTCAGTTTGCTTCATTCTCAACTTCATCAGCGGGCACCTCCAGGTCAAACATTCCGAAAAATCTCTTCTTTAGCTCATTTCTTTCCTTGATGATGTCCTGATCAAGCTTCTGTTAAACCCAACCGACCAAAGATATCGAAAGCAATCTCTTGAGTAATGGCCTTCTCATTCACCAAGCCATTATCAAATTTTGGAGGTGGATAGGAATATGGACCAGGGGCTACTATCTGTACCTCTCCTTCATCCGCAAAGTTAATCCACCAGAGATACTTTGATAGAAGATAAGAAGGTATTCAATGAAAGCTTCATTCGATCCGAGCTTTCCCTCTCCATTCCCTGAGAACATCATAATTGAACCAGAAGGTTCTCTTGACTTCTTCCCACATATCGTTGAGTTTGATGGGCATCCATTTATAAACGTGGGGCCATTTTAGTGCTTTTGATGTTCCTTTCCTCTTGCTCGCAAACTTCCTGAAATCACTCCTTCGCTTCGCTTCTTCAGATATCTTCTTTTCCGATCACAGACGTTCCCGAGACCGGCAAAGCAGCCTTTCTTAGCTTTGTTCTTCTTGGAGTGTCTTCGTGAGCATTTCTCGTGTTGAAGACTTTCTTCCGAGGTTGAGACTCGATTCCAATCGGGTTGTTCTGCTTTCTTCATCATCCGTAATCGAATTTCTCGATCGCTTAGAAGCCTTTGCACGCTTTGCTTTCGGGTTGAACAACACCCAAGGCTTTCCTCTTCATAGGCGCTTCAAAGAAGACTGGGGCTTGTTCCAACCTTTGCTCTAAGACTCGGTTTCTCTCTTGCAACATCAAGCATAGCTTGCTTTCGAAACTCGAGTGTAGATAGGCTTTTTCTACCGAGCGAACTTCAACTTCTCAAGAGTCTCAACTTTTTAAAGGCTTTTGCTAGATTATACATTTCAAAGATCTTTCGAGCCTTCTTCTCCAAAGTACGTGCCATGAACTTTCTTTCGAGATCTTCGGCTTCCTTTTCCCCTTCGCACCGTAATTTGGAAGAAGTCCGGAGAGTGCCAGGTCCATGTGATATTGCTTTTTGCTCACACAAATAACTTCTCCTCGCTTATCCGATCTTGTTCGCCTTCCAAATTCTCCTTAGATGGTTCTTGGCCACGAAAATTCTTTTTCAGATAAGTGGGCAAACCGGCCAGAGAGTGCTTTTTGAACATCTCTGTCATCTTGGTCATGAGCATTGAGCTCATTTCCTCAACAAAAAGAGACTTGATTAGCACCTCATTCTTTTTCTCGCTTTCACCTCTAGGAAATCGAAACTTTCCCGGTGTTTCGCTTCACCTTCATCACTTAACTCAAATTTGACTCCTCCAAATTTCTCATTTAGCTTTCCTTCCATGGAGGTCATCCGGGTGGTTAGAGTGTTTTGAATTTGCACCCGCTCAAGAGTGACTAAGACCGGCCCATCTTTTGAGCTTGATTGGCCAACGCCTCTTCCATCCGAGCAATCTTGATCATCATTGGCTCAACCTTCTCAAGTTTCTCTATCAAGGAGTGAGATCAATCTCGGGAATCTTCGCACCTCCAGGTTTGATCATCCCGAGGTTGGATTGGTCCGTTCGATCATCTTGAGCTTCAGCTTTTCGAGCCTCAGCTCTCCAAATCTTCCTCGCCTCAAGAGTACTATCATCACCGATGTTGACTAGATCCAAAGTTGATCAAGAAATGTAAGTCTCCTTTTCTTTCTCGAGACCGCTCTCAACATCTCCCCGTTGGTCCCCATCTCCATCTTGAGATTTGTCTCCACCGCTTGGGGCACCAACTTTAGTTGCTTCCTCTCCCAACTTCCTCTCAACCAAATCATCAAAATCGGCATTTTTCATCCTCCGAAGCTTTGTCCTTCCGAACCCCGAGAAGTCGGTCGAAGGCCGTCCTCATTCCACCCGGTCCTTCCCTAAAAGCGGCAATATCAAGCATCTCGGGAAGAGTCCGATTGAGGATAAATACAGCTTGTCCTTAATCTAAAGAAAATATCTTGCAGATCGTGGTATGAAATGAGCTCAGGTATCGGCCAAGTATGAACCGCTTCCCCTTGCTCCTCCACTCGCCTTCTTCACCGCCTTTCTTCCATCTCTCGCTCTCTCGTTCATTTGAAGTTTCGCTAAGGGATCAAGAAGAGATCACTCAGAGCTCATCAAGACTATTCTACTCCCGAAGTCTTAGCAAAGATCCAAGTTTGTGCGATCAGTCCTCGGCCAGATCCGAGCGGGTTCTCGAGGCTCGAACTGTATATCCTCGCTTTGAGTCCGAGTTGGCTCTTGATCCCGAGCTTGCACATCTTCAGATCGACTCGAGCCGGGTTTCTTTTGTCTCGAGCCCCGCACACCGAGGTAGGCATCTCCGAGGTCTCGAGCTCTTTGAAAATTTCCCCGAGAAATTTTATCTCAGACTTGAAGCGATGTCTCGAGCACCTCGAAAAAGACTCCTCCTCGGGCCGATCCTCGTGGTCCCGGAGATAACCTCGAGCCAACACTTGTAATGGTGAACTCGAAAGCGCTTTGGCCTCGATTGAATCTCTTCAGAATCACTTTCATCTTCATCGGTGAGAACCACCAATCTTCAAGCGTTTTGGAGCAAGATTCTTCGTTTCAACATTTTTACTCCTTGCTCCATCTTTGCCTCCAACAACACCTTCCCCTAGTTTGTTGGGTCTCTTTTTTTTTTGCAAAGGTGATTCTACCTTCTTTTCTCTCTTCCCCGATGACCTCGCTTCCTTGCAAAGAATGGGTTTAAGGAGAATTTTGATTTAGGAAATGGGGTCGAATTGGCGAAGATATCCTCCTCCTTCGCACATCTCCAAAATGTAAGCAATTTTGGTGGCATGGTGGATCTTGCCTTTGATTGAGATCGCCTGGCAATCTTCCTCAAAACTTTGGTCCGCTTTCACTCACCGTCTGGATCGTGAATTTCAGCCAATTGAAATCAGGGTGGGTGAAGCTTCTATCGCCGCCATCAATCTGAGCTTCGGGTACTTATCCGCTCAAAACTCCCCAAGAAGACTCATGATGCACTTGCTCACAATATCCATCAACACACGATATTGTGGCTTCAGTGCCTTTTATGCAATGTCGCCAAACTTAACAGATTCTCAAAGAATCCTATCTAAGTACTCCCGCTCTCTTCCCGACATATATACGTCGAGATCCTCTCCTCTATCACAGAGCTCAAAAACATCATTCGATTTTTTCTAACTATATACGATCCTCTCAAAATCGAAGTTTTGGATGACTGCTCTAAGTGTGATATAGTTAACTTAGAATGCATACAGCCCTCTTCATCTATCTTCAAGTTACAGATGAATTCGATTACCTCTTTCGCAAACTCCTGGTCTGGTCGGTTTGCGACTAGTTGGGTGAGTTTAGCCAAATAATCATATGCAGAGCTTCCTCTTCCGCTTTTGAGTTGGTTGTGCTTTCAAGTGAGACAACGAACTCGCATTACGGCTTGTTGGTTTCGCTAATCTCTCTAATGTGGTTGGAGCCATTTTAGAGTTTGATTGAAGAAGAGAAGCTTTAGGGTTTGGAGAATTTCTGGGCAAAGGGGATTCTTAATTGCAGAGGATTTGAAAACGAAGGGTTTGATAAAATTTTGACTTGAATGGCTGATTGGGGTTTATATAGCCTTGAGATCGTGGGGAATCGTGTTGGTTAGGTGAGTAACAACGGTTGAGATTAATCTCCGATTAATCGGGTATACGAACCGATGATCTCCGAAAAGTAAGCCGCCAAAACGTCCTCATTGGTCATTAATGTAGCAGAGCATTAAATGACTGTTGACCTTCTTCGGAATTTAAAACGATCCCGCCCAAAAAAAAAAACATTCCTCGGGTGTTTTATATTTATTGCGAATGATTACTGAATTTACTTGAGCAATAAATGAATCGCATGAGTCATTACTTCTTCAGACCAATTTCCCTCTATCGCCTTTATCGAGTAATCGATCTTGATAAAATGTCAAGATAATATCGAAAATCGAATTGGTTCAAGATATCTTCTTGAAGTTTTCTCGAGACTCCGCCAAGATTTCCATTTTATCTCGAGCTTCTCGTAAGGATTCGAGAAACTTCATGCATCCGAAAACCTTCAATTTTTTTCATTTTATTCTATACACTGGTTCTAAAGATCCCTAATTCAACCGAAAGTTCTTGAAATCTTGATTCCGCCAAAGGTTTAGTCAAGATATCGCCTCTCGCTTATCAAGATGAATTTTCTCCATCCTTATGTCCTTCTTCTCGACATGATCTCCGATGAAGTGATGTCCGATATCCACATGCTTGCATCCGGTGTGCACCGGGTTTTGTGAAATAGCAATGGCACTATTATTGTCACAAAATATTGGTACTTCATTGGCTACAACTTTATAATCCCTCAATTGTTGTCCGAGCCAAAGAATTTGTGCCGCAAAGAGCTTCCTCGCAGACCATATATTCAAATTTCTTCAAGAGTACTTTGTTGCTATCGAGGTCCTGCTTTTTCAAAACCAAGATATCACCTTATTTCCTAGAAATTGACAAGTTCCTCAAGTGGACTTCCTCATCAATTCTGCAGATCCTCCATAATCAACATCCGAGTAACCACTTAACTCTAGGTTATCATCACCGGATACCATAATCCTCTATTCATCGTGCCCTTAAGATATTTCAAGATCTTTTGGCGGCCTCCATGTGACTAGCCTTTTAGATTAGCTTGGTATCTTGCACATATCCCAACAAAGAAATGTTATATCCGCCTACTTGTCGTGAGATAGAGCAATGATCCAATGATTCCTCTATAATCGCAGATGACTTATTGATTTGCCTTCATAATCGAGATCCATCTTGTAGTTAGTATTCATGGGAATTCTAACCGTATTGCAATCTCTACACCATATTTGGCAATCAAATCTCGTGTACTTTGCCCGTTGATGAATATTCCTTCCTTTGATTGTTTCACTTGAAGTCCTAGAAAGAAATTCATCTCTCCCATCATTGACATCTCAAACTTGCCTTTCATCATGTTGAAAACTTTTCACACAAATTGATGGTTTGAGATCCAAAAATGATGTCATCAACATATATCCAACTAGTAAGATATCTTCCCCATCCTCTATCCCGAACAGAGTTCTATCAATAGTTCCTTTGACAAAACCATGGTCAAGAAGAAACCGAGAAAGAGTATCATACCATGCTCGGTGCTTGCTTAAGACCATACAAAGCTTTTCTTAGCCCAGAAAACTGGTCATTCTGCTTTGAAACCGTGGAGGTTGTTCCACATAAACCTCTTTCTTTAAGCACGCCGCTCGTAAATGCACTTTTCACATCCATCCGATAGATCGTGAACTTCATGTGGGCAAAGATATGCAAGAAACAATCGATGGCTTCTAGTCCTTGCAACAGTGCAAAAAGGTTTCATCATAATCCAAGCCTTCTTCTTGGGAATAACCTTGTGCAACTAAATTTGCCTTTGTTTCTCACAATGTTGTTGTTTTCATCTCTTTTGTTCTTGAAAACCCACTTGGTTCCAATGACATTGTGCCTTTCCGGTCTATCTACCAAATCCCATACTTCATTCCTCGAGAATTGATTCAAATTTCATCTTGCATGGCAAGAATCCAAAGGAGAATCTTGTAGAGCTTCACCAATCTCAAGAGGTTCTTTCTCTCCGATAGGAAGCAGGAGAATAGTGCACTCTCTCCATGGAACCTTCTAGTCTTTAACACCTTCGCTTAGATCACCCACAATCTGGCTTGTAGGATGGCTATCTAACCATTTCCTTCTTGATGTTCCCCTTCAATGGTATCCTCAACATTTGAAATGTTAGGTTCAGCTTAAATCAAAGAAACTCAGGAACAACAAAACAGAGAAAGGGAATCATCTTCCTCGTGGAAATTTATTCGAGAACATTGTCGAGACATTTGTTCCCCTTTGGTTGATAGATTCAAAATTGCCTCACCTATGACCACATCTTCATTGGCATCACGCACTGAAGTCCGAATCGTGTCTGCTCGATTGGTCACCTTTTGAGTGTTGGTTTTCCGGGTCTCACCATCCCGATTTCCATCCCGAACTTCTTATCCGAGTCCGAGTCACCCAATCATAGATAATGACCGACTTCTTCTTTTCGTGTTCAAAGGGATGATTTATCTTTCGCTTTCAGCTTAATCTGGTGATCCTCTTAGTCGGTTCATTTGCATCATGTTCCCTGCTTTCTTCCGAACACAAACAGATTCATCAAAAACAACATGAGGTGTTTCCTCCACAATAAGAGTCCTACAGCTTGTAAACTCGAAGCTTTTATCGACTTCGAATATCCTAAGAATATTCCTTCATCGCCTTTACTATCAAATGTTTTCAACCGATCTTTACCATTATTGTGTATGAAACACTTGCAACCAAACACACGAAAGAAAGAAACAAGAGGCTTCCTTTCATTCCAAAGCTCATAAGGCGTTTTGCCTTGACTTTTTGTCAAGATGGATCTATTCTCGAGAGTAGCATGCAAAGGTTGATGGCTTCCAAATTTCAAAATCTTTTAGGAATATCAGCTTCAGCTATCATTGTCCTTGCAGCTTCTTTAAGAGTTATGTTCCTTCTTTCAGCAACACCATTTTGTTGAGGGGTCCTTGCAGCTGATGTCTCATGTAGAATTCCATTTGTTTGCACAATAATCGAAAATGATATGATTTATAAACCCGCCTTTGTCGATCCGATTTTGACCACACTCGATTTTTTTCTCAATACCGAAGTCTTTTTCAAAGAATTTCGCAACTTTTATCTCGAGTCTCTTTTCATCGAAAAAAGAATATGACCCAAGTATATCTTGAGTAGTCATCAACTACTACCAATGTGTATTTCCCGCCATTAGTGCTCACAGTGTTATAGACCAAACAGATCCATATGCAAAAGTCAAGTATTCTCTCAAGAGAAACTTCTACTTTGCTTTTAAATGATGCTTTGACTTGTTTTCCTTTCTCGCACGCATCACAAATGTGTTCCTTATCAACACTTCATTAGGCAACCCTCTCACAAGAGCTAATCTTGCAAGCTTGTTCGTGGTTTTGAAGTTTAGGTGATTCATTCTTTTATGCCATAACCAACTAGTATCTCGTGGAACTTTTAGCAATTAAACATGTATCTTTAGGAGTTGAACTCCAATCAAAGAAGATACACATTCCCTTTTCTTGTACCAAATCCAAGAATACTTTTCGTGATGTATCATCTTTCACAAAGCATAAGTTCTTGGAGAACTCAACATTGAAACCCTTATCACGAAATCGCAATTGACAACAAGTTATGCTTCAATCCGGATACATAAAAACACCATGGATATGAACTCGAGTCGACTTCCAAAGTTCCATATCCTTCACCGTCCCCTTGAGTTATCTCCAAAAGTGATCTCAGGGCCTCTTTGTTCAACATAGTCATCGAGCATCTTCTTGAATCCTCGTCATATGTCTTGAGCATCCACCGTCAAGATACCATACATCGTGAGCTTTTTTCATCTCTCGCCATCGCTGCCATGTGATCTTTCATCGCCTTAGTGCCCCGGTTTTCCTCCCCAAAAAATGTATCAATTCTTAGGTACCTATTTTGTGTAGGGTCCTACGAGGTTAGTTTTGACTTTTCGAATCCAAATCTGCCGACAACTCTAATCACTTTAGAGTGGCTAATTTGTCTTCCATAAACATCAACATATACATCCACTACTCGGGTGCCTTAGCGCTTTAGATATGTGTGCTAGCTTTAGCATGAACATGTGCCTTAGAGTTCTTCTTTGGTTCAGCCTTCGCTCGATGCTTAGGCTTTTGTGCAAATTTGGCCTAAATCTTTGATGACTCGGGTTCAGATAACCTTTACCCTTAGGCAAGTGAGGTTCAAAGTTGTCTCAGACCGAACTGGTCTTTCAAAGATAATCGAGGACTTGGTCTCTTCATTGAGAATGTCTCTCTGAAAGTGTTTCTCATCCGAGGATTCCTCCGATGGTTCAAAGGGAGCCTTTCAGTTTGCATTCTTAGCCCGAGGCTTTGAAGTACTTTGCTCGAATCTTTCCAATCGATCGCCAGTTTTCTTGCCTTCACCTGAGGTTTGGGCTTTCTAACCTGATCATTCAGTTTTACTGAGACCATAGGTCCTTTTCCCTTGTCTACAACCTTGGGCATTTCTTCAGTTTGAAGTGTAGGTGCCACTGGTTTTACAAAGATAGTCTTCTTGCTACTTGACGCAGCATTTAGATGACCTTGTGAGGTTCCCCCTGGAATGTATCCCAATCCAGATTTTATAGTCACAGATCTCCGTAACTCAATTTCATCTATTACATTAGATGCATTATTCAATAGAGTTAACTTCTTCTCGTAAGACTATCCTCACAGCTCAGAGAGTTTTATGCTTCTCGAGAGGTCATTGAACTTCGATTCCGATTAGTCAATCTCTTCAATGGATTTCTAGCTTTTTCGCTTAGGGACATTATCAACTTCTCTTTCTCTCGAGAGTTGTACTTTCGTAACATCCATTTCATCAAGAGCTCCCATTAATTGAGAAGTGACTTCAATATTGCTAGAGTCTTTCCATTTTAGATTTTCACTTTCGCCTTTATTCTCGCTCTTGAGTTTGATTTAGCGGCCTTGCAAAAACAAAGATAGTCCTTCATCGATTCTCGAAAAGAATCCATCAGTTCAAAATGACTGCTTTTCAGTGGAACTTGAAAACTCTTGTGCTAGTGTAGGAGCAACAACAGAGAAAGAAGAGTTACCTCCTCAATGGCCATCGATGATGTCATCACTTTCACCGTTCGAGAATATCTCATCCAAGAGCTAGATCCCTCCTCGAGTGTTCTTCTTCTCCGCAACCATGGCATTTTTTGCTTGAGAACTTCGGTCTCTTATAGCTTGCCTTTCTCTTCTCTCCTTAGCACTCAAATCGACAATCATACCGAAGTGACCTTTCTTCCGCGCTTATAAAGATCTGGCAGCATCATCATCCCGATCATTTTCTTCTTTTGGACTTGGAGTCCTTTTTCTTGATGAAGATCCTTCAAATTTTCGTGTCTTTCTTCTTCTCGCTTGATCCGTCCTCGTGTTTCTTCCGCACCGTGGTTCCCTAATAGTTTTTTATTTTCCAAATCTACTTATTGAGTCTATCAAACCTTCTTGCCATCGCTAGCTTTTCCTCAAGCTCATCCCGATTTTTTGGCATGGGGGTTCTCGACTCTCTAGTTTTACAGTGTTTTATCTTTGGCTTTTAAAGCCACATTCTTACTCGATGAAGAATCATCTTTGTTTGTCACCTTTTTGGATTTCTTATCAATTACAAACTCATAGGCTTTCAAATTTCGAGAAGACTTGTTGGTAAGGCATTGAGTTAATATTCTTGGTGTTTTCAATCACCACCGCATGAATATCCCATTTCTTAGATAGACCTCTAAGAATTTTCAATGCAACTTCTCTCGTGGGCATTTCTTTCCAAGTGCATTTAGATCATTCATGATGCTAGTGAATCGACTTCCAGTTTGTCTATTGATTCACCATCATCCATTTCAAAACTCACAAACTTTCCAATTGCCAACGAAAAGTTTGTTTTTTTTTTTATATGATCTGTGCCTTGGCACATAACAAATTTAGTGTATCCCAAATCTCTTTAGCAAGATTACAAAGGAGAGATCATTCCCATCACAACATCATCAATTGTGTTGTATATAGTGTCTTTTTGCAATGTAGTCTAGATTGACTAACTTTCTCTCCTCAGAGTCACTTGGTCATCGACTTAGGAAATTCTCGCTCTAGGATCAATTCTCTCATCTTCGCTCCTCCGATTCACTACAAGAACCGGAATGGTCCTTGAGAGACCACTCCACATACACTCATGTTTGAATACGTATGAGCCTCGCATTCTCGGCCTCCATAGGTCATAGTTCTCCACCGAGAACATCGGAAGTTTTTAGAAGACATTTTTCGATCTCTTGAAAAATAAAAGGTTTCAAAGAAATAAGATCGGTTCAGATAGACCACAAGCATTTTTGAAAATAAAACTTTGGTCAACACAAAGTGGGGTCAAGTTGAACCACCGCCGATATACCACTTGTTGGTCCCGTGCAAACGAAGTCTTACACGCATGGGGGGGAATACACGGTTTCAAGGTTTTTTTAAAACTTTTTTTCTTACTAAGGTCACTTTTGGGTCAAATAATCCTCAAGATTAGGTTCTCGAAGCACAGATCGCCTCGAAGTCAAAGTCTCATCGAGACAAAGATCCCGAAATCCGCTTTAAAACCCCGATAATCCCAACCGAGTCCTCGAGTGTCGAGATCCCGAGTTGCTTGGATCGATAACTAACTTATCAATCCTCGTAAGAGAGTTCACTTTGGTAACTATCCGTTTCTAGCTACTCAAAAGTCGGAATGGTTGGCCTTAGATTATACTCGCTTTTAGCTTTGTCAAAACCTTCCCTTTATGAAATAGTGATTAGGCCGTGATTCACTTATGCAACTTCAAAGGATTGATTCCAACCAATATCGCGAAAAGTATGCTTTCAAAATCAAGTCAATGCAAATGATAAGCACATGATAAGGAAAGCAATAAAGAACACAAAGAAATTATAGTGGTTCGTAGACTCAAGCTCCTACGCCCACTCTCCCCGACTCTTCGTGAGAAATTCACTATCAACTTCGAGTTTTTCTCGACTACCTCGCGTAGTTTACTTACTCAACTCGCCCCGAAGTTTTCTCGACTACTCCACGTAGTTTACTTACTCAACCCGACCTTGAGTTTTCTCTACTACCTCCGTAGTTTACTTTACTCAATCACACACAAGCTTTCGACTACCCCTCGTAGCTTACTAACTTCTCCTCTAGAGTTTTCTCGACTACTCCGCGTAGTTTACTAACTCTTTACAACACTTCTCACCAACAAACACACTCCAACTACCTTCACGAGGGTTTGGGGTTTCTTGGTTGGTTTCAACTAGATGAGATATCCTTTACAATGAAGCACAATGCAAAGGGTTAGGATATCTCGACTAAGCTTTGATAATTCTTATCAAACTAGGCTTAGTATAGTGAGCTCTCTTCAATATTGAAGCACTTGGGAAATTCTAAGTTTTTCGAGTGCTTTTAACTTTTTACAAGAATAAGCTTGAGCTCTTAAGTTATGTAAAAATTTCCCGTAACCTTACAATGTAGAGGGTCACCAAGATTTATAGGCATACACCAAGGTCACTTTGAAAACTATCCGCTGGAGAGACAAATTTCAGAGTTCCTCTTGTGGTGAGTGAAAAACGCTATATTTAGGGTTTGAAACTCCCTAACACTTTCTAGGCAATAGCCTTTCATGTAGCCGGGTCTTCACTTTTTTGCGTACCGAACTTTTGTACATCCGACATCCTTTTTCGTAGACCTCACACCGTCGCTGTCGGTATGGTACAATGTTGTCTTCCTCTTTTTTGACTTTTTTGTCTCCAGCTAAAGGTAAACACCTTCAACGGCTCTTTTTGGTTACAAACTCGAGTTTGATATAACCTTAACAACACTTCTCGACTTAGTTCCTTTTGTCCGCATTTGAATGTCTTGGAAATATCTATTTTCTAAGGAATCGCGATCTTCTCAAGATTGCAACCTTCAGATAGATATATTCAAAGGCCTCGAAACATTCAGTTCATATCGAGCATTCAAGACCTTCATCGAGTCTTCGAATTATTACGGCCTTCAAAGATTCTTGATCTTTAGTTCCTCGGTTTTCGCCTTTGTGTCTTCGAGTCTTCGAGGTCTTCTCGAGTCTTCGTGGTCTTCTCGAATCTTTGTAGTTTATAATTGACCGATGTAATCGAGTCTTCTCAACCGAGTCTTCGCCACTCAAGATCCTAATCGAAGTCTTCAAGAATTATCCCGAACTATATCTCGCCGACTATACATTCTCGCAGATAACATCCCTAATATTCTAAAAACCTAATCCTCGACTCAACTTTCAAGATCATTCTCAACATGTCATACTCGGGGGTTTTGGGATCTAATCAAAATCATATATCTTTATTAAATTCATCTCCCAACAATTTCCCCTTTTTGATGATGCCAAAACCTATCTTGTTACAAACATATAACCTATACTGTGTTTTCATTTATCCTATTACAAGATTGGTTGTCTCCCAAATCATTTCTTAAATTAGAGAATCTCCAAACAATTTCAGAGTTTCTCAACAGTTTAATCATTCAGCAATTTCTTCAGTAATGAATCTCTTTAACTAGTTCATTACCAAATACTTAAACAATTTCCCCCATATTCAGACAATTTCTTCAGAGACATTCATTCAGGCATATCAAAATAAAAGACATGTAAATAAGATAATGAGATATTATCTTTTGAGCATAATGATAAATCTTCATTGATGATTGGTATCCCGCTACATATTACAATGAGTTTATCAACAAAATCAAAAGACAAAATTTAAAGATTACAAAATCTTCTGAGTCTTCGGTCTTCAGTCTTCTGATTTTGGCTCTTCAGTCTTCTGCTCTTAAGTTTGCTTCATTCTCAACTTCATCAGCGGGCACCTCCAGGTCAAACATTCCGAAAAATCTCTTCTTTAGCTCATTTCTTTCCTTGATGATGTCCGGATCAAGCTTTCCTCGTTAAACCCAACTGACCAAAGATATCGAAAGCAATCTCTTGAGTAATGGCCTTCTCATTCACCAAGCCATTATCAAATTTTGGAGGTGGATAGGAATATGGACCAGGGGCTACTATCTGTACCTCTCCTTCATCCGCAGTTAATCCAAATCTGAGATACTTTGGATAGAAGATAAGAAGGTTCAATGAAAGCTTCATTCTGATCTGAGCTTTCCCTCCATTCCCTGAGAACATCATAATTGAACCAGAAGGTTCTCTTGACTTCTTCCCACATATCGTTGAGTTTGATGGGCATCCATTTATCAACGTGGGGCCATTTTAGTGCTTTTGATGTTCCTTTCCTCTTGCTCGCAAACTTCCTCGAAATCACTCTTCGCTTCGCTTCTTCAGATATCTTCTTTTCGATCACAGACGTTCTCGAGACCGGCGGCGGCTTTCTTAGCTTGTTCTTCTTGGAGTGTCTTCGTGAGCATTTCTCGTGTTGAAGACTTTCTTCGAGGTTGAGACTCATTCCAATCGGGTTGTTCTGCTTTCTTCATCATCCGAATCGCCTTTCTCTGGATTGGCTTAGAAGCCTTTGACGCTTGTTTTCAAAGCTGAACAACACCCAAGGCTTTCTCTTCATAGGCGCTTCAAGAGCTTTGCTTGTTCCAACCTTTTTTGCTCTAAAGACTCGGTTTCTTCTTGCAACATCAAGCATAGCTTGCTCAAACTCGAGTGTAGATAGGCTTTTCTACCGAAATAACTTCAACTTCTCAAGAGTCTCCGACTTCTTTAAAGGCTTTTGCTAGATTATACATTTCAAAGATCTTTTCGAGCCTTCTTCTCCAAAGTACGTGCCATGAACTTTCCGAGATCTTCAAATTTTTTTCCCCTTCTTGGCACCGTAAATTTGGAAGAAGTCCGGAGAGTGCCGGTCCATGTGATATTGCTCTTCGCTCCACAAATAACTTCTCCTCGCTATCTCGATCTTGTTCGCCTTCCAAATTCCCTAGATGGTTCTTGGCCACGTAAAATTCTTTAGATAAGTGGGCAACCGCCAGAGTGCTTCTTTGAACATCTCTGTCATCTTGGTCATGAGCATTGAGATCATTTCCTCAACAAAGCAGACTTGATTAGCACCTCATTCTTTTCTCGCCAGGTTTCACCTCTAGAAATCGAAACTTTCCCGTGTTTCGCCTTACCATCACTTAACTTTCGGCCTTGACTCCCTCCAAACTTCTCATTTAGCTTTCCTTCCATGGAGGTCATCCGGTGGTTAAAGTGTTTTGAATTTGCACCGCTTCAAGAGTGACTAAGACCGCCCATCTTTTGAGCTTGATTGGCCAACGCCTCTTCCATCCGAGCAATCTTGATCATCATTGGCTCAACCTTCTCAGTTTCTCTCTCGTGAGAGCGATCAATCTCAGAATCTTCGCACCTCCCAGGTTGCCCGATCATCTTGAGCTTCAGCTTTTATTCCGAGCTCCAGTCTCGATGCGCCTCGATCAAGAGTACTATCATCACCGATGTTGACTAGATCCAAAGTTGATCGCCAAAGTCTCGGCTCTTTTTTTCCGAGATCGCTTCAAAGATCTCCCCCCTCGTTGGTCCCCATCTCCATCTTGAGATTTGTCTCCGCCGCTTGGGGCACCAACTTTAGTTGCTCTCCTCTCCACCAACTTTCACTGAACTAGCTCATCAAAATCGGCGTTTTTCATCCCGAGCTTTGTCCTTCCGAACCCCGAGAAGTCGGTCGAA
The DNA here is from genome assembly GCA_037126765.1 of Stenogyne calaminthoides. NCBI lineage: Eukaryota > Viridiplantae > Streptophyta > Magnoliopsida > Lamiales > Lamiaceae > Stenogyne > Stenogyne calaminthoides. The sequence continues at coordinate 21,804,998 of JBBCBC010000026.1, read as the reverse complement.
AGATCGTCTCCTCATTCCACCGGGCTTCCCTCTAAAAGCAATATCAAGCATCTCGGGAAGAGTCCGATTGAGGATAAATACTGATTTACCTTAATCAAGAAAATATCTTGCAGATCGTAGGTATGAGCCGAGCTCGTGGTATCGGTCAAGTATGAACTGCCCCTTGCTCCTCCACTCGCTTTTCAAATTTCGCCATCTTCCATCCATCTCTGCCTCTAGTTCATTTGAAGTTTCGCTAAGGGATCAAGAAGTAGATCACTTTCGAAGCTCATCAAGACTATTCGCGCTCCCCGAGTCTCAGCAAGATCTCAAGTTTGTCTTGATCGTCCTCGGTTTGCATCCGGAGTGGGTTCTCGAGGCCCGAATCGGTATATCACCGCAGTCCGAGTTGGCTCTTCAACTGAAGCTTGCACATCTTCGGATCGACTACGGTGGCTCTTCATGCGAAAGCCTGCACACCGAGGTAGGCATCTCGAGGTCTGAGCTCCTTTGAAAATTTCCTAAGAAATTTTATCTCAGACTTGGCGATGTCTCGAGCACCTCGAAAAAGACTCGCCTCGGCCCCGGGATCCCGTGTCCCAGAGATAACCCGAGCCAACACTTGTAATGGTGAACTCTGAGCGTTTTGGCCCTCGATTGAATCTCTTCGAATCACTTTCATCTTCATCGGTGAGAACCACCAATCTTCACAGGCTTTGGAGCAAAGATTCTTCGCTTCAACATTTTTGCTCGCTTTTCTCCATCTTTGCCTCCAACAACACCTTCCCTAGTTTGTTGGGTCTCTTTTTCAAAGAAATGCAGAAGGTGATTCTACCTTCTTTTCTCTTTCCCCGATGACCGCTTCCTTGCAAAGAATGGGTTTAAGGAGAATTTTGGATTTAGGAAATGGGGGTCGAATTACAAGATATCCTCCTCCTTCGCACATCTCCAAAATGTAAGTAATTTTGGTGGCATGGTGGATCTTGCCTTTGATTGAGATCGCCCACAATCTTCCTCAAAACTTTGTCCGCTTCACTCACCGTCTGGATCGGAATTTCACCATTGAAATCGTGGTGGGTGAAGCTTCTATCGCCGCCATCAATCTAAGCTTTCGGGTACTTATCCGCTCAAAACTCCCCGAAAGACTCATGATGCACTTGCTCACAATATCCATCAACACACGATATTGTGGCTTCAGTGCCTTTTATGCAAAGGTCGCCTCAAACTTAACAGATTCTCGGCAATCCTATCTAAGTACCTCGCTTCTCTTCCCGACATATACGCCATAGATCCTCTCCTCTATCACGAGCTCAAAAACATCATTCGGATTTTTCTAACTATATACGATCCCTCTCAAAATCAAGTATTTGGATGATCGCTCTAAGTGTGATATAGTTAACTTAGAATGCATATGACCCTCTTCATCTATCTTCAAGTTACTGATGAATTCGATTACCTCTTTTCGCAAAACCCCGGTCCGGTCGGTTTGCGACTTAGTTTAGTTGAGTTTAGCCAATCGAATCATATGCAGAGCTTCCTTCTTCGCTTTGAGTTGGTTGTGCTTTCAAGTGAGACAACGAACTCGTACCCACGGCTTGTTGGTTTCGCTAATCTCTCGATGTGGTTGGAGCCATTTTAGAGTTTGATTGAAGAAGAGAAGTTTTAGGGTTTGGAGAATTTCGGGCAAAAGGGGATTCTTAATTGCAGAGGATTTGAAAACGGGCGGTTTGATAAAATTTTTGGCTTGAATGGCTGATTGGGGTTTATATAGCCTTGAGATCGTAGGGAATCGTGTTGGTTAGGTGAGTAACAACGGTTGAGATTAATCTCCATTAATCGGGTATACGAACCGACGATCTCCGAAAAGTAAGCCGCCAAAACGTCCTCATTGGTCATTAATGTAGCGAGCATTAAATGATCATGACCTTTCTTCGAATTTAAAACGATCCCGCCTAAAAAAACATTCCTCGTGTGTTTTAATATTTATTATAATGATTATCAATTTACTTGAGCAATAAATGAATCGCATGAGTCATTACTTCTTCGCACCAATTTCCCTCTATCGGTCCTTTATCGAGTAATCGATCTTGATAAAATGTCAAGATAATACCGAAATATCAAATTGTTCAAGATGCTTTCTTGAGTTTTCGAGACTCGGTTCAAGATTTCCATTTTATCTCCGAGCTTCTCGGAAGGATTCTCGAGAAAACTTCATGATCCGAAAAACCTTCAATTTTTCGATTTTATTCTATACACCTGGTTCTAAAGATCCCTAATTCAACTGCATTTCTGGACGACATTCGCTTCATCTAAATGATGTAAAGGTGTTAATGACGTAAGGGCATGGTCACAAAAACAGCTTTGATATGAAGGATTTAGGGGAAGCCGGTCACATCCTAGGGATCAAGATCACTCGTGATCGCAGGAAGAGAATGATTGGGCTTTCGCAAGCTTCATACATAGACACTGTTTTGAAGCGCTTCAGCATGCAAGATTCCAAGAAAGGCTTTGTTCCCTACAGACACGAAATCCATCTATCCAAAGAGATGTGTCCCAAGACACAGAAAGAGATAGATGACATGAAGGGCATTCCTTATGCTTCGGCTGTGTGAAGCCTCATGTATACAATGCTGTGTACGAGACTGGATATCTGTTTTGCCGTAGGCATGGTGGAAAGATATCAAAGTAACCCTGGGAAAGAGAATTGGACTGCAGTAAAGAACATTCTGAAGTACCTGAAAAGGACACGGGAAAGAATGTTGGTTTACAAGTCAGACAGTCTAATCCCCATCGGTTACACGGACTCGGATTTCCAATCAGATGTTGACTCCAGAAAGTCTACCTCGGGTAGTGTGTTTTGCATTGGGGGAGGAGCCATGACATGGAAAAGCGTAAAGTAAAAATGCATCGCCGATTCTACCATGGAAGCCTAATACGTTGCTGCTTGTGAAGCAGAGAAGGAAGCGGTTTGGCTCAAGAACTTAGGGGGCCAACTCCATTGCCAACTGTACAAAATGATATACCAATCGTCATGCCTACACAATCGGAACCTCGTCGTAGTGGGAGGGTTGTCAGACAACCCGAGAGATTCTTGGGGATCGGAGAGTCTTCGGACTTGATCTCCGTAGAAGAATCAGATCCATGGTCCTACAACGATGCGATCCAAGACAAAGATGCTAAATCTTGGCAAACAGCAATGGAAGCCGAGATGGGTTCAATGGATCACAACAAGGTGTGGGAGCTAGTCGAACCACTTAATGGGTAAAACCCATCGGATGCAAGTGGGTATACAAGAGAAAAAGGGGACCGGACGGAAAGGTTGAGACCTTTAAAGCAAGACTAGTGGCGAAAGGATACACTCAGAAAGAAGGGATCGATTATGAGGAAACTTTTTCGCCCGTAGCCATGCTCAAGTCCATCCGTATTCTCTTGTCGATTGCTGCGCACCTAGATTTTAAGATCTGGCAGATGGACGTCAAGACAGCTTTCCTCAATGGAAATCTTGACGAAGCAACAACCCGATGGCTTCTTTTAAAAAGGCCAAGAGCATCTGGTTTGCAAGATTAAGAAGTCCCTTGATGGGCTGAAGCAAGCATCTCGAGCTTAGAATCAGTGTTTTGATCAAGTCATAAAATCCTACGGTTTCGATCAAAACAATTTTGAAAGTTGTGTTTATAAAAAGCGTGACGGAACTGCAATTGTATTTTTGGTATTGTATGTGGATGACATTCTGCTCATCGGAAACGATTTAAAGATGTTAACAGACGTAAGGGCATGGCTATCAAAACAGTTCGATATGAAGGATTTAGGGGAAGCCGGTCACATCCTAGGGATCAAGATCACTCGTTATCGCAGGAAGAGAATGATTGAGCTTTCGCAAGCTTCATACATAGACACTGTTTTGAAGCGCTTCAGCATGCAAGATTCCAAGAAAGGCTTTTTGCCCTACAGACACGGAATCCATCTATCCAAAGAGATGTGTCCCAAGACACAGAAAGAGATAGATGACATGAAGGGCATTCCTTATGCTTCGGCTGTGGGAAGCCTCATGTATGCAATGTTGTGTACGAGACTGGTTATCTTCTTTGCCGTAGGCATGGTGGCAAGATATCAAAGTAACCCTGGGAAAGAGCATTGGACTGCAGTAAAGAACATTCTGAAGTACCTGAAAAGGACACGGGACAAATGTTGGTTTACAAGTCAGACAATCTAATCCCCATCGGTTACACGGACTCGGATTTCCAATCATATGTTGACTCCAGAAAGTCTACCTCGGGTAGTGTGTTTTGCATGGGGGGAGGAGCCATGACATGGAGAAGCGTAAAGTAGAAATGCATCGCCGATTCTACCATGGAAGCCGAATACGTTGTTGTTTGTGAAGCAGCGAAGGAAGCGGTTTGGCTCGAGAACTTAGGGGGCCAACTCCATTGCCAACTGTACAAAATGATATACCAATCGTCATGCCTACACAACCGGAACCTCGTCGTAGTGGGAGTGTTGTCAGATAACCCAAGAGATTCTTGGGGATCGAAGAGTCTTCGGACTTGATCTCCGCAGAAGAATCAGATCCATGGTCCTACAACGAGGCGATCCAAGACAAAGATGCTCAATCTTGGCAAACAGCAATGGAAGCCGAGATGGGTTCAATGGATCACAACAAGGTGTGGGAGCTAGTCGAACCACTTAATGGGTAAAACTCATCGGATGCAAACAAGAGAAAAAAGGGACTGGACGGAAAGGTTGAGACCTTTAAAGCAAGACTAGTGGCGAAAGGGTACACTCAGAAAGAAGGGATCGAGTATGAGGAAACTTTTTCACCCGTAGCCATGCTCAAGTCCATCTGCATTCTCTTGTCGATTGCTGCGCACCTAGATTTTGAGATTTGGCAGATGGACGTCAAGACAACTTTCCTCAATGGAAATCTTGATGAAGAAATCTATATGCAACAACCCGAAGGCTTCATTGAAAAAGGCCAAGAGCATCCGACGGTAAGCTTAAGAAGTCCATTTATAAATTTTCAAGCAAGATCCCGAGCTTGGAATCAGTGTTTTGATCAAGTCATAAAATCCTACGGTTTCGATCAAAACAATTTTGAAAGTTGTGTTTACAAAAAGCATGACGGAACTGCATTGGTACATGACGATTGCTGACATTTAATATGGAGAATCGCGTGCAAGTACGTCTTGCTTGATTTGTCCCCTTGGTGGGCTCAGAACCTTTATCATACCAAATCTTGCAAGTGGAAATTTATTTCCGGTATGGATAATAATGTTGAGCTATCTTTACTCCAAGGACAAAGATATTAATTAATATAAAGCTCGTCCAGTGGCTTAATTAATTAATGGACTAATATAATCTTAAACGCGGGAAATAATAACGGGAGCCATATTATATGTGAAATAGTAATATGGGTTAAGATGGATAGTTCAATATTAATTTTATAATGGAGTAAATTAATATTAATGGACTTGAATAATATTTGGCCCAATATTAGAGCTTCATAGTCCATTGAAGGTCCAATCTTAATTCTCCTAAAGGCCCCTCAAATAGCCCAAAATAAAGTCCAATTAATGAAAGAGAGAAGAAAATATTCTTGCTATATTTCCATGAGTAATTTTCGAAATTTTGTAGATAAAAAGGAAGAAAAGATTGTCTTGATTTTCTTGTAGATATTTTATGGAAAGAGATAACTATTGTAGGAATACATAATTATCCCATAAATTCAAGAAGTCAAATCTTGACTCCTTTAATCTTGTAGTTTTCGAAAATTATAGGTTGAAGAGGGGGAGAGATTTTTATGGAAAATTTAATTAAGGAGAAAAGAATATAGAAGATATATTCAAGATTTCTTGAAGATCAAGAAAAGATTTTCTTCCTTATTTTCTTGACCTAAAATTTCGAACCCTTCCTCCCTATAAATAGGGGATGAATTTTTCATTTCCAAGTGCAATTCCATGTGTTGGAAATATTAGAAATCCACAAAGGTGGTAGCATAATATTTTTTTTGTTTTCTCTCTTGTTAAAATCGTTCATGTGAATCCTCCCACCGGGTTACGTTCGTGGACTTTGGGACATATTTGGGAAGGTACTTTGGGTTGATCAATCGTCTCAACGGTTGTCTCTACAAGAGGTATGTAATCTCGTAACGCCTAGTTCCGCATGTTTAGGATTTACGTGAATTACGTGTACGCATGTTGTTTAATTATTATGTTGAATTGATTTAGGATTAATTCATGTTAGTAATTAATTGATTAATTTAAATATGTATTTAAAATCATCTCGAATAGATCCGGGCACCCATAATTTTCCAACAGTGCAATCTGCATCATACTCTTAGAGAGTGTAGTAAGATCTCACTTACTACGAGATACTAGGTATCTCATGATGGATGCACAAATACCTTAGAGGGTATTGGTATACCCATCCAAGAAACGGTTTGATGTATTTTCACTATATGTGTCTACGGATGTCTCAGTTAGTGGGAGCGATGCGATACTCCTTTGACTTGAGGTCAATACGCACGACATGTGTGGGATGATGAACTTTGACCATGACCGACGCTTGCACCCTTCCATGGGTAGATATGGCTTGGATTGGGTTCATCACGAAGTGCATGTGCGTGGTAGTTGAGCCAAGAAAATGATTCATTCCTCAAAGTGGATTTAGAGAGAATACTCATCTTCTCGTCATAATTGGATCTAAGTCATCGGCCGATGCACGTCAACTTAGACTGTGTGGCTAAGTGTGACATACATGATCAATTAGTGATTAGAGATAAATTGATTAAGTTATTTGAATAGACACTTCATCATGTTCAAGACTTAATCGAGTATTCGCGAATGAAAGAAGAAAATCGTAATAGCCCATGTTTCAGTTACAGGTAGTTGCACGTTTCTCGCAACGTACCTCATATATTGAGAATGTCTGATTTATTGTCTAGGGTTCAAGTAAGACCGCTAGTTTGACTAATCGCTCGATATATGGGGGCATATGGATCACACAACAAGTAATTCCCTTTGACGGATTATATTTGGTTGATTAAGTATTAAATTGGATTTAATATTTAATTTATGGAGAAGTAATTAATAATAGATTAATTTGGAATTAATTATTATTAATGTTTAATTAAATTGGATTTAATTAAACAAGAAATCCCAATAATAATGTTGTGTTCGATATAGTAACTTAGGCTTAATCGAACATGTAAGAGCGACACGTGTATTATTTAAATATTACATGCCCAATGGACAAGTATTCGCCACTCAGGTCAGGAAAAAAAAAAGAATCAGATGAGCTAAGTCAAGAAGGCCATGAGCAAATCTGAGGACTCAGCCGGCCAAAATACTCAGAAAATCTTGGAAGACCTCAGATACCCTGAGGGTTAGGATCAAGACCTCGATATCCCGAGGATCAAGATGTTCGCTACCGATATCCCGAGGATCAAGATGTTCCCGATATCCCGAGGGTCAAGATATGTTCAAGACCTCGATATCCCGAGGGTCAAGATGTTCGCACCTCGACATCCCGAGGGTCAAGATGTTTGCACCCCCGATATCCCGAGGGTCAAGATGTTCGCAGACCTCGATATCCCGAGGGTCAAGATGTTCAAGACCTCGATATCCCGAGGGTCAAGATGTTCGCACCTCGATATCCCGAGGATCGCGATGTTCGCAGACTCGTATCCCGAACGGTCGAGTGCCCGGCACTCGATATCCCCAAGACCCGAACATCCCGAGGGCTCAAGCAGTGCTCAAGAGGACAAAGATCCAAAGATAAACCGATATGGTTAAAGGGGGTAACAAAGCATCCAACCGAGTAAAAGATTAATTTGGACGACTCAAAAGAGTGCTTCACAAGCAAGTAAGTTCCAAGATCAACCAAGAAGACGGTTGAAAATGTGGCAAAGATTACGTGAGTTCTTGATGACTCAAGTCTCCAAATTTCATGCTTGCAACCCAAACTCATGCTTGCTTCTGAGTGCTATAAAAGGAAGAAAAAAAGAAGAAAAAAGGTTCGTAAATTTTCCCCGTAAAAAGAGACACCCACACAAGAAATTCTCCGTAGAGGTGAGGAAATGTAAAAATCCGAGTGATTATCCACATATACAAGAAACCCTAGCACTCATATGCTAACTCTCCAGATTATCTTCATCTCAGAATGATTCATCTTCATAAGGTGTATCAAATATTGTACGGTAAAGCTCTCGCAATACCACATCCCGCTTGGTATGCCCCCAGAGTAGTCATTTCCTAAATCGAACCGGGTCAACAAATCCATCTTATTTACAATTTATTTTACACGCATGTTTTGTTTGTGAGTCGCTCCCAAATCGCCCACATAATACTTTTTCAGAAAAAATGACTCATGACAACCGGGCGCTAGAAGGAGGGTGCTTCACCCAAAACCACCCATATACGAACCCCTTAGAGAGCCGAGGCGTAAAAATAAATAAAATGCCTCAATCTAGAACACATTAAATGGAGAGGTCGGGACAAAGCCGACCACATGACCGGAAAAGAGGCTCAACCAAATTTCATAAAGATCGTGGAGCGAGGTTACCAATCTCGAGGATATTGTGAATGATCCGGCACATAACCAGGGCTATCACTTTCTTGTCATGAGAGCGCAAAAAGAGGGCCGAGAAAGAGTTGGCCAAATTAGAAACTCAAGATCGCGGAAGAGCGACGCCACGCATAACCGATAGTGAGCAAGTTAAAAAGAGAATTGCCAAGCGGGCAAGTAAAAAAGCCGATGACACGCCGGATGACGAATGCCCTTCAAGGATCTAGACCATCAAGCTTGACGCTTGAGGCTCTCCGCCAAAGACCGAATCGGCAATAATAGGCGACAGATCCGTGAAAGGAACAACCAATAAAAATGCCCGCACTTTCGGATCTTCATGATCATCCGCATGCCGAACAAAAAATCGGCGGGAACAAAATTGTCTATCCATCATCGATTGGGTAGTAAAGCACAAAATTGGAGAGGGGGATCGCCTATCATGAAAGCATGACCCACCGGGTCCTCACGATGGGAAACAACCCCAATCTAAGTTTGTCAACCCCACAAAATTTGGCGAAATGCAAAAGGCCATCGAGGATTTACAGCCAACCTCGTCGCCAATTAAAGGCCAACCTAAAGCGAAAGACAATACCGCCGCCATTGTCACCCCGATCATGGCAATTTAAATACAGAGAAAGTGGCGGTCCCGACCGCCAATTCCCATATTTGATGCCGAAGTCCGACCTCATGTCCATCTCAAAGAAGTATTCGACTTTATGATCGCTGGATGGGGCCACAAACACGATGCAAAGGCCGATCATTCCCCATGACTTTGGGTGATCGGGCACATCGGGTGGTTTTCACTTTGCTCGGCAAGGTCGATCACATCTTTTCGCCAATTGGGGACAACAATTTTTATCCCACTTTTCGTCCATGTGTGTGTTCTCGCCAAATAAAAACAAAGGTCAGCACATTTCTCCCAACTAAAAGGTGAGTCCGACGAGCATACATAGAAAGATTTGATAAATGTCTATATGATGGGGCCCCAGCTTGAAGAGGACACCAAAATCCTTATGTGTGGTCGGGGGCTCGACTTAAATATCGATATGTGGAAGGCCATGCATCAAGACCGGGCCGAACACATATTCGAGTTCCGAGAGCGAGCAAATAAAATTATAACCATGCAAGATTTGCTCGCCCAATCACGATTGGGTCAGAACCAACCACTAGAAGAGTTTTTGGGAAGAAAGTGATGAACGAAGGGGGTATAAACCCCCGTGCTCTTTCAAACCATTCAAGAAAGAGCGGTTTAATGCCCCACGGTTTTTTGGGCAGGCCCAATGAGACAACCTTTAACCAAATCGAGATCGACATGTTGGAAAGGCCGAGAAGAATTATAATGGATAAACATCGGCTCAACGCTTCCAAATATTGTAAATACCACAAGTACATCGGCACAACACTAAAGAGTGTCGCGATTTATTCCGCCAACTTTGAAGCTATACGAAGATAATCGCCTTTACCCAATTTAAAAAAAAGCCGGTGAGCGTAGAGACTTTAACCAAAAAAATAAAGATTGAAGGGGTAAGCGAAAAGGTCAACAAACATCCGACAAAGGATCCCGGCGAATCACGAAAAAAGTCTGAAATACCCAAAAGAGGGCCTCCTACTGTGGGAAGAGGTCGAGAAAGTCAAGAGATTCATATGATACGCCCCGAATATGGTCCAAAGGGGTGGATGTTACCAGCACCAACATTATCGAATGTATTTAAAAGAAGATGGAGATGCGTGCATGCAAAACATCCATCAAGTGAAGGTGGCGAGCACATCAGCTAGCACGCCACCCTCGCACCAAATCATTTTTTCAGAGGACGATCTCGACGGAATCATAACCCCCCACAATGACTCCTTAACCATCAGTGCTCGACTCCTCGGGTTGAAGGTACACCGTCTCCTGGTTGACACCGGAGCTTATGCGAACATTTTGTTCGCTGATACCCTTCACCAGATGGAAAAACAAGTTGAGACTTGAGCGCTTATATTGAACCGTAAATCATACCATAATGGGTTTTGGGGAATCAGAATCCGACCCTATGGTATGATTAGGTTAGGAGTCGAAGTTAGAATCAACTCAATCCTGACATCCGATTTAACTAGAATGCTAGATTTTGTAATCGCCGATGTCTGCCTCTACTTATAACGGGTTTCTAGGTCGCCTGCTTATTCAGAATTTAAAGCGGCCCGTTTCACGACATTATTGTGTTAAATTTCCAACACAAGATGGAACAGAAGCGTAAAAGGAGATCGAGAAAGCTCGAGATTGTTTGCTATCATGTGCACCGTAAAAACAAAGCATCGCCAATATGATGGAGCAAACATGGGAGATTGGTGAGCTGCCAAAGCAAATACCTCGCTTAAAGATCTTCCGACGAACATAAGTTCGACGAAAGCATAGCTCCCCTCGCGGCGAAAGCACAGATGCGCGACACACGACCGGTAACAACTAATTCCCCGATCTCCTAGATCAAATGAATGTTGATCACCGAACGAGCAAACGGACCTAGAGCCTCGTGATAGGTTTTGAACCCATGGAGGTTGATGACGAGCACCGGGGTCCATCCAAGATCCTCGGTGGAAGCAAAAAAGAAAGCGAGCAACACCGTTCGAACAACCGAGTCCATCAAAATCGACCAACAGCATTCGAAGTTAGAAGTGTTCATTGGTTCGTAACTATCTCAACCAATTCAACATAAATTATTGCTTATCTTCAAGCAAACTTGATGTATTCGCATGGTCGCATCGAAGACATGGTTGGCATCGATCCAAAACATGCATGCCACTCCTCAACCTTGATCCAATACAAACTCCGCTTATCCGTAAGTCGCAAAAGTTTAGTCCGGAAAATATGCGGCAATGAATAGTGAAATCAAAAAGTTGCTCGACAACAAACCGATTCGAGAGGTGAAATGCCCAAGATGTTTGCGAACTCGTGGCTTGTCCAAAGTCTAATGGATCTTGGAGGTTATGTATTGATTTCACGGATTTAAACAAGGCGGTTCGAAAGATAACTTCCCGATGCCGCATATCGATTATTTGGTCGATAATACAAAGAAATGAACTCATGACTTTTATGGATGTATTTGCCGGTTATCACCAAATACCTATGCACCCGGACGATCAAAAGAATACGCCATTCTCGCATTGAAAAGAACATACCGTTGGCAACGCATGCCGCTCGGATTAAAGAATGCCGAGCAACGATCAACGTTTGAACAAAATGTTCGATGAACACATCGGCCGAACAATTGAGGTGTATATTGATGATATTGTGGTTAAGAGGAACATAAGGAAGACCACATCACCCACCTCGCACAAACGCTCGATATACTCAGAAGTACAATATGAAGCTAAATCCAAAAAATGTAGCTTTGGGGTTCACTCAGAAAATTCCTGACATATGGTCACCAACGAGGGATCGGGTTTAACCCAACAAAGATTCAAGCCATGCTCGATATGCAAGCCCCCGTAAATGTGAAAGAGGTCCAAAATTAACCGGACGCTTAGCTTTCGTGTTTCGGGTTTATATCACTTAATCGAGACAAATGCAAACCTTTCTTCGACACATTGAAGAAAGGGAAATTCCAAAGGACCGAGCATTGCCAAAGTGCATTCAATCATTGAAGCAAGATTTTGCAGATACTCGCACATCGCCTAAGCCCGCCTCGTGCAAACAACTCTATATGTATCTTGTCGCATCGTAAAGCATGCGATCAAGGCGAAGCTCGTGACGAAAGCAGTATGCACTATAAACTTGCCCATTTACTATGTAAGCCAAGTGCTTAAAGAAGTTCGAGCTCGCATCCTCCATTGAAAAATTGGCATATGCCCTCGCCATGAGTGTTCAAAAATTACGACCATATTTTTTTTCGACCACTCGGTCGAGGTATCGACCACTTTCCCATTATGGCCAAGTCCTCCACCGAATTCGACATCGCCAGCAGATTATTAAAGTGAAGCGGTGGAGTTAGATAATTGCATTACGCTCGGCTCCACTAACAAAGAATGAAGGGCCAAGCTATGGCCGATTTCATGGTCGAGTTGACATATCCTCAAATGCTCAAAAAGCTATCGACCAACCATGGCATATGTATGTTGATGGATCATCAACAAGTTCAAGAGCCGGAGCAAAGCGTAGTTCTCATTAGCCCAACCGCATAAACATTCACAACAAATGCATCCGCTTTTGATTTCCCAAATACAAATAATGAAGTTTAACATGAAGCTTTGATCGCCGGACTACGATGGCAATGACAATGGGAATCCATAGGTCGATGATCTATAGCGATTCTCGATAATCGCTTATCAAGTGACAAAAGTACGAGGCCCGAGGCTAACAGATGGCATTAATATCAACAAATAGCAAAAAGAATTGCTTTCGAGCATTTTGAACAAGTTTTCATAGAACAATTACCACGATTGGGTAATTCGCTTGTCGATGCTTTGGCATGCCTAGCAACAAGAGAAGGAGTGATTTAACACAATGCACATTGTGGTCGCCACAACTTGTTCGCCATCGCCTCCCGAAACTATGATCGCCCAAATAACAAAGTAACAAGAAACTCGATGACTCCAACTCGAAGTTACCTACAAAAGGGACTTCTCCCTGACAATAAGGCACAAGTTACTCGCCTCAAATTACAATCTGCTCGTTATACTATCATAGACGAGCATTTGTACAAAAGAAGATTCTCACTTCCACTTTTGAAGTGTATTACTCCCGAAGAAGGTCGTGTATTCGAACAAATCCATGAAGGAGTATGCGAAATCATACAGGGGCTTGTTTCACACACAAAATAATCGATAAAGGTTATTATTGGCCAACCCTCAAAGGATTCGCCACAGATGCTCGAGCGTACACAGATGCCGTGTACATGCTCCACTTATTCATAGCCCACCAAGAATTAGTGTCGGTTTTATAGCCCATGGCCATTTGCTAAATGGGGAATCGATTTGATCGCCCGCTTCCTACCGCACGCTTCGAGTAAAATTTGTTGTGGTTACCGTGGATTACTATACTAAATGGGCAGAAGCCGAGGCCATTGTCAAGATTACCGAACAAAGAATGTGGAACTTTGTTTGGAAGAATCTCATTTGTCGATTTGGGCTTCATTAGTAACTGATAACGGCAAACAGCTCGATGGAAGTGAATTCGCATAAAATTGTGCCCGTTGGGGGATAAAAAGCACTACTCAACTCCGATTATCCCCAAATCAAATGGACAAGTTGAGGTCGTTAATAAAATCATCACATACCCTCAAGGCCGACTTGATAATTTCAAGGGGGTGGATGGGTCAAGAGTTGCTCGAAATATTATGGGCCTATCGAACAACTTCGTAACATCAACTCATGAGACCCCTGCTTGCCTTTGGCATTTGGTGCGGAAGTCAATATACCCGCAGAATCAAGATTCCAAGTCATTGAACAATGACTTTCGGAGAGCACATTAATGACCAAGCGCCGCCGCCGAAAGTACGCACGCACTGCTGGAAGAAAAGAAGGACTAGGTCGATTTCAAGAATGCCATGTACAAAAAGAGATCGAGAAGTTTTACAACTCCAAAGTCCAAATACGCAGTTTCAATGTGGGCGAGCCGGTTTTAAGGTGAGCAACGGGGTATCAAGTGGTGTGTTCAAATGAAAGATGGGAAGGCCCGCTCAGAGTTTCGTAACGCTTTGCTAAATCGGGGCCTATGATTTGGAAGACCAATGGAATCTCATTGTCCTACTCGTGGAATGCGCCAAATTTGAAAAAAATACTATCAATAATAACGAGCATAGTGTTGGTTTAACAAACTCGCCTACACAAATTTTTAATGAGCATAGTGTTGGTTTAACAAACTCGCCCACACAAATTTTTAGCGAGCATAGTGTTGGTCGAACAAAATCGCCACACAAAGCTTTAGCGAAAAAGCATAGTGTTGGTTTAACAAAATCGCCCACACAAATTTTAGCAAGCATAGTGTTGATTCTAACAAAATCATCCACACAAATTGAAGTCATAGTTGGTCAACATAATGGCCGATGTAGCCATTCAGCCTTAAAACGAGTGGATGATTCTCGAAGAAGAGTACATTATGTTCGACACATATCTTCAGAAAAGAAATGTCGCCAAAGACTATCGAAAGACGGAAGATACGCGGTCGAACGAGATGTCAACAGAAGATACGACGGAACGAATCGACAAGTTGGTGGCAACCATGCAGGATGAGTCAATCTTCGAGCAAGAGTCACAAAAAAGTCGAACATATGTCAAAATGGGGAACAAAAAGTAAGAGAGCTAGCACCAAAATAGCTATGCCAAAGACTAGCTTGGGATAGTTCTATAAATAGGGCATACCGATAAATAAAAAAGCAGAGAAAAAACATATGATGAAGAAAAAGGAAAAATACCGCGATTCTCGGCGAAGTCGGTTTAGTATGCCCCCAGACGTAGAAGAATTCAAATCTCGATTCAAAGAATCATTCAAATTAATCGAAAGATCCGCCTGACACGAAGTCTTTTACCCCATATGACTTTTGGCGAAAGCACAAAGTTGAAGCTCGCTATGGACTCAAGATGCTCTACAGAGTCATGGTCGCCACTCCACGCTACTCACCGCTAGGCAAGAGTAAGTCATTAGTCCCCATGCATCCCCAAAATCTCCTCCGGCGGGAGGGATGTCATAGTGTCCGCCAAAACAAGATGCGGACTGATGCTTAGGCATCTACCGGGGGATGAATGGTGCGAAATGAAATTTTTGCTCTCACCTACTTTAGCGCGAAAGCAGAATGCGCTACACATGCTCATGCCCGCAGCCTCCCGCATAATCACAGCTTGTCCAGGAGGGACAAAAGTTTATGCTGCTGCTGCTTGAGCATGTTACGAAGAAAGAAGGGTAGACAGGATGATGTGCCACATCCTTGTCAACATCAATTCTCATGGACAAGGTGAGGCCATTCAGGTCTACTCAAGACAAGGTTTAAATTCAAAACCCTAGTCTGATAACAATAGTTGTGTAATAGATAGTCTTCTTCAGATATGAAGGATGTAATAGAATACAAGTGTTGCAAAAAGAAAAAAGAAAGATATATGTACTTTTGTTCGCTAAGATTTTCTAGTTCAAGCCCATTTGAGGTCGCACCTAAGCCGGACGGCCTTAACAAAGACGAACGAGCCCAAGTCTATGTTCACCGATTTAACGAGTTCAGACTGATTCCCGCAAAGAAAAAGCGAGTTATGGGTACGCAAATGCAAAAGACGACTCAGACATACAGATACCAGAAGTAAAAGCGGGTGATGAGTCGGGTCGCAGCCTAAATAAGACGAATTTAAGACGGCGTGATCGCGACTTAAATAAGAAGATCGCGACCAAGAAAGGGGGGGTTCATAAAGTAACCCATCCGGGTCGCACCTAAATAAGATGATCAACCGATTGCAACGATAATAAGACAATCAAAACCGAAAAAGTCGAGAGCGGCATAGTAAACCCAATGTTCAATTCATTCGTAAGAAAAGGGCAAAAACTCGAAAGCAACTAAAGCGAACACGAAGCAACAAAGCAAACATCAAGCAACACAAGTATCAATTTTCATCCTCAACAATTATCGAATAATCAAAGTTAGAAGAGTTGGTTCAATATGTAATCCATCCATTCAATTGTAAACATGTTCAACAAAAGACAAGAAGTCAAAGAAAAAATACAAGTATTAAAGACATTTGTTCGAACAGTAAAGTGAAGAAGACAAAAATTACACAACGTATGTTTGACAAAACAAAAATAACATCAAGGAGCAAAATCATAATTGGGGGGTAGACGGAGAGAGATGTCGAACAAATTGTGCTCAAATTTCTCAAAGAACAACTCCTTCAAGATGGTCGGGTATCAAATGCTCGCCAGAGGTATGCATACCGCTTTCGGTCACACAGAGGTCCCTTGTTCGGCTCAAGACTGACGGGTCCTGCACTTCGGCTCAAGATTTTGGCCAAAGAACCTCAAACATATTCATGTTCGAGTTCCTCTTCCTCATCCGTAATCGGATCATCAACTTTGATCCCTTCAGAAGAACGGAAAAATCACACAAATCATTTAAATCGACATTGGAAGGTTGCGGTCCCGGGTTGTCGATCGTGCAATCAATAAAAACCGCTACAAGAGGGGCAATTTGTTCGCCGCCGGAGGCATGGCGAAATGAATCGATAAAGATCGGCGAAGGCACAAATGTACGAGAAGTTGACATAGAATCTACGTACTCATCATCGCAGCTTTTTTGAATTTTTGAGACCCAAACGAGTGTTGGTCTCCTCAAAGAATGATGAGTTGTTGACCCGAAAGTGTATCCCTCTCATTTTCCATGGCCTCGACACCAAAATCGGAGTCTACGAAGCTCAACATTCATATCCTCCGTGCTCGTCAGATAATCGCCACCTCCTCCCCGAGAGTGAATCAATTCCTCCTTTGTCCGGGCGAGCATTTTCTCGAGCCAGTGCATCCTCCCGAAACCGGCAAGCATTTTCCCGAGCCTTGCGGGCATCCTCCCGAGCCCGGTGAGCATCGGCAGGCTCAAGAAGATTGCCCCGAGCCAACCTCGGTTATCCCGAGTCCCGGGTCAGCCGCCCACACCTTTTCTTCAAAGTTCCCCGATCAAAGCCAAGTAGTTGGCATGGAGGTTGGCGGACCGAGCATAAGCTTTCAAGAACGACTATAGATTGGCCTCAAGCACTGCACCCGCACGTAAATTTTCCAAAGGAGGGACCCAGTAGGGACTCTTCCAGATCGGTATTCCATGCCCGAACAGAGTCCGCAAGCCTTCAACATGCCGGGAATGCCCTAACCTTATGTAACACTCTCTACGAAAGCGTAAGTAGTTCTTCGATTGGGCATCAAAGGCGCATAACCCGCTTAACCTACATATATATTCAAACAGATGAATATAAAAAGGGCGAACAAAAAATAACCAAAACAGAGGCAGATCGAACAAAATGTACCTGCCTACACGAGTCGGATCCCATCCCAAGAATGATCTATCCTCAGGGGATCGGAGCTCAGGATCTAACGGAGTCCATGATCGGGGTCCGGCAGGAGGTGGAGAAGATGTGCCAACCTCCATTTCAACAATTTGTGAAATTGGACCAACCACGGAGGCGGCCGCCGCCGATAGCCTCGACAAGGGGTCCGAGTCACCCCGACGACATCAAGATCATCCGAGCCTCGTTTCGCCGGAGTGTTCGTCCGAAGTTTGTTCGCTTCGACCACCGCCGATCTCCACCCTCGGTCTCTTCGGCGACGGAGCTTGTTCGCCAACCCCTTGCTCGGCCGAACGAGTGCTCCTTTGCGCCCGGCTTGATTCCCCAGACCGAAGCGGATCGGTTAGCCCTCGCCGCCTCCCCCCACTGTTTCAGCCTCCCTCCCGCCACTGAATCCGAAAACAAGCTCTCGCGGCCTTTTTCTCCGAGCCATCTCAAGATGTTCAGATGTACTCACAAAGAATGGTCACAAATGGGAAAGCTATAAACAAAATAATTCAAGATGAGCGTATGATAATAACGAGCGAACGACACAAAACATACAAATACAAGAGGCAATCCTTACCAAGAGGATTAATAAAGAATAAGATGATGAGGAGGCACGAACAACCCTCCTTTTTTTTCTCGACGCCAGATTCGTAGTTCTCACAGACGCTCCGAACGAGACTCCGATCAATTTGCCAAATGTCAAAAAATAACCGCTGCTTGTCTCTTTGTCCGTCGCAGCTAGAATCCCTGAAATAAAAAGCGAGTTAAAATCAGTTCAAATTGAAGAACGGAAGACACAAAATCACTTACTTCGGTATGCCCCGAAGTCAGTGGGGATGTCTAAACGAGCGTTTGGTTCGCTTCCAGAGGCCGGGCTTTTCCAATCGCCCCCAACGAACCAAAACTTTTCCTTCCAATCACTGATTTTGTTCGGCACGTCCTCAATAATTTTGCACTTGGCGTTAGCTTGCATGAACAACCACCCGTGTTCACCCCTCGGACGGGTCAAGTGCACCAATCGAGCAAGCTCAGCGGCTGAAGGATAGTATCTTGGCTTCATCTTGCCGAACAAAGTCAGGAAACTCATGATCATATGCCACCCGTTTGGCTTAAGCTGTAATGGTGATGTTCCACTCCACGAGCAAACGGGTGATGGCCGGATGGAGGGGAAATCGGCGGCCGCCTTCCATTGTGTCTAAATTTACAAATGACACAACCCTCGTGGGGTTGGTCGACCATTCATCGAAGACCGGTGCCCGTAAAAATACATCCTTTGGAGTTTCATAAATCCAATGCAACCGAGTGAGCCTATCAGCATCAATTATACTCGCTATCTTGCTCGCTGGGTACTCATTCTCAACCCCAATTCTATGAGGTTGCTCGGGCCAATCAAAACTATAATGAAGCGTTATACTGCTATATACGCTGACTATGAGGACACCAACAGTATATCAAGCTTCGAAATTTTACTCGCCAACTACCCCTATGTTCGATTCTTAATATATTTACAAATACCAAAATTTCCCACAACATTGTCATTCCTATCTACATTAACATTGTCAATAGACCCAATTTGAATTTGGGGCAAAAAATTGTCACCTGAATTGTCCGAAGAATCATTACGGACCAAACCCCTATCCAATTCATTTAGGGCTTCGTCAGAATCAGAGGAAAGAATGGCAAATGGTTGCCGAATTTGCCAACGAATTCCTGAACCCGAGACATTCGTCTCCGGCGCATTTCCATCGCCACGGGGGATTCTATTGACAGAGGGGGAAGAAGAGGAACTATGGTGGTCTGATTCTAGGGGAACAGAAGAGTTCGAGCAAGAGGCCATAATCACAATTAGAGAGAGAATGCAGCGGTTACCTGAGTAAAAAAGGAAATTTTCAGACACAGAAAAGATTGAAAGACAGAGGAAAAAAGGGTTTAAGGCGGAGAAACAAGGTATATATAAATGTTGGATTTGATTTCAAAAACCCGGCACAGAATACGAAACGACATCAACTATGGCCCAATAAAGTTTAAACAGCCGGGCCCCATGTTGAATACAAAGCGACCCGACTGGGTGGTATTGTTGTGTTCGATATAGTAACTCAGGCTTAATCAAACACGTAAGAGCGACACGTGTATTATTTAAATATTACATGCCCAATGGACAAGTATTCACCACTGTGTCAGAAAAAAAAAGAATCGAAAGTCAAGAAGGCCATGAGCAAATCCGAGGACTCAGCGCCAAAATACTCGAGCAATCTTGAAGACCTCAGATACCCTGAGGGTCAGTATGATCGAAGACCTCAGATATCCTGAGGATCAGTATGTTCGCGCCTCAGATATCCTGAGGACCAGTATGTTCGCGCCTCAGATATCGTGAGGGTCAAGATGTTCAAGACCTCAAATATCCCGAGGGTCAAGATAAGTTCGATATCCCGAGGGTCAAGATGTTCGCCTCGAATCCTAAGGGTCAAGATGTTCGCACCTCGATATATCCCGAGGGTCAAGATGTTCAAGACCTCGTATATCCCGAGGGTCAAGATGTTCGCACCTCGATATCCCGAGGATCAAGATGTTCGCACCTCGTATCCCGGGGTCGAGTGTCCCGACACTCGATATCCCAAGACCAACATCCCGAGGGCTCAAAGCAGCTCAAGAGGACAAAGATCCAAAGATAAACCCGACATGGTTAAAGGGGGGCGTAACAAAGGCCCAACCGAGTAAAAGATTAATTTGGACGACCAAAAGAGTGCTTCACAAGCAAGTAAGTTCCAAGATCAACCAAGAAGACGGTTGAAAACGCGGCAAAGATTACGCGAGTTCTCAGATGACCAAGTCTCCAAATTTCATGCTTGTCAACCCAAATTTCATGCTTGCTTCTGAGTGCTATAAAAAAGGAGAAAAAAGAAGAAGAAAAAGGTTCGTAAATTTTCCCCGTAAAAGAGAGACACCCACACAAGAAATTCTCCGAGAGGTGAGGAAATGTAAAAATCCGAGTGATTATCCACATATACAAGAAACCCTAGCACTCATATGCTAACTCTCCAGATTATCTTCATCTCGTAATGATTCATCTTCATAAGGTGTATCAAATATTGTACGATAAAGCTCGCAATACCACATCCTCGCTTGGTATGCCCCCGTAGTAGTCATTTCCCCATTTAACCGGGTCAACAAATCCATCTTATTTACAATTTATTTTACACGTGCATGTTTTGTTTGTGAGTCGTTCCCAAATCAGCCACATAATACTCTTCGTAAAAAACGACTCGCGACAAATAATATTTGGAATATTATTGTAGGATTTAATATATATGGAAACAAATCGTAGAGATTTGTCATATATGAAATTTAAATCCGTAGAGATTTATATTTAGGGAATTAAATTAAAGAAGTTTAATTTAATTAATTAAAAGGGATTTTAATTTCAGGCTAGCTTAGGTTTTAAATTGGGCCTCCCTATATATATTAGCTCTTGGGATTTCACAAACAGTTTTACACTTCACAATTTCTCCATAAAATTAAGAGTTGGATTTTCCTAGCTAATTCGACTCGAGATTCAACACTGGCAAATTCGTGCAGATCTGTTGAAGGGGATTACGTGGATACTATAGTAGAGGAATCTGCTCTACAGCTACTGTAAGTTGTGTTCGTTGTTGGTGAACTGTCTTTCCGCTGCGCATGTTTTACGTGATTACGTGCCTCTAAATTTCAACACCCTAAACCCTGAACCGTAAACCCTAAAACCTAAACATTGAACCCTAAACCCTGAACCATGAACCCTAAACCCCTGAACCATGAACCCTAAACCTTAAAAATAAAAAAATAAGGACAATAAATAAGAACATGAAATATAATTGTCAAACATGACCTTAAAATGTGTAAGCCTCAAATTGATAGTTTCTATCTTTTAAGCTCTGAATTGATAGTTTTCTATCTTTCGCACTTGAATCGATAAGAAAAAATCTTTCAAGCCTTAAATTAATAAATTTACCATCTTTCATATCCTAAATTGACATTTTTCCTTAATTTGAAGTTGAAATTGGAGGAATATTAGTTCATTAAATATTAAACTTCGGCCTTTTTGTTGGGAACAACATAAGATTATGGGTATTCAAATAAAATACAAATACACTAAGTTTTGCATTGGATTCCAAATTAGCATATGAATAAGGAAATGGCTGAAATTGGCCGTTATTGTGGCAAATGACCGACCCCCACATGCCAAGTATCCTTACGTGTCTCTATATATATATACTTCTCCTTTTTTGTTTTCAAGTTTTCGTATTTCTTCACTGTTTAGGATTTTTTTTTTAGCGCATTCTTTACTGTTTAGTTAGTAATAATATGTTACAAGCATAAACAAGGAAACCAAAGTAAACAAGATGGCCATTTGAATTGTTTAAGTTACGTACAAACAGCACCATAACTAAAGGAGTGAGTATTATGTACATTTAAATTATTTTAGAATCACGTAATTTATTTATAATGAGTCATATAATTATTTTTCATATTAATAGTATGTTAGTTTAATATAAATATGTGTATATTTTAGTATAATAAATCGTATGATTTTAAAATGCACTATATGCACGGTACAACTAGATATATATAAAAATTTAAGCCTAATTAAAGATCACGAGTTTAATGTCTCTAATCAATTTTATTTTTTTCAAGGGACAAAGTACCACCAACTGATTCAGATCTATTTGAGTTAATTAGTAATAATGTGTCTACGCCTAATTTCTTGTTCGATTTTGTCATGTTTAAATTACCTGGTGCAATTTATATTCTTTCGAGTGGTTTACGTCTATTACACAACAAAATTATTCAAGACATATCCTTACTAGAACAAATGATTAAGCTTTCCTAATAAGTGGTAAAAACATTTATCTTCATTCACTTAATATATAAAAACTGAAAGAGGAAATTTTGCATGAGACTTTTTTATATTTTTAAAAATTAAATATCACTTCTCATATTAATTTTATGAAAATAAAAATTTATGATAAAAAATTAATATTACCATTTGATTATGGATATGGTGAAATTAAAGTGCTATATTACGGAAAGAATGAAATATTTTAGAGCACCACCACCCATAATAAATGGGTTCAAGAAGACATTATTTTTTTTTAAATCGGATAAAGTTAGTTGTTAGATGTTAGTAGTTAGTACACCAAGCACCCAAACACTTCACAAATTCACCAAGTCACCTTATAACTCTCATACTCCAATTCGTTTTCAAAGGGAATTGAACATGGGTCTCCCACTCAATTGAGGAGCCCAGTGGCCAGGTGGACTAAGCCATAATGGGTTCAAGAAGACATAATGCGTTGAAAGACACTTAGACTATAAAATTATGTTTAAAAAAGATCATTAAATATTTTTTATTTTAAAAAGTTCTTAAATTATATGATTCTTGTTTCATGAGGTCCCTGATAATGAAAAATCATGAATTTTACTAAATCGTTTATATTCCATTAACATATGACACATCACCGCAATTTTAATGCAATTATATTCAAATCAAAACTCCAAACAAATAAAAAAAATCTCTAATGAACGGCCAAAGATGGAGCTTACGAAACAATAATGAGTGGGTCTCATGTGCACCAAGTGTACCGTGCACTCGGGTATAGGAGTGACCCATTAAGAAAATGGGACCCTGTCATTAGTGAAAACGAGGATCCACAATAAAAAAAAGGGCAGGGACAAAATGAGTGCACGGATCTAGAGTCTATGCACCAAGTGCATATGAGACCTTATCAACAATAATTATATAATTTAAGGATTTTTTTAAAACAAAATGTAATTTAGAAACCTTTTGAAATAAATATTAATAGTACATAAATTTTTTTGGATGAAGTAAAATAGTTCAAGCGGTTAAATTACTACTTATCGTTGAAATAATGAATTTCGAATCACCATATATATGCCCATAAGAAAAGAAAAGTATGTGAGTTTTTTATGCATTATGTCATTCAAGAATATATTTTCAGGCATAACCTCCAATTTAATTCTATCAAATTTTTCATTATGCTTAGGGTATGTTTGTTAAAGGATTTAGGTGTTAGGGGGACATGACTTTGAAATTTTATAAATTTAAAAATCATGATGAAGAATAAAAGTATATATTTGTTTTGAAATTTTGAGTAGGGCGAAATTTTTGCTTTATGTCAAATCACTATAAAATAATAATTATTGTTGTATTATTATATTGTATTGGGTGAGAGAAAATAAAAGAGATAATAAATTGTTGGAAAAAAAGTGGTAATATAATTGTATTTGAATTTTGTGAAAATAGGTGTATAGATATATTTTATAAAAGTTTATTTGAAAGCTCGATATGGAAATTCCCAATTAGTATGCAACTTAAATTGTAAAGTTCTAAATTCCGAGTGAGTCTCGAAATAAATATACCGATATGATTTATTTATTGAAATATAATATGCAAAATAATAAAAAATTATATAATATCATTGAAATGATAGTTAAATTGAAATTGAGTGACTTTTTAGTCATCATTTGCCCGATAAAAAAAAAAAAATGAAATAACTAAATGTCATTTTAGTTGGAAAAAAAATGTGCATTTGATTTTTGAGAAAATTATATTTTTTCAACTTTGACCTTCTTTAATTCAAGAGTCTAGTATGTAAAGCACCCAATATATTGGTCATATGAATATTAAATAACTTTTTTAACTAATCGAATATTAAATTGAAACGTTGAGAGGAGTAGTAATCTTTTTCTTTTTTTTTAACCGGCCAAGTTGCTTTTTTTTTTAAATAATCAATTACAATAATTTTTTAATATAATCAATTAAAAATAATTTTTATTTATATAATTTTCTTGCAAAATTTATATTTTACAGCTTACGTAACAACGTAATTAATTAATCCTTTCAAAAAAAAAAAAAGCCAACTTTATCCCTTGCATTTAACATTTTCACATTTTGTATGATGATGTCCTAATAATCGAAAATAGGACCAGGTGAGGGGCATCCCTACCAACAAGTAATTTTATTCGAAGCCTAATTTGAAAAAGGCCAAGGGTTGGCACCGTCGCTTAAACCAACAAAACGTCGCCGTTCCATACCACGAACCCATACGACGTCGTCACCTCCTCCATTATACACACACATACAAAACAGAATCCAAGCTTTGATTTTTTGCTGCAACAATACACGCCGTTGACCGTACTGATCTACTCTCTCTCCCTCCCCTCACTCACCCTCTTCAATCGAATCGAAGCTCCGCCATTTTCCCAAACCCGACCCGAACTCCGCGTGCAGTAATGGCGGAGCTTATGCAGCAGCAAATATGAAGATTACAGTAGAAAGAGCAGAACCCCAGCATCCCCCGCCGTCAGATCTCCCCGATAAGCCCGGGTTTCCGCGCAAGCCGCCGCGCCGGAAATCGAAGGCCGGAGTCCGGTTGAAGAGGGAATCCGGGGCCCCGGTTGCGAAACGGGGCAGCCGGCCCGAAACCCCTTTGCTCAGATGGAAGTTCGATGAGGGAAATGGGGGAAGTAATATTGTGGATGAGGAGAAATCGGGCGGCGAAGGTGGCCGGAAAAGTGGGCGGAGAATTAGGGCCGCCGTTTCAGCTAGGAAGCTCGCCGCCGGGTTGTGGCGGCTCCGTTTGTCGGAGTTGCAAAGTGATGGTGGCGAGAAATTAGGGCTTCAGGTGATTTTTCTTTTCGGAGAGTGTGAAATTGATGAATGCTGTGTTTGGAATTAGTAAAGTGTATAAGTGTATTAATTATGGATACTTATTTAATTAAAGTTGGCTTCTTTATTAGATTTTATTGGTTTACTGGAAAAGCAATTTTCTGGGTTTTTTTTTCCTGCTTGAATCTTGCCATCAGTGTTGTTAATATTGCAATCTTGTTAATTGATTTGAAGCATTTGATTATGTAGCTTTTTGAACCATATATCGTTTACATTTTAGATGAACTTGTATTTGAATCTGTACATAGAGCAGTTTTCATTTTTTTAGAGCTGTTTTAGATCATCTGTTCTTGGTTATTGTTCGAGATCTGCCCAAGTTGGTTTTCGATTTCAATGGATTATCGTTTATAGTTCGTTTTGTTCTTTGAATCTTAACAGCTCCCTGGAGGTGGCCATTTTGGAGCCCCTATCCATTGTCATCACGCTGACAGAGTGCATGGTTCTCCCGCTCGGGATTTGGTGCATAGTCCACACTCAGTTTCTGGTCCAAAAAATGGGCTAATCTACAAGGTATAATTTTTCTTGGTGTTCAATTGCCCATTGTGTATTCGTTGCTTTCCTTTAAAATGAGACTGTGAAACAATGGTCTCTAAGCTAATGAAGACACAATCTTGTAAATGATTGCGTATCTTGCTCAATCAAGAAACTTATGCTGAGATTGTTCATTTTACTTTTCGAAAAGATTCGTAGTCCATTAACTCACTAGTAAGTTGTGATATGTTGTATGGTGTTGGCTTGTTTTCTTGAGGAGTATTTAATACAATTAACAAAGATAAGTTCTATGTTTCCGTCTTTGAGTGCAACCAGTGTGCAACTAATATTGTTTAATGAAAAGAACTAATACTGTTCAGTGAAAACAACTAATACCTTTTAGTAAAACAACTGATACCATTTTAAAATGCACTTGAGTTGCATTGCATGGTGCAACTGGTGAATAGAAGTGTTTGCCTTTCGTCTTTTGGTTGTGGTTTCTTTTATTCTTGCAGCTTTTCACTGTATGTTATTCTTAAACTGGAAATACTACCTTGCAGATCGAACCATCTTCTCGATTTTCAAACTATGAGATGGAGGGGGCAACAAAGTGGGATCCCGATGGATGGAAAATAGCAGATGAAGTGAGGCACATATTTGGACCGTCAAAGCCTACGGACAATCGAGCAACTGATGCTAAAGTAATATCAGCCCTTGAAGCAGAGCTTGAGCAGGCTCGATCCAGAATCAATGAGCTTGAAGGTGATCGAAGATCCTCGAAAAAGAAACTAGAGCAATTCTTGCGTAAACTCAGTGAGGAACGGGCTGCGTGGAGGAGCAGAGAACACGAAAAAGTCCGTGCAATCATCGATGATATGAAATCTGAAGTGAACAGGGAGAAGAAAAACCGGCAAAGGCTGGAGATAGTCAATTCGAAGCTGGTAAATGAGTTGGCTGATGCCAAACTATCAGCCAAGTGTTATTTACAGGAATACGAAAAGGAAAGGAAGGGGAGAAAATTGATAGAGGAGGTGTGTGATGAACTAGCTAAAGAAATCGGGGAAGACAAGGCTGAAGTTGAAGCTTTGAAGAGAGAGAGTATGAAATTGAGAGAAGAAGTTGACGAAGAGAGGAAAATGCTGCAAATGGCTGAGGTTTGGCGTGAAGAACGAGTCCAAATGAAGTTAGTTGATGCTAAAGTGATGCTTGAAGAGAAGTACTCCCAGATGAACAGGCTGATAGCAGACTTGGAGTTGTACCTTAGTTCTAAAAGCTCGATTTCAGATTCAGACGAGATCAAGAAAGCAGAGTTTCTGAAAAAAGTGGCTGATTCTATCAACATACAAGATGTGAGGGAAATTACATATGAGCCCCCGAGTTCTGATGACATTTTCTCCGTCTTTGATGAGGTCAATTTTGGCGAAGCTAATGAACGGGAGGTTGGATACAGTCCCGTAAGCCATGCCTCCAAGATTCACACAGTGAGTCCTGAAGTAAAAAACGAGCATTCAAATGCGTACATGAATCATCAGAGTGGCGAGCTAGAGGAGGACGCTAGTGAATGGGAGACGGTGAGCCATCCCGAGGATCAAGGCTCGAGTTATTCCCCCGATCGTGTTTCAAGAAACGGGACAGAATGGGAGAAAAACGGGGGCGAGGAGACGCCCATCATGGAGATAGGCGAAATCGATTCTGCTAGAATGAGGCGGTTAAAAAAAGTGTCGTCCGTATCCAAGATTTGGAGATCGTGCCCAACCAATGGTGACGACTATAAGATCATATCTGTTGATATGAAGAACGGACGCCTCTCGAACGGTCGACTTTCCAACGGGGCGATAATGTCACCTGACCGTGATTTGTTGGGGCAGTGGAGCTCGCCCGACTCGGGAAATTCACACATAAATCGCTCGATGAAAGGGTGTATCGAGTGGCCACGTAGCGCTCAGAAGAATAGTTTGAAGGCGAGATTGCTCGAAGCAAGGATGGAAAGCCAGAAGGTCCAGTTGAGGCAGGTATTGAAGCAGAAGATTTAATAATATCAATTTAATAAGGCTTATTATTGTTATTATTATTATTATCATGGTAAAAATCATAATGAGATGCAGTGGAGCAAATGGTAGTATTTTGTAAGTTATGTAATGTTGTATTTTATTCAGGATGAACTGGTTCTCGATTCAGATGGAAACATTGAAATGAGGATGTATCTGCAATTTGGCTTCTATTAGTTCATTGCTTTTGTCATTATTCACTAGCCTGAGTTTGTTAGATTATGATGGAATAATGGCCTGAACAACTATCAATGTAAAATAAATTGAGGGCACTATGTGATAGTACTGACTAATCTTTGCTTTTGTAATGAGTTGGTATTTAAGTTTGGAGGAGTTAAAATTGACTCAAAACGTCTTTTGGATACAACACCTTATAAGTCAAGCTCTACAAAATTTCCAAGAATTTGTACAACAAATTAGATAACAAAAATGAGACACACTTGCATTTGGCATCGCCTTTTACAGTTGGACGGGATTTAAATTGAAAGATTAACGACTTTTAATATTTTTTTAAGAGGTGGATGTAATTTGTATTAGATTGTACCCGTTTCATATGAGTTTTTTGTCACAAAAATTGGAGGGTCAGTAGCAGTAATAGGGAAATACACTTCAATGATGACTTAACGTAAAATACTGAAAAGATAAGTTGTTGTACAAAGTGAAATGATATTCGCAAACTTGATTTGAATTTTTCTTTTTCATTTCTCTGCAAAATATAACTAGTTTTTTGTTTTTGTTTTTTTGGAGAGGGAAAAAATATAATAATCAGCTTATAATTTACATTTTCCATTCATTTCGAATTATGCATATTTCGATTGGGGGCGTTCATCAACAGTAAAACTAGAAATCACACCAATAATGGTTTCATGCTGGAGATGAAAAAGAAATTCTCATAAAATCGATTAAAAGATAAATGCCCAAAGGTCCTCATCAGCTTATTTAATTAAACCCTAGCCCGTTAATTTTGGACAAACACCGCGAGGTGCTATGGTAATGCAGCTATGCATTCGATTTCGATCCTTGCATCCAATGGCAGTGCAGCAACCTGGTAAGTTGAACGAGCCGGTGCTGGTGCTGGGAAGTCTGCATAATTTTCCCAAGTAATATGATTCATATGTTTATATAAGGCGGTATATAAATTAATGTTCAAAAGAAGGAAATTCATAAGTCGAAATGTTCACATCCTGAGCAGTTAATATAATGAATGTGTATCTGTGAGAGTTTCGTGCACATTAATAAGAAGAAGTTTATAACATTTGACTGGTAGAAAGTGATTTAACAAACTAAATGTGACTAACAAAGCAAACCAGGATATAAATTGCTTCATGCAGTCTATGGACAGAATACCAAGATTACGGATTCGTTTAGTAAGCGTGCAAGATGCTATATCTAAATGCATTTCTACAGACAAGCACATATAAATTGATATGTAGAATCTGAAAGTATCAAGTTGACTGGAATATCAAAAACTCACATTTAGCATAAATTTCATTCACTTTCTTGAAGTCTTTCAGATCAGCCAACCTAGACAACAAAAAACATAATGTTAATTAGGAGATTGAAGATCTTGTAAGAGAGAAAATGCACGAGGATTGTGTGTGTGTGCGCGCGAGAGAGAGAGAAGGAAAAGGAAAAGAGCACCAACATGATTGTTGTCTTGACAACTGAGGCATAGCTGGCGCCACTTGCTTTAAGTATTTCGCCCATATTCTTAAGTACCTAGTACCTCAAATATGTATTAGCGAGCATCCAACACAATAGAAACTGGATACAATCTACAAGTGCCCCGGATACCACTACATAAACATGCATATGCTTTGGTCAATCAAGAATACATAAGATGGAAGCATGCACACATTTGATTCACGTGACCTCACATTACATTGTTCTAAAAGCATCTTAAAATACATTCGTTTAAATAATTTAGCGTTTGTTGGATGCCATGGAAAACTTTGATCGCACTATACAAATCAAAGAAATAGACAAGGCAAAACCATGACGTAATAATAATGATTGCTTTTAAACATGACCTTTGTTGTAGTTAAATCAAACAACATATACTAAACTCAGGAAAATTGTTATCAAACAACCCAAAATAGTCTATGTTTACTTATAATGACCAACCTTATCTTATATATGTTTGTGAATCATCTTTTGAAACATGCTACTTAGGTACTTCAGGTTTCCTTAAGCACACAACACAAATTTTAACTGCCTGCTTCAATTTAATCAAATTCTCTGTGAGAAGAAAATCAGCATACCTGCTCAGTTTGATCTTCTACATTATCTGAAACAAACTTCCCAGTCTGCATCCCAAACAGCAAAAAAAACTTAAACCCCTATGCTCAATGCATTAAAGGAATTTCGTTTCTCAGAGAATATTTTTCATCATGTTAAAAGCTTGCTAACGTCACAAACCTCAGGAACAAGTCCAAGAACACCAGACATAAAAAGCATGTTATTTGATTTAATGGCTTGACAATACGGCCCCAATGCTGCTGGAGCTTTATCCGTCTGAACAGCTTCTTTTATGCCTACGTTCAATAGCACATTGCAATCACTGTCAGAATAATGCATGTTGTATCAACAGCGCAATAAAATTCACACAATGGTAAGATAGATTTCTGATACAAATGGGTTAAAATCATGAAAGAAGATGAATAAGTTGGACACAGTATCCAATTGTTAACTTTTTTTTTTAATTTAAGGATCTTTATTTGATTATACTCCCTCCGTCCCAAAGATATATGCACGTTTACTGTTTTCGCGTGTTTTTGCGAGCGAGTTTTTTATTAGTATTTGAAATGATAAAATAATTTTTAAAGATGCATGCAATAGATGAGAGGTAGATCTATAATACACCTCTTTAAAAATTATTTTATCATTTGAAATACTAATAAACAACTCGCTCATAAAAACTCGACAATAAAATAGGTGTGCATATATTTATGGGACGGAGTTAGTATATTTTTTATTAAAAATAAATACTTTCAAATAATGTAGTATATATTTTACATTTTTATCCCTTACATACAAAGTATATATCCATAAAAAATACTATAATTTTGATATTATTAGTATAAAATCCATAAACTTGTTTGTAACAGTATATCATAAACCAATTTTTTTATAAATATTGAATACATAAAACTTGATAAATAATATTATAAAATATGGAGTAATTGTGTAAAATCTAGTTTCAAAATCATAAAAAAAGGCGAATTCTCAGCAAATGGTTTACGAACAGGTACAACCAATTGTGCATAAGATACAAATTCTATACAAAGTCATGTACGTTTTCACAAGAGATTTACCCCAAATTCTACAATGCAAGCATGGGAAGAATTAGCAGACATCGCATCATAAAGATAATTGTGCAAAATTAGGTGCCAAAATCACCAAAAAAGGCGAATTGTCAGCAGATGATTCATGAACAGATGTACAACCAATTCTGCATAAGGTACAAATTCTAGACAAAGTCCTGTATATTTTCACATGAGATTTACCCCAAATTCTATAGTGCACGCACCGGAAGGAAACAAAAGGAAAGCAACAATTCATATCTCCCGACTTAGCAGACATCGCATCATAAAAATAGAGTAGGATTCAATTGGTGAAAATGTGTGCCAGTATCTCTACCTGAAGTCGCATCAGTGGAGATGCCCAATGAAGCAAAAGCCGGCGATCGAACAGAGCGGCGGAGATTAGCGCCGACCAAGGACGCGCAGCCGACGCCGAAGGCTATCGTCGCCGGAGATCGGAGAGCAGCTACGTCGATTGCCGGCATGTGAAAGCTCTTCGCGGCGGCGCACCAAGCCATCACTCTTACCTTTCGAGGTTTGGTTCAGAGCGAGTGAAGCAAAGCTACCAAATTTCTGGTCAATTTTGGTCATATACAAAACAAGTAAAAAGCATTTCAGTCTCGAATATGGCTCATGGTGTTGGGCCCTTGGGCCTGCTGGACCGAACCCAAAAAATATAACATTATAAGATATACATTCTTGTAAAATATTTTATATGAAATATTTTTGTAAATTTGTAAGAGGTAAATTATTTGCGAATCCGCGGGTCGACTGGGGTCAAATAATTTTTAAAAAAAAAATTGAGAAAAATTCACTCTCAAGTTTGTATTACTATAAGACAAATGCTATTCTCAGAAAGATGATTTAATACGCTTCTATAACACATAATTGTTTATTTTTAACACATTTGCTCTTATATAACATAAGATTGAAAATTAAAATTATGATACTATATAAGTACAAATATGTTAGTATTAAGATAAAATTGTGTTACTTAAAAAAACGATATTCTCTCCGTTTAATTTATATGTTTCTACCTTTTGTTTTATCCATTTTTTCCTCTAACTGGATCATATACCAAGGATCCTTAATCCGTAAAATATTTTATAAGAGTGCTTGTGAAAAAGAAATATGCTGAAAAATATTAGTTCATACAAAAAAAAAATACATACTGATATAAGAGTTTGTAGGCTGGACATTATTAATGTTTTATAATGTACAATTGATACCTTTTATTTTACAAACAAATATTTTACTAATTATTTTTCAGTGATCGGCTTAAAGGAAAAAGAAAAATATTTAATAGAAAATTTAGTCAAAATTGCACTAATTGCACCATTGTGCAACTTATGCACCAAATTACTAGACGTCATTATTTTTGAAAACATTGTGACATCTGTAAAGAGTTTGAAGATAAAGTGAAAACTCATATAAGACGTTTTATTTATGACACGGATTAAAAATTATACATAAATTAACATTCACTTCTTCTGTTAAAATATTAAGTTTAATATCTTGACTCCCGTCTCACGTAAATGTTGCACCAAAAAATAAAAGTGGTTCTCATGTGCATTCAGGTGCATCGTGCACTTATAGTGTATTTTAGAATTATACAATTTGTTTATACTTAACCGTGTAATAATTTTTTTCATATTAATAATTACACGATTCAGTGTAAATAAATTACATCTTTCAATATAACAAATTGTATAATTTTAAAATACAGTGTACATATGCATACAAGAGTTATCATCGCATACAAGAATTAATATATAAGAGTTGTACGATTCAGTGTAAATAATTACACGATGAACTTAAATGCATGCCAAAGTTAGCAAAAAATAAACAAATATTATTATTGCGTCGACGAAAACACGGCTTGACAATACGTATTGGATAGCAAAATTTCGTGTCAAGTCCTATTAAATTTTTTATAAGAAAATAGTGTCAAATCTTATTGAAATTTGAAAACCTGACCGGAATAACTTCAATTTGGAAAAATCCAGTCTAATTGTTTAATTTTGCCTAAAGAGCATTCACCCAATCAAGGAGGAGGCAGGATAAACGATTAAGGGGGGCTAAATAATAAACTACAAACGATTGACAAAAAATTTATCTGACGATAATAAAATTTTACTATATGTGCTATATTAGCATTGCCTTATTAGATTACTTATTAATAATTTATCCTTTTATATATATTACAATAAAGAAAATGAAAATTTTCGTGTTACAAATAAAACATCTCAATGTTCTATTAAAAATAAAATATGTTAGCATTAATAATTAATAACAAATAATTAGTTTAGTTACTTCACACAAAAAATAAAAACACTTATTGAGTTACTTATTAATAATTTATACTTGAGACACACTTGCATGAGACCGTCTTATTATAAGATGAGACATAAGTTGGATATTCACGTTATAACACTTTAAAAAGACTAGGTGTAATTTATGCTAAGTGTTGTACCACATCTGATGCATAAGGCCGTCTCATATGACTTTTTGTCTTTATTTATATATGAAAGTGGACAATTACATAACAGTTGAACAATAAATAATGCAAAATAATCCAATAATATCGTCATGGCTAAGTCTTGTATGCACTTAGATGCAACGTGCACTTATAATGCATTTTAGAATCGTGCGACTTATTATACTGAAAAATACAATTTATTTATACTGAATCGTGCAATTATTTTTTTATATTAATAGCTGCACAATTGTATTTTTTTAATATAAAAAATCCCACGATTTTAAAATGCATGTACTTATTTCCATATCAGAACGACTTCACTACGATTAGACCCAACTTTAATATGAGGAATGATCCAGAAAGAGATATTTCATTTACATTAAATTAAAAACCATAATCAGTTAATCACCAA
Organism: Stenogyne calaminthoides; assembly: GCA_037126765.1. Lineage (NCBI taxonomy): Eukaryota > Viridiplantae > Streptophyta > Magnoliopsida > Lamiales > Lamiaceae > Stenogyne > Stenogyne calaminthoides. The sequence goes on along the minus strand of JBBCBC010000026.1, from coordinate 21,771,028 downwards.
CGCATCTTAAAGAATATCGAATTAATTAATATAGAAGGTGCAAGAATTTGTGCCCCTTAACCTTAACTACCTGCAGCGTTAGACCGTACAATATCATTATATTGTGTTCAATTATGTCTTTCATATGGTAGATTAATGACACGTGTAATGGGCAAAAAAATCCAACGAACCACCATTATCCTGGATTCATGTGTTACAAATTCAAAGTGGAATAAACTTGGAACACAAAAAAGTGACACGGAGGAATTGAACTGACGTTAGACTCGATCCATCGATCCACATTCATTTTATTTAATAATCGAGCGACAATTTTGATGGAAAATTATTATTAGTGCTGACATAATTTTGTTCTAAGTTTGCAGAAATAAGATACTATATAAAATAAATATATTAGCATAAATTTTTTTAGACCACGGTGTCATGTATGCATATTTTTTAACCAAATTTCAAGAATATTACAAAATTATATAAAATAACAAGTATTATACGCGACAGTCTCATGTAAAACTTTCTCATATATTTATTGGCTTGAAAATATCATTTAAGCGACAAATTCTCATGTGCATCATTTGCACCAAATCAATTTGGTGCAATTTAATTTTAAGAGTTCTTTTTCTAATTTTTTTTATTTTAGTTTGTTTTTTTTTTTCAATTTCAATTTTCGTTTAACTTTAATTTTAGTTTTAGGTTTTTTTTTTCTCAGCCCGGACCCAAACCCGGCTCGAATGGTTTATAGTTCACTTGGTTCCAAGTGGTTCATAGTTTACCCGGACCGAATGGTTCATATATGATTTAGGATTCATTGTTTAGGAGTTAGAGTTTAAAGTGCATAATTCATCCAAATTGAAATTTAATCCAATTGCACAAAAGTCACTCGCCATGTGCAATAGTCCATGTTGGAACTTGGAATGCCTTAGAACCTCCTTCTGAAAGCTGGTATGGTGGTATATGTTATGTCTGGGCACATTTTCGAGTTTGAGTTTATTTCACAGGCCGATCAAGTCTGTTTAGAGATTATATATATGCTCGTATTTGACATAGCGTTATTATTGTACTTTGAAATCGTTCTTAAATCTTAATAATATACAAAATGTTTTCTTCGTAGCTAACACCTTGTCAGTAAATTATGTGTAGATTTATTTATTGTTCTTTGTTTCTTTCTCGAATTAGATAGGTAAAATGAATTATATATGTTGGTTTTGTGTGTCGATGGAAGAAATGTAAATAAGAGAATTTGAACTCCTGATTTTCAATCGCGTTTGCCCCCATCATCAATTGGGATAATTTTTAATGGATGTAATTGATTTTTTTTTTCTCTCAAAAAAAAATTGATTATTTTTCTTGCAGGTGGAGAAATTATAAATTTACGGTGATATAATATTTAATCAAAATGGATTATAATTTTTTTGGTATAACTGGATCTCACGTGTATCCAGGTGCGTCGTGCATTCATAGTGCATTTTAGAGTCATGCAATTTGTTATATTGAAAGATGCAACTTGTTTATACTGAATCGTGCAATTATTTTTTCGTATTAATAATCATTCGGTTCAGTGTAAACAAATCATATCTTTCAATATAATAAATTGCATATTTTAAAAATATATTATAAGTACACAATGCACCTGAATACAAACCGAACTTTAACCTTTTGGTATACATCTTTTCATCCACAGGTGATTTTTTAACATATGAAAATGGCTGATCATTAACATTTAAGTAATCTTCCACGGCAAGCTAATGATAGCCACACACCTCAAGTTTAGTTGAATTATTATGATTCTGTTATAAAATTAATGAAAACATTGAGTATTGAGAGAGTAGAGAATGTAGAAAAGAACACAACGTTTGTTGACTCAGTTCGTCACAAGAACTACATCTGGGGGCTACCAAGTCAGGAGGGTTTCAATCTTTTTTTCTTGTACAAATGAAGATGACATACCACCTATTTATAGTGAGCTTCATACAAAGATACATGAATGATAATTAATACAAGAATATGAATGGATCATTCTAGGATGATCTAATTGTAATGTCTACACATGTAGTTTGGAGTGTTGGAGAATTATTTGCCCGGATTTATTCGGGATGAATATTTAAATACAAATTTAATTATGATAATTATTACTAGCATGAATTAACCCATATTAATTCAAATAATAATTCAACAACAAATCATGCATATAAACAGTTCACGTAAATCCTACGCATGCGAAATTACTACGAGTTTACGCGAACTTACCTCTTGGAATGGCAATGGTCTTGTATATGAAAACACACCAAAAGTCCTTCCCAAGTATTCCCTAGTTCTTGCTCGACAATCCGGTGGAAGGATACTCGCGAATAATTAACAAAAGGAAAAATAAACTTTGTTGCACCACTTTTGTGGATTTACTAATTTTTCCAGCACATGGAATTGCACACTCACAATTGACGTTTTTCGAAAATACACAATCTGTCGACGTTTCAAAATATTTGATATTTTATCGACGCTGATATTTTTCCAAAAAACCAATTTTCGTGTTCACTGGGGATGAAACATTCATCCCCTATTTATAATAGAGAGGGGAACGAAACTTAGGGCTCAAAATAGGGTTAGGAAAGATATTTTCTTGATCTCCAAGAAATCTTGAATATATCCCATATATTCTTCTTTCCATGTGTATTTTTCCACAAAAATCTCACACCCTTATTTAACCCATTTTTTCGAAATTAATAGGAGACTTTTCAAGATTAGATCTTTCTTGAATTTATGAGATATTTTTGTATTCCAAGAATACATATCTTTTTCCATAAAATCTTTTCAAGAAAATCAAGAAAATCCTTCTTCCTATTATTACTCTATATATTTCGAAAATTACAATTAAAGAAACCAAGTGGGAGATTTCTTGAATTTATGGGATAATCTTGTATTCCAAGAATATTTATCTCATTTCCATAAAATCTTTTCAAGAAAATTCTTCTCCCTCTTTTTCTTTAATAATTTCAAAATTCAAGGAAAATAATGCAACAAAAATTTATTTTATTTTTAAACACATTTTTCAGTTATTGGACTTTATGTTGGGCTACTTGAGGGGTCTTTAGGAGAATTAAGATTGGACCTTCCAATGGATCTTGAATTATCAATATTGAGCCACAATATTATTCAAGCCCATAAATATTAATTAATCCCACTACATAATTAATATTGCACTATCCATCTTAACCCATATTACTGTTAATATGGCTCCCGGTTATTATTTCCCGTGTTTAAGATTATCTAGCCCATTAATTAATTCAAACCACTGAAATAGCTTTCCATTAATTAATATATTTTGTCCTTGGTTAAGGAACGGTTCAACATTATTATCCATACCGGAAACTAGTTCCACTTGCAAGATTTGGTATGATAAAACTTATGAACCTCCCAAGGGGGCAAATCGAACAAGCGTACTTACACGATTCTCCGTATTAAATCTTAGCAATCGCATGTGACCAATAATATTGCCCAAGATATAAAGTATTGAATCTCCTTGATTCTCTACCCGTAATAAGTCAAAGCAATAGTTACTAACCACACGCAATCCTTATTTAAGGGACGAAGATTAACAAATAACTAACCGTTGAGGTCTAATTCTTCCTAGTTCAGTTCTGAAAAATTTGTCCTCTTGTAGGTCCTCTTAAGTGCATCAGTCATGCACTAGTGTAATCTCTTGGTCAAGACAAACCAATCTGAGCCTTACACTTCAACCTTTCACGATGGATTGTTCATTTCCATCTTGGTCGTGAATGGTGTACTTTTAGTTACAAGGGACTGTTAATTTAATCTTCTGTGATCTGGTATCACTAAATTAACTACAATGTAACACGTACTATTTATTGAACAGTTATGCAGTAAATATATGTAACATTCGATGATATTTAAAGCATCAGTTATAAACAATTTATTTCAGTAAATAAGTCCGAAATTCAGTCTGATTATACAAAGTAAAAGCATACTTTCCAGTATAATCCCAACAATCTCCCACTTATACTCAAAGTCTGCTTTTAAGTATACTACAGCATGTCTCGTGTAGTACATGACAACTAATGTCACGTACACGAACCTAATAATGTCTCCCACTTATACTCAAAGCAGATTGGCAACGGTCTTGACACTCATTCCTTTCACATGTCTCTCGAATGTATTCTGAGGCAGACCCTTTGTGAATGGATCAGCTAGGTTGTCTTCTGACGCGATCTTTGCCACCTCTATATCTCCTCTCTTAACGATTTCTCGTCTAAGATTTCTCTCCTTCAGTGTGCTTGTTTGACTCGTGGACTCTTGGTTCCCTTGAATTTGCAACTGCCCCTAGCAAATATTGCTAGACAAATTCGGAACTCCATCCAAGTCCACTAAGAAGGTCTAGAGCCAAACTAGTTCCTTCACTGCTTCACAAGCAGCTACTTACCCGGCTTCTATGGTTGAGTCAGTGATGCATTTCTGTTTCACACTCGTCCATTTCATGACTACACTTCCCAAATGAAAACACACTAACTGAGGCAGATAGTTTATGGAATCTATGTCTGATTGGAAATCCGAGTCCGTGTAGCCGATGGAGATTAGACTATCTGACTGATAAACCCACATTCTATCTCGAGTTCTTTTCAGATACTTCAGAATGTTTTTAACTCGTAGGTCCCAATGTTCTTTCCCGGGTTACTTTGATATCTTGCCACCATGCCAACGTAAGAAAGCAGATATCCTGGTCTCGCACACAAAGATTGCATACATAAGGCTTCCTCTGACCAAAGCATAAGGAATGTCTTTCATGTCATCTATCTTCTTTTGTGTCTTAGGGCACATTTCCTTGGATAGATGGATTCCATGCCTGAAAGGTACGAAGCCTTTCTTGAATCCTCGCATCTTTGAATCGTTTCAAGACAAAGGTCTATGTATGAAGCTGCGATAAGCCTATCATCCTTTTCTTGTGATCTCGAGTGATCTTGATCCCAAGGATGTGCCCGGCTTCCCCTAAGTCCTTCATATCAAAATGTTTTGAAAACCATGCCCTTACGCCCCGATAACACCTTTACATCGCTCCCGATGATCGTAATGTCGCCTACGATAGTACTAAGAATACCAATGCGCCCCGACACGCTTTTTTTTGTACACACAACTTTCAAACTCATTTTGATCAAACCCATAAGACTTTATTACATGATCAAAACATTGGTTCCAAGCTCTGGATGCCTGTTTGAGTCCGTAAATGGACTTCATGAGCTTACAAACTAGGTGTTCTTGGCCCTTTTCAAAGAAGTCTTGGGGCTGTTGCATATAGATTTCTTCATCAAGACTTCCGTTAAGGAAAGCTATCTTGACATCCATTTGCCAGATTTCAAAATTGAGATGCGCAGCAATCAACAAGAGAATCCGGATGGACTTGAGCATTGCTACAGGTGAAAAGGTTTCCTCATAGTTGATCCCTTCTTTCTGAGTATAACCTTTCGCCACAAGCCTTGCCTTGAAGGTTTCCACCTTCTCGTCCGATCCCCTTTTCTCTTGTATACCCACTTTCAACCAATGGGTTTGACCCCATTAAGTGGTTCGACTAGCTCCCACACTCTGTTATGATCCATAGAACTCATTTCTGCTTTCATTGCCTTTTGCCAAGAAACCGCATCCTTGTCTTGGATTGCCTCATCATATGTCCATGGTCTCCGATTCGTCTTGGATCGAAATCAAGTCCGAGGACTCTCCTATCCCCATGAATCTCTCGGGTCTCGCAACCCTCCCACTACGATGAGGTTCCGGTTGTGAAAGTGTGTCGTTTGGTATGTCATCTTGTACAGTTGGCAATGAGGTTAGCCCCCTTAGCTCATTTAAGGTAATCTCACTGGGTCTTCTTTTTCGCTCATATAGTCTTCTTCCAAAAATCTAAAGTGGGTGCTTATTACCACCTTTTGATCTTCGGGACCATAGAACATACACCCTTTTGTTCCCTTCGGGTAATCCTATAAACAACCTTAATTTGGATCGAGGATCCAATTTTTCGGCTTCCTTGTCCAACACGTAGGCGGACACCCCCAAATTCTCATGTGTCTCATATCGATTGCGCCTCGTCCACAATTCTTTGGGAGTTTTGGGAACCGATTTGAATGGCACCAAGTTCGTAATGTAAGCCATTGTTTCAAGGCATGATCCCGAATCGACTTGGGAGGATCCGCGATAACTCATCATTGATCTAACCATTTCCAAAAGAGTTTTATTTCTTCGCTCTGCAACCCCGCTTTTGTTGAGGGGTTCCGGTGCGATTAGCCGATATACAATCCTTCATCCGACAAGTAGTTCAAAAACTCATCGCCGAGGTACTTTCGCCTCCACGATCGGATCGTAGAGACTTGATACGTTTTTCCCTATGATTCTCTGCTTGAGCCTTAAATTCTTTGAATTTCTCAAAGGTCTCAGATTTATGCTTCATAAGGAAAATCTAACCGTACCTTGAGTAGTCATCAATAAAAGTGACGAAATACTCATAACCTCCTCTTTCTTTGGTTGACATTGGACCACATACGTTTGTGTGAACGATTTCTAACACTTCTTTTAGCTCTATTCCTTGGCTCTGAATGCCCTCTTGGTCATTTTTTACCCTCCAAACATGATTCGCAGTTGGAATTGGTTCAACTTGGAGAGACTCCAAAGGAACCGCCTTCTACCAACCTTTGGATCCTCTTTTTGGATTAATATGTCCCAATCTTAGATGCCATAGAAGTGTCTCGTTCACGTCTGATGAACGTTTTCTTTTATCGGAAATAGTTGATGTGTTATAGGATGCATTTCATGAGTGGTGTGCACAGTTAATTGTATAGAGATTGTCTATCAATGTCCCATAACAAATACACTCATCATTTCGAAAAATGATGTCATTCTTATTAGAAGAAACTAAGTATCCTTTAACAGAATTTTAGAAATTGAAAGTGAATTCTTTCTAAAACTGGGAACATAAAGAACGTCTCTTAAAATTAAAACTTTGTCTTCAAAAGACAGGTGCACTTCTCCCACTGCTTCAGCTGCCACTCTCGTAGCATCACCCAGTGTGATGAGGATCTCACTCCCACTAAGTTGTCGGGTCACTTTTGAACCCCAAGAAAGCAAACATGATCAGTGGATCCCATATCAACTACCCACGAATGAGAAGTATACGCCGCTAAACAAGTTTCAACAACTAGTGCATGAGAATTACCTTTCTTTCCGGCCCTTTTGGGGTTGGAACAGGCAAATCTCCATTGTCCTTACCGCTGTTGAAGCACTTCCTCTTTGGATTTTTCTTGACACCACAAGCATTCCTCATCTTACCATTTCCCATGGCAACAGTTGAGTCTGATTGCTTATGGCTTTTGGTCACCTTCTTCTTCTTGCCATCCCTTGGCCTAGAAAATGAAGATGGACCACTTGTCGTTCAAAGCTTGAGTTTGGTGCCCCATCAACATCTCTGCCGAGACCAAAGCTTGCAACAAATCAGTTAGCGAGGCCAAAATGCTCAGAAACTTTTTGGGCAGAAGGAAGTACCAAATTCATCCGAGTCTCCAGATTATAATCTGCACTTTCGTAACCTCAAGTTTGTTCAGATGGGCCATCAATTTTGAGGACGTAATCCCTTACGGGTTTGCCCTCCACCATTTTCAGCGACGACATCTCTCGCAAGGTGATCTGACGAGTCCCGCATTTTTGACTCGTCAGTTGGCTCATCTGATTTTGGTGTGTCAAGAATCCATTTGTGCTTTTGTGCAGTTAGGACAATTATAATTTTTCGTTTCCAATCAATATAGTTTCCATACTTATTCTATTGACTTTAAGTATAATAGCAGTGGATTAAAAAGGTTACGACATGCTGAACTGAAATAAATAATAATATGCATAAGCACAAATATATCACAAAATTCAATCACATGTTTCATATTAAAATCTCAAAAAATATGAACATGCATCAGCCAACATCTCAAAATAGTTTAAATAAGCCACGTGGGGTGGGTCATTATTTAAACACATTCAAGCAGGTTACAAACAAGAACAGTTACAAACCTTTAATATCCAGATTAATAGTTGGCTCACACTTGACCAATATAAAATTGACAGGGACTTCGGGGAAGTATATGCATATCAATTTTATACCTAAGTAATAACCATGATTAAATACAGAATTATTGTTTCGCTTTGATCGAGCCTCGTGGGGAGGATCATCGTCGCCACTAGTAATAATCCACAATCATCTGTTTGGAATTTATTCATGTGAAAGCTATCTTTTGACCGTACCGTGGGGGGAATTTCTCCAAAAGAATTCACAAATAAATAAATCATGGAGGTCAATAATTAATTCAATTTTATTATCCGGAATAAAATTGTCAATTAATTGTTTAAGCATACTTAGTAATTTTCGAAAGTGAGATTTTTCAAAACATTTTCACATGCATCGCAAATTTAAACACAATTTAAATAAGCATAAAATAATGCATAAACATCAAGACAAAAATTAAACATATTGGGCACATTTATCCAATTGTCATGGTTAATTTTGTCATGTCTTGATCTTGAGAAATCGCTTCATAGCCTTTCATCGCTTCGTTTGAAAAAGCTCCCACTTGACCGTTTCAAAAAATACCTTGTCAAGCCACGCCATCGACACCTGCCGTGGGTCGGAGTGCCCGCTTAGCACCCCCGCCGTGTCGAATGGCGTCGTCTTGGCTGCTGCCGAAGAATCCAGCAAGACGTCGCCGAGGTCGCCAGCGCCCATCTCAAATAAGCCGTCGCCGCCCCTGCCCTCACGCGCCTCGGCGTCGCCCACCGCCCGCGTCGCCCGTCGTCTGCTTTCGCCAAATCGCCGCCCGAGATCCCACGCGCTTCGGCCCCTCCGGCCTCACCCCACGCCCCGTCGCGTCGCGGCACAAGATCCGCGTTGTGCGCGTACCTCCCTTGGCACGTTTCGTGCAACGCACGCTGCCTACGCCCGATTCCAGATCCCGTCTTTTAATTCTTCATTTCCGCCTCCGTTTTCCGATCCGGTTACAATTTATTTAAAAAATAAATAAACCTAGATCTAGACTAGTCTATTACATTGATCAAATCAAACTAATTCTAATCTACTCGTGGATTTTCTCACGAGGCAAAACGAATCCGAACGAATCGAATTAAAAAACTACAATTTATATGCACGCATAAATAAACACATTAAATTCCATGACAATTGGATACCTGCAAAAAAGATCTAGCAATTCTACTATCCAATTTCAAAATTTAATGACAGCGAATTAAATTACAATTTAAAATTCAGAGCCCGAAACCGAGGCTCTGATACCAGTTGTTGGGAAATTATTTGCCCAGATCTATTCAGGATGAATATTTAAATATAAATTTAATTCTGATAATTATTACTAGCATGAATTAACCCATATTAATTCAAATAATAATTCAACAACAAATCATGCATATAAACAGTTCACGTAAATCCTACGCATGCGGAATTACTACGAGTTTACACGAACTTACCTCTTGGAATGACAATGGTCTTGTATATGAAAACACACCAAAAGTCCTTCCCAAGTATTCCCTAGTCCTTGCTCGACAATCCGGTGGAAGGATACTCGCGAACAATTAACAAAAGGAAAAATAAACTTTGTTGCACCACTTTTGTGAATTTACTAATTTTTCCAGCACATGGAATTGCACACTCACAATTGACGTTTTTCGAAAATACACAATCTATAGACGTTTCAAAATATTTGATATTTTATCGACGTTGATATTTTTCCAAAAAACCAATTTTCGTGTTCACTGGGGATGAAACATTCATCCCCTATTTATAATAGAGAGGTGAACGAAACTTAGGGCTCAAAATAGGGTTAGGAAAGATCTTTTCTTGATCTCCAAGAAATCTTGAATATATCCCATATATTCTTCTTTCCATGTGTATTTTTCCACAAAAATCTCACACCCTTATTTAACCCATTTTTTCGAAATTAATAGGAGACTTTTCAAGATTGGATCTTTCTTGAATTTATGAGATATTTTTGTATTCCAAGAATACATATCTTTTTCCATAAAATCTTTTCAAGAAAATCAAGAAAATCCTTCTTCCTATTATTACTCTATATATTTCGAAAATTACAATTAAAGAAACCAAGTGGGAGATTTCTTGAATTTATGGGATAATCTTGTATTCCAAGAATATTTATCTCATTTCCATAAAATCTTTTCAAGAAAATTATTCTCCCTCTTTTTCTTTAATAATTTCAAAATTCAAGGAAAATAATGCAACAAAAATTTATTTTATTTTTAAAGACCTTTTTCAGTTATTGGACTTTATGTTGGGCTACTTGAGGGGCCTTTAGGAGAATTAAGATTGGACCTTCCAATGGATCTTGAATTATCAATATTGAGCCACAATATTATTCAAGCCCATAAATATTAATTAATCCCACTACATAATTAATATTGCACTATCCATCTTAACCCATATTACTGTTAATATGGTTCCCGGTTATTATTTCCCGTGTTTAAGATTATCTAGCCCATTAATTAATTCAAACCACTGAAATAACTTTCCATTAATTAATATCTTTTGTCCTTGGTTAAGGAACGGTTCAACATTATTATCCATACCCGAAACTAGTTCCACTTGCAAGATTTGGTATGATAAAATTTATGAACCTCCCAAGGGGGCAAATCGAACAAGCGTACTTGCACACGATTCTCCGTATTAAATCTTAGCAATCGCATGTGACCAATTATATTGCCCAAGATATACAGTATTGAATCTCCTTGATTCTCTACCTGTAATAAGTCAAAGCAATAGTTACTAACCACACGCAATCCTTATTTAAGGGACGAAGATTAACAAATAACTAACCACTGAGGTCTAATTCTTCCTAGTTCAGTTCTGAAGAATTTGTCCTCTTGTAGGTCCTCTTCAGTGCATCAGGCATGCACTAGTGTAATCTCTTGGTCAAGATAAATCAATCTGAGCCTTACACTTCAACCTTTCACGATGGATTGTTCATTTCCATCTAGGTCGTGAATGGTGTACTTTTAGTTACAAGGGACTGTTAATTTAATCTTCTGTGATCTGGTATCACTAAATTAACTACAATGTAACACGTACTATTTATTGAACAGTTATGCAGTAAATATATATAACATTCGATGATATTTACAGCATCAGTGATAAACAATTTATTTAAGTAAATAAGTCCGAAATTCAGTCAGATTATACAAAGTAAAAGCATACTTTCCAGTATAATCCCAACATGGAGAACTCAAGGGACATCCATATTATTCGCAATTATTTCATAACACTCCCCCTTGGACGCCATCATAACACAAGGGATATGCCTCGTTAAAAAAAATCTCTAGAGAAAATCAGTGGGACAAAACTCTAGCAAGAGAATAAGAGCACATACTACTCGTTTACTATTTCTCCCCTTGATTCAAATATCATTTGAAATTCCTTAACCAACGCTTTCAGTATGCTTCAACAATTTTTCAAATATTGCAGTCGGTAATGTCTTGGCAAATAAATCTGCTAAATTGTCACTTGAGCGGATTTGTTGCACATCGATTTCACAATTCTTTTGTAACTCATGAGTAAAGATGACTTTTCAGTGAAATATATTTGATTCTTTATACAATTAGCAAGATACATAAATGAATCAATTTTACTGAGACATGGTACTTCGGGACCAAGTATCTTTTCATCTTTCTCTTATGGTCTAAAAAGATCTTTATTAGGACCAAGTGACTTGATGAACATTGGGGGTACTCAATAGATGTGCATTTTCCATGTGAAATAATTTTAATACCTTCTGGGTATAAATATTTTGATGGACAAAAATTTCATTTTCTAAACCAATGTATGATTTAGTCATTAGAAAAAAAATCTTTAATCTCAATTTTTTTCTTTAGATATGCAACCGTCATTTGGAGCTCTTCAAGAGTTCCAGTCAAACTGAGTTAAAAATTTATATTGTAACTATCACAAAATTTGATAAATTTTTCTTTGTAAAAGCACATGAACATATTGGATCATCGATATGATGTACCTTCTTTAATTAGGTCTCTGATTAGACAATTATGTCTCATACATTTAGATGGTTTGAGCCTATATATATAAAGACCTTTATAATTTGACTTGATATATTCTTTTATTTACATGCTTTAGGCATGTTAAATCCTTCAGGGATTTTCATATAAATACTATCATCCAATGATCCACATAAATATGTGCTTATAAGATGTATCAATCAAATTAAATTCATATTTGCTACCAGATATATTATGTAGCGGAACATTATTCGTAATAGGTGAAATTATTTGATCAAAATCAATAATGGGTCTCTGCGAGAACCCTTGTGCTACTAATCTCGCTTTAAAATTCACCACTTGTTATTCTCATTTCGTTATCATATAAATACACACTTCTGGGTGTACGTAAAATAAAACTAAAATTTTATAATTAATTTAGCGAGTCTATCTCTGCCACAATTTGCATCTTACTATTTCATCTAGTCTAAGTGCTTCTGACACCCAACATAAGTACTGGATCCAGATTTTAATTAATGATAGTAAGAGCAACAGTGGATACAAATATATTGTCGACGACAATGATATTTATATTGTAAGTTTCTCCTGTATTTGTAAAATTCATATAAACCAGATCTTCATCATTTCCCAAAATATATTGATCTGGTCATTCTGCAATCCTAGTATTACAATTTTTTTGTGCACGTGCATTTTTACTAGGACATTCGTCTTTAGGACGAATCTCTTCAGAAGATCTTGAGAGTGACTGCATATATATTTTATTTTGCTAGCTTTGTTTTACCACGGATTTATATATTTCATGTTATGAGGTCATTTCGTAAGGGCTCATTTACGCTTCTGGTGTGTAGGAGCATCATCATATATATATATATTTTTTTCATTGTAACATCTACACTTTTTTATGTATATACGATAGGTATATGTGATCTAGTCACTCCTTTATGATCAGTAAATGCATCTGGCAGATTACTTGCTAAATATTGCAGGTTAAATTATCTTTTGAACTTCTGGTTCAATTTGACTTATGTGTGGATCTAAATACTGAAGATCTTTTATCTTTTTCTAAATTTCTCGGTATTCATTTAATTTTGCAATCTTATCTCCCCCTAATGCCGGGAAATGACCTTCATTAAGTGTGCAGTTAGCCAACCAGACTGCTAGGTTCATTTTGGTGGTGATATAGAAATATATATTGCACAACTGAATCTTTACAGATGGGGAATGTTTGATTATTTCCCACACACGAGTTGTAAAAATGGGGGTAGTCAAGACCGTATCCACTTCGGGGGAATACGTTTCATCTCAATCAAATTTATGACTTTGTGGAAAAACTTGGGCCACCTTGTGCCTTATTATTTCACAAATTCATTTTCTTTAGGAACTAGCTCTTCAGGAGCAACATCGTAAGATGTAACCTCTTCAGGAGGTTGAATTCTTCAACTAAGTGTAATTATCTTTTGATTCATCACTTTTGATTTAATCCTCTTTTCTTTCGAGGATTTTTATCCTTGAAACCAAGAGATCCTCACGCTTCAGGCGTGCTTTACATTCATAAGAACTTTTTACTTGTCCTTCAGGGATATCTTAAATCGGAACATCTTCTGCAGGAATATGTGATTTAGTAATTTTTTTAGAGTCACTAAACATCGCTGTCAATTAATATGCAACTTATTGCAATTGTATAATCTCGTAAACTTCTAGTTCACATACTTTAGTTCAAGGATCACATAAATACTTTTGTCTCATTTAGAGTTCAATTGATATCCATTTCTACGAATATTTTTAAAGTTCAACAAACTTCTGTGAGACTTGGGAGACAATAGTGCATTACTTGTAACAAATTTAATTCTTCTAGGGAGAAATGTAATAGTTTTTCTGGAGCCATTAAATCAAGTTTGCACTACCATTTATAATATTAACAATTTTCTTCCCCTCATTATTTAATCTCAAATGTTTGACATAAACTAAAAATAGGGGTGCAAACATGTATATTCATAATCCATAGATTTTGAGATTGAGTCACACTCTCTTCGGGGAATGGACTAACACGAGTGGGTCGGCACTCATGATTTCTTTTTTCAACAATAATTTAATATTTTGCTCGACCAAAAGAAGATAAATTATAAAGCTTGAATATTTCTTAAATAACTTTTCTCGATATTGCTGCTTCAGGAGCATATTTGAGACATGAAAGGTAATTTTTTTTCAACCATATCATCATCTGTTATGTTTTCAATACATAACTTTAATATAACTGATTTTAAACATAATCGAATCACATTATTAACATATTTAAAATATGATAGTCGTAGGTGGAGTTCATCCTACCGAACTTTTGGAAGGACGACCATCTTCAGGTGGTCGTATCTTTCTTTCTTTTGAAAAATCAGTAATAAGAGGCAATTTAAGGAATTTTCACATAAATTTTAATTTTTACAACAAATAATTCTCAAGCCTATTTCGCGATAAACGGAATAAGAATTCTGAAATTGTCTCATGATAAACTTATCTCGTGTCAAATGCAGACTCAGTAGAATAAAATATCTCACCACAAAACTAGGTCAGCCAAAAATAAGGGACATCATAAATTTTAATTTAAAGAATTAAATCATCGGTGAAAATGCTAATATATGTCTCATGCTCTAATGTAAAGTGATATTACAAGTCAAGAAAATTCATAAACTTATGTATGGGACTATGGGTGAGATAACTATAATCAATAAAGAAATAGCCATATTGCGTTAAAATTGACGACATATCAATTAGGCCTCTTAGCGTGAGTAAATAGCTGATCAAATTATACCAACTACATCATGATTATTTCATCAAATGGTCAAATCAATATATTTTACGACAACACACAAAATACGCTCAAGTCGGAATTAATTGTTACGCAGCGTTCTAAGTTATCCAACAATCATATAAAATTACGCACTATACATCATATAAAATCACCTTAGCTTATCAATCTGTAACAGGTTTAATTGTTCGGAAAATAAAATTATTCAAGTAATCATGGGACTTCATACACATCTAAATTTATCCAGGATCTAATAGTTCTTAATGTTAAAGCTTATTCATATATATAAAAATAAAAATAAATATTAAAAAAGAATTACGACACCAGATCCCCAACTTGAAATACACGAACGCAATCATAACTCAATAGAATCAATTGGTAGGCTAAACTCTTATTATTAATCATCAGAATACATATTTAATTTCATATGTGATAAACAACTCTAATATTCGAGAATATACACAATGATAAATTAAATCGCGACACATATTATTTATATACTATAAATGTAACTTTTTCATAAGTTCATGACGCACTACTACCAATAGTTATGTCATCAATGAATTTTACGAGAAAATTTATTATAAGAAATGTGCTTATACATAGAAATTGATTAGATGCAAGCAAATTCAGATCTACGAATATTTTATTTAAATATATAAGAATCAAATAAATATATCATGATTGGTCCAATAAATCAACAGTAAACAATGACCTTATAAGCGAATGGTAAAATTAATTCAAATCCACTCATACATGCGGCGTCGGTGATGAGATCGTAAATCAGATAGAACGCTCGTGCTGATAACGTGTTATAAAATTAATAAAAATATTGAGTATTGAGAGAGTAGAGAAAGTAGAAAAGAAGACAACGTTTGTTGACCCAGTTCGTCACAAGCATGGGCGGATTTAGGGGGTGGGCTGACCGGACTCAAGCCCACCCCAACTCGTCTCCAAATTCTTTTTATTATATACATTATATGTAATTAATTTGGATTATTAAGTTCTTAGCCTAGTTTATTGAACTCAATTTACTTCTAACTCAGTTAAATTATTTTTTTGAAATAGAAAATACCCAAAAATGTATATTTTAGTGCAGCAAGTTGCATGATTTTAGAATACACTATGAAGTGCACGGTGCACCTAGTGGATACAAGATTTAACCTTATTAAAATTATTTTTTCTAGCTCACCCCACCATCAATTTCTGGATCCGCCCCTGGTCACAAGGACTACATCTGGGGCGGCCAAAGCCAGGAGGGTTTCAATCTCTTTTTCTTGTACAAATGAAGGTGACATACCACCTATTTATAGTGAGCTTCATACAAAGATACATGAATGATAATTAATACAAGAATATGAATGGATCATTCTAGGATGATCTAATTGTAATGTCTACACATGTAGTTTGGAGAACTCAAGGGACATCCACATTATTCTCAATTATTTCATAACAGATTCAGATTTTATGTTACAATGGTATTACCATATTTAGATTTTCTATATTTTCAGGTAAATGATACGTAAATAGTTTAATTAACCATTATTAATTGTTAGTATTATTCTTTTTTGTTTCTCTTTTATATTAGTGTATAAGAAATTGGAAGTCACAGTCGAGCACTATACAAATGAGGAAAATGAAGCCCGACAAAGTTATGATGAAAATGAAACTTTCGAGCATTCTAGTAACTTTTATTCATCGAAATAAATTCCCTCACGTAAAGCCAATTTCTTTAACGTATGACTTTATATTATAACATCCATTTATATCAATTCTGTTTGATAACATTTTTACTATTTTTAGAAATTAAATACATCCGATTACACATCGTTATATCTTTATCTTTAAAAATAGTAAAAGATATTAAGTGCAAGAATAAGATATTAAGGAAGTCATTTATAAAAATTAGAGACATGTGACGCAAATTCGGCCGCATTTAAACACCGATATAAAAGCGAGCCATGAAATGGAAAAACCCAAGCGGCGATTTACGGCTCGGATTCCCTATTTTACATGTGTGTTTCATGCCTCGAATTTGCGCCACATGTCCATTTCGGCCCACTCCGTTCCGTCACCCGGCCCGAATAGTTCATGGTTCACCCGGCCTGAATATGTCATGATTTAGGGTTTATTATTTAGTGTTTAGAGTGTAGATGGTTCACCCGGCCCATAGATATGTGGCGCAAATCCAAGGCATGAAACACCAGATGAAACAGGCTTGTGAAACAGGAAAACCGCGCTGCCATTTACGGATCGGATTCCCTATTTCACATGTGTATTTCATCTGGTGTTTCATGCCTCGAATTTGCGCCACGTGTCCATTTCGGCCCACTCCGTTCCGTCACCCGGCTCGAGTAGTTCATGGTTCACCCGGCCCGAATAGGCCATGATTTAGGGTTATTATTTAGTGTTTAGGGTGTAGATGGTTCACCCGGTCCATAGACATGTGACGCAAATCCAAGGAATAAAAACACCGGATTTAAATGGCGCCATGAAACAGAAAACCATACTGCATTTTAATAATGAAAATTCTTAAAAAACAAAAATTTCTAGCAACAATATGCGCCCCAAAATTTAAGCTCTACGAATAACTAAAAAATGGAGTCATATATTTCTGGCAAGCTCCGACATAATTGCATTATTCCTGGAGGTTCGATATGAGAACTAAAAAAAAAAAAAGTTTCTATTTTAAAATTCCATTTTAAAAAACTACCCATACAAACATTTATGGATCTATTTCATATTTTTCAATACAATCAACACTCCCTCTCTGCTCCTTGATGTATTTGATCGTCCACCACACATCATTCAATCAATATTACAAATCACGCCAAATATATGTGTGCAACTAATTACATTAATTTTGCGAGTAGATTGTTTGTATTTTTTAAACATACATCTTGTAGTACAGTAGCACTGAGATATGCAATTGTATCAGCGAATACAAGTTGCATGTTTCTAACGTGAATAAATTGCATGTTTTTCTTTTTTTAGATTGGATCGTTGTCACTCTCTCATAAATAAGCGTGCAGAAGTAAAAAAATCGATAGTCAGACGGATTTTGACCACCTAACATCTAGGCGGAGACTAGTCGATTCGATTTTCTTTTATTTTTTCATCTAAATGTGTTTTATTTACTATTTATTGATATCTTATAACAAAAATACACTTCAAAATTAATTAATAAATTCATTATACAACCGCCTAAATCAAGATAACAATTGAAACATCTTTTTTTATATTCATTATAGAGATAAAAAAAATTAATTTAACATAAAAGAACTAAACAAATATGTGTTTTGAAATTTTAATGTAGTGAAAATTATTAATTTTTGTCTTATCATCAATTTATTCTAAGAAAATCTGTTGGGCACCTAGCTGCCGACTTAATCGCCTAGCTCCCGACTCGATCGTCTAGGCAGCGCTTAGGCAAAATTGGATCGGCCAACGATAGTCTAGCGCCTAGACGCCGTCTAAGCAGTCGCCTAGACCGATTTTTGCATCACTGTTCATAAGTGTCTGCTGCTCGAATAATATCTCTTGATTTATAAACCATTGGGTAAAGAGCCACAAATACAGATAGAAGAGTTTTTGTATCTCTTTCTTACTAAAAAAAAATCATGTTTAAAAAATGAACTTAATGGCATGAAATATATGGCTTTGAACACATAAATAGATCTCACATCACTGCCATTCGAAATCTAAAAAAACACCGTAAACATTAAAAATCATAACTGAAAATCCAGGATGCACCGAATCAAACATTTCCAAAAGAGCACTACATACATACGCATGCAGCAGCACGTGTGAAGCCACACACACTGTTTGACTCTTGAACTGCGAACCCACTTTAATGCTCCCCCATCTCTTTCCTCTATAAATGCTCGTCGTTTTTTCAGAATCCCACACTTTTATTAACACTCACTTCCCATGAATATACATCCTTATAAACTTACATCCTTATACGTAAGCCATAAATTTCAGCACAAATGCCCATCCGTTGCCCACAAATGGAGACATGGATATGCACAAAGCTCCCAGTTTTCTTCAGGCTGATTAACAAATTTGCTATCGCTCTATTCACTTGCATTTTTGCTTTAGGTGCGTTCCTCCTTTTCAAATCCACTCTGCATTAATTTTTTCGGTTGCTAGATTTTTTGTTTTGTATAAATTCCTCTTTTTTTCCCGATCAATTTGAAGAATTTTGATTGGAAATCGGGGAATTACATTAGTATTTGTGAATTTGTATATCTAAACGTTTCGTTATGGCAAACATTGTGGGAAGAAGAACAGAGGCTGAGGGGCAATTGCGAATTTATGTTCTAGTTTTCCTTTGTAGAAATTTTGTTATGATGCGTTCAGAGTAATTTTCATAGTATCATTTCAGCAGTAATCACAATTCTTAATTAGTTTAAAATTGAATTCCTTCATGGTAACGGTACAGAGTGTTCTGTAGCAATATCATGCAGATTACCTGTTTGATGAAGTTCCCCTGTTCATTTTGGACCCAAAATCCCAATCTGATTCACCTTTCTCATGTTTTTATATTCCAAATTATATATGTTTATTGGGACTTTCTGTAGGTGGAGCAGCAATAGGATCAATTACCGGCGCCATTAAAGGGCAGACGACGGAAACTGGTCTGTCACGCGGGTTTGGGGTTGGAGCAATTACGGGCGCCATCACAGGCGTCCAATTGTTGGAGCTCATAGCCAACGGAGAGCCTTTTTCAAAGGTGATTTGCTGATTTATACGCATTTTTTGTGATGTAGGATGCAGATCATCTATCATGCAATAGTTGTTGTGGTGTGATTCAACATTGTTTCATTGAAAAATTAAGTTAGTTAGCCTGTAAGTCAATGGAGTTCGCTGAAACCAAATGGTTTTTGTGTGTGAATCGAAGCATGTTCACACTTCTGAGTTGATTATGTGTTCTATGCATACCGTAGATTAGGAATTTAGGATATAGGGACCGCCTGAATTCGACCCTCATCTCATTGGAATATCTACACCAAATCAAGAATACATGGCCAAGGAAAAACATAAGATTCTAGTCATATATGAAATAATTTGATAATATAGATTTTGGGCTTGTTTGCAAACTCTAAGAAGTTGTTGGGAAGCACTTATTTTAACAGTTGTTAGACGTAGCTTTTTGAAAAAAATAGAGTTTGCAAACAGGCACTTAATTGAGTTCTGAGGAGGGTCCTGATAGTGCAGGCCCCGCTCGCTCTAACGTTTAATACGGGGAACATTATTGCACATCCAAAAATGGATTCATTCTCTTGAATTAATGTCCCTGTTTGGTATCTTTACTTTCCATTAAGAAAAGGCTCTGTATGCTTCATCTATTGGCTTGATTGTAATGTCTTACTAGAGAAGCTATTATTTCCTAATATGATCTGAAACAAGAGAGTTGCTATTAGGTTTAATTGTCATATCTTAATAATTGTGTCTGATTAAAGAAACCTAACATTTCATAATATGATCTGAAACAAGAGAGTTGCTATTTGGTTTGATTGTTATATCTGAATAATTGTGTCTGATTAGAGAAAGCTATCATTTCCTAATTCTGAAACAAGAGAGTTGTTATCAGGTTGCACTTATACGTAGTCTGGTAAACGGCAAAATATTTATGGAGTGGGTGAGTCCTGCAGTGTTCAAAGCTTATCAATGGCAGGTGATCTCGTGATTACTTCTTTCCTCCGAATCTTTTAACTTCGAATTTTCAGCTTTTCAAGTATCTCTAACAAGTAGTTGCAGGTTAGTGGCACGGAGACGAGCTTGAGGGACTTCTCCGACATCTTTGATGTTCATACTTTCGATGGACTATCTCAAGATGCAATCAAAGAGTTGCCAGTTTGTGAGTTTTATAACGCTGAGAATATGAAACCATGTCTTAAAACCAGCTGTGCAATTTGCTTACAGGTAAGCCATGCCAGAATTCAGGAGCCAGTCTAAAATTATTTGACGAAAACTTGCATGACATTTACTTATTATATGACCCATGGGCTTATGCCCCTGAACCTAGGAAAGTATGACCCTAGTACTGAGGTGGAGACCCGTCTTGATACCGTCTCATACAAGACTCCCTCAAATTATTTTTTAGTACCTTGTTTTATATATCCATTACACGTGTACAACAATGAAGTTCAACAATGAAGTTACACTATAGACTTGCAAGCGGAGGAAATGAAACGCAGGATCGAAACCCAATGTAGGATAGAGGATCCATACTAAAGAAAATTACTATTTGATCCCTCATGTTGAGTTTACGCATAAAGATAAGGAGCAACACTTGTGTGTATCAATTGCATTAAGAGCATCCACAATGGATGAATGAAAATGCATCTATTCATTCACTATCTCACCTCCACATCACTAATTTTTAAATATTTAATTGTTTAA
Organism: Stenogyne calaminthoides; assembly: GCA_037126765.1. Classification (NCBI taxonomy): domain Eukaryota; kingdom Viridiplantae; phylum Streptophyta; class Magnoliopsida; order Lamiales; family Lamiaceae; genus Stenogyne; species Stenogyne calaminthoides. The sequence goes on along the minus strand of JBBCBC010000026.1, from coordinate 21,749,769 downwards.
ACATACACTCACAATGATCATTAATCATTCATCCATACATCTTTTATGGGTCCCACAATTACCTCATTTTCTCTCGTCATCCATATATTTGGATGGATGACTCTCTCTCTCCAATTTAAAAGTCATCCACAATAGTTTTAAATATTTCATCCATTCAATGTTTAAACACCGATTTGGATGACCATTGTGGATGCTCGTTTAGTGAAAACAATTAATACTTACCAACAAATTTAGTGAAATAACTAATATGGTTCAATGAAAACAACTGATAATGTTCAGGGGAAAATAATCAGTATAATCGTCCATCTAAATTCTCAGAGCAAGTTTCATGTGCACTAGATGAACTGGTGTATATAAGTTTTTGTATTTTAATTTAGTTGTATAATTATACATCTGAGTTCATTGACCATACATTTGTTTAATTCATGTTAGGATTTGAAGGATGGAGAATTTGCGAGGTTGCTTCCAAACTGCAAACATATTTTCCACGTTCATTGCATAGATGAATGGCTCGCCAAGGTAGGAAGCTGCCCAATCTGCAGAAAAGATGTTTAATGGAATTAAAAATGATATTCAAGAAATCCCTGTTCTTGGAAAATGCAAGAAGAAGCTAGCTTTATATAGAAAAAATTACTTATTACAAAAACAAAGAAATGATGCAACTTGCAAGCAAAGAAAATTTGTTGTACTCTCACTTAAAATCTGTAATAACTGTTGGTATAATTCTTTTAGCTAACAATCTATTATAAGTTTAAGTATTAATTCTCATAGCTTACGATCTTGTTATAGATAATATTAGACTGTCTAAATCACTTAAAGTATAACATATAATATATTTTAGGCTTAATTGTAAATTAAATCACCACCTTTCAGTGAATTGCAGTTTAATCTAAAACTTTGAATTATTGCAAATAATTTAACTTTAAATACTATTGTAAATTAAACTTCGACAACCTCTTTTGTGCCCGTGTGTGATGTGACTTGCCAACTTAGCACCCATTTGTGCGAATTAGTGTATCGGGCAGCCCCTTTTGTGCCATGTCGACAAGCCACGTCACATGAACTTGTAAGTTATTGCGTTGAAAACTATTTATAATCTGGCTGTTGAATCAACTTTGACCAATTTTAATGCGAGGATCCATTTGTAAAAAATGGGAGTAGGTTGTAAATTTTAATGCGAGGATCCATTTGAAAACTATTTATAATCTGGCCGTTTCGAAAGAATTATTTAATGTATTTATTTGTTCAACATCAATTTTGGATGTATGAGGTATTAATATATTAGTGTGAGAACTTCAAATAGACTCGGTCAATCAAACAATTGAATTATAAATTGAACTCATCCAATTACTATTTGTCAAATTTTTAAAAAACCCATCATCTCCAAAAGAAGCAATACATATGCTGATATGCATGCAGTTGCACGTGTGAGCTTCACTCTTGAGCTACGAACCAACTTTAATGCTCCCACTCCCCACCCTCTCTATTTGCATATATGGGTGATATCAAAGTTAAACGAAACATAATTTGAAAATAGGGTTTTAATAATTTAAATATGATGGACGTTAATTTGTATTTATTTATATCATGTCTTATATATGTGTCGTCTCGTATGAGTTTTTATCCTTCCTCTTTTAAAAACACTACAAGAGAAATGAAGAATTGTGTACAAAAATTTTCAAATGGCTACGAAATTTTCCTACAAAAACAACGCAAAAACTTGTATGCAATATTGCATACAAGTGATATGTGTAATTAGCTCAAATTAGGGCTTTTTTTATTTTTCGCGGGTCAGGCCCATCTTGTTTCGGATCCGCGCTTGTTGTTTCTTCTTCCTCACAATCTTCTTCTTCTTCTTCTTCTTCTTGATCTTCTTTTGCTTCCTTTGCTTACCAAATCTACCGGATATTTGCCGATATGAAGGTTATGATCTTACTTAATGTTCTCTTGGTCGTCTCCGATATGAAGAAATAATGAAAGGTTATGATCCGATTGTTAACGTTGTTGTTGTTGTATGTTGAATAAATTAGATATGTGTTTCTAATTAGTTTGTAGGGTTTTGAATAAATTAGTATTGCTTATCTTGGTTTTTGTTGTTGTTGTTGTATGAAATTTAATCATGAATAAACATTATCTTCTCATGTAGTTCAAAGTTTTCTCTAATTTTGTATTTTTGAGGAAGTTTCCAACACGTTTGTCTTGGTTTCATGTGGTAAATTTTTTTTTCATAGGGTAATTTTTTGTTCAGTAGTAAGTATTTTTTAGTAATTTGAACCCTGTCGTCGCCCAATAACAAAGATGAAACAACAACAATGTGTTACATATGATAAATATTTTTTTTTTAAATGATAATGTAATTTTTTATTTCACGTACAACACATATTTATAAGTTAAATTTTTTTCATCTTATAAAAAAAAAACTATACAAATGTGTTCTCAAGAGTTTGAACCTACAACCCACAACCCACAAACTACAACACATATTTGTTAAAGATATCATTTTATAAATATACATGTGTTCGCCCAACCCACAACCCACCTACCCACCCGCACGCCCGCCCGCCCAGCCCTGCCCGACCCGACCCGCCCTAGGATGACCCGCGAATTTTAGACTAATTTGTCTTATTTGTGATGTATTGCACATATCACTATTGTGCAATATTTCACAAGAGACCTACTCCAAAAACAATTTGGCCCTTAAAAAGTGAGTATTGCTACAATTTGTCTACCAATTTTTAGAATAATCTATGAGAAATTACCTTTTACAAAATAATTTTCTAGGAAAAATAATTATCTATGAAGAAATTACCTAAACATTTGTAATTTTTGTAGGCAAACAAATTAATTACAAAAGATAATTCCCTGGACAACTTACATTTCCGTAAACAATTATATTTGTAGTTTATAAATGACTTACAAATAAATTTACCAACGAATTGTATTCCGTAGGAAAATTTACCTATAAATGAGAATGCCTATATGATTAGGAAATTTTGTAGACAAAGTCGTAGGCAATCTTTACTATTTAAGGATGAAATTATTTTTGTTGGGAATTCAGTAGACATATTGAAATATTCTATAGGCAATTCTCCATTTTTCTTGTAGCTAGTGAAATGCTGGTTGTTTTCATAATTTGGACATAAAATTTTAACACTTTGAAAATATTAACCGTTTATTTATACTTGTTTGTATCTCGTCTCATATATAAGACAGAGTTGTTGTTTTCACAATCCCACACTTTGATCTAGACATGTTAAAAAAAAATCAAAACCGGCGGTTCGAACCGGAATCGCCGGTTCCACGGTTCCGGTTCCGGAATCGAACCGAAACCGTAAAATACACGGTTCGGTTTTGATTCCATCATTCCTAGAACCGGGAACTGGCGGTTCCGGTTCGAACCGACGGTTTTATGGTTTTTTTTTTAAAAAAAAATTAAATTTCGATGATTTAGGTCTCCTTCAACTCAATCTAATAGCTATAATCATTTGTAGTGTACTACTAGTCTTTTACTAATTTACTATTGTTGCATTTTAATACTATTTTAATGTAATAATGTTTGATGATGTATCAATTAGATAATTATCATGTATTTATAATTGTCTAATTATAAAATTGTATATGTTTTAACTATTGTAATCTTTCATTTAAGTTCCCAAAATAATAATGGCAAAGTATAGTGTGAACAAGTTTTACGGTGAAACTGGTTAAGGAGTGTGAGTTATATTACTAAAGTGTATGACCTTTTACTATAAAGAGTATTACTCATAAAAGTGAATGGTGTGACTTATATTATAGCAAAGAGTGTCGTAGTGATAACTGAAGTGTGTGACTTATATTACTAAAGGGTGTGACTTATATTAATAAAGTGTATGTCTGTAAAAAAAAAAAAATCAAGATCACGGTGAACAAGTTTCACAGATACCAACTCAATAATAATTTGTCATCTTCATGTAAATTTCTTCAAATTTTAGATCTAAAAATTAAAAAACTAAAAAAAAAAAAAAAGGAACCGCCTGAACCGGCGGGGGTTCTGAAGCCGGAACCGAAATCGCCTTGACCGCGGTTTGGCTCCGATTCCGCCTTCTAAAATTTTGGAACCGGCGGTTCCGAACCCGTGAGCACCTCTACTTTGATCAAACACTTGCTACTTCTCATGATACAATATCATTATATTATTTATACGTAAACCATATTAAAATTTCAGCACAACGTTGCCTAAAAATGGAGACTTGGATATGCAGAAAACTGTGCGCTTCTCAATGTGAAGTGTTTTTATTTTTGCATTAGGTGCGTTCCTACTTTAGTCTAATCTTATTTTTGTTTGATTAAGATATTTTTTATATACTCGTATAACTATATATATCTCTTAGTTTCCTTCTTTTCTAATCTATTTGAAGAATTTTGATGAGAAATTCAGAGAATCAACATTAGTATTTTGGAGCTTGTATATCTAGACGTTTAATTATAGCAAAATGGGGGAGAAGAACATAGGCTGAGAGGGCTATTGTGCTTTAATTTTCCTTCGTACAAAGGAAAATTAAATCACAATAAACCTCGCATGCAAATTGACGAAAATACCCCACTGTTTTGTCTATGATTTTGTCCGATTCGATACTTTCCCTGCTCAGTCGAAAGTTCAGTTCTTGAAATGTAATTAGTGGCAAAAGAATAAGTCATGTTTTTTCAATTTGTCGTTACAAAATTATAGTATATGTTTATGGGAGATTCTGCAGGTAAGCGGAAACTGGTTTCTCAGGCAGCTTTTGCGTTGGACTAATTTGGGGCGCCATCACAGGCATCCAATTGGTGGAGCTCATAGCCAACGGAGACCCATTTTCAAAGGTGATCATGTAGGATACAATTCCTCTATTATTCATGAATACTATAGTTTTTGTGGTGTCATTCAACACTGTATTATTCAAAATACAAGTTTAGGTTGTTATAATCTAATTGAGCTTGTTAGTCGTGTAGAAGTCGAAAATCACTAGGTGGGACGGAATAAACCGGTCCGGCTTAAAAGACATAACAATTTAAAAATTAACATAAACTACAAAAAAAAAAAAAAACAATTGAAAATAGATTTACATATATTTACCAATTTTCTCCAACTTAGAACTTAGAAGGTAGAATATTGACATTGTTTATCCCGACTCTATTGCGTAATATTTCAAATTTTTTAATTTTTTTTATTATTGAATGCTGGTCTTTATAAAGAAATTAAAAATCCGCCTAGCAGCGAAAACGATTTTTCTCTGTCAAAATCGGGCAGCCAAAGGCGCTTAGGCGGCCGATTTTTGCATCCATGGCTGAAACCAAAGTGGATTTTCTGTGTGAATCAGAGAAGTTTCACACTTTTGTATATGCATGTAACTGAAATTAGGCGGCGCCTTCTAAATTCGGTTCGGCCGCCCTTGTGAATATCTACCTAAATCAAGGAAAACAATATATGTCCAAGGACAAACACAAGATTCTGTCCTATATCAAACAGATTGATAATGTTGATTAATTATTAGCAAGATTTATACAGATTTAACCGAAATTAGGATAGCCGCCTTATTTTCGCTGATATATTGTTGTCAAGATTAAGGCTTGAATTAGGCCCTTGGAATATCTAAACCAAATCAAGAATACATGGCCAAGCTTCATCCATTCTAAATTATTGTGTCTGCAGGTAATAGAAAGTTATTGTTTCCTAATTAATATGATCTAAAAACAAAAAGTGAGTCATTATCAGGTTTGATTGTAATATCTGAACAATTTTGTCTGATTAGAGAAAGCTATTGTTTCCTAACATGATTTGAAACAAGAGAGTTGTTATCAGTTTTATATTAAGGGTTAATCCAGGCCCTCCATTCCAACGCACAGGATTGAATCAAATTCGGCAATGCTAAGTTACGCGTAGATTCAACGCACAAGGAAGATTTGAGGTACCGGCAGCATATACAATGAGTGGGACCCACGGACGAAGCATCCAGATGCATTGCCCCCCGGGAAACCGCCGGTGAATGTAACGCCACTGGACCTTGGAACGAGGGGGTTTGTAAAAAATTATAAGTGATTGAAGTCATCTAAATTTGTATCTATAAATATTTTAGAGTAAAATTTGTGTCATCAATGGTGCAATTGGATTCAATTTTAATTTGGATGAACAATCTATACCCTAAAATCTAAATTATGAACCCTAAATCATGATATATTCGGATCGGGTGAACCATAAATCACTTGGGCTGAGTGAACTATGAACCACTCAGGTTGGGTACGGGTCGGGCCGGGTAAAAAAAACTGGCATAATTTTTTTTAAAAAATTGAATTGAAATCCAATTGCACCAAATCAAAATTGGTGCGAATTGTGCACGGGAGAATTTGCCAATATTTTATAGTGTTTTAATTTTTTTTTTTAATTAGATTAAAAGTAATACTGTTGTGAACTATATTTACACATGAATTTTATTATTATTATGCATAGTTGTAGAAATCGGCTTAGGCGGCCGCCCCAATTTTGCCAAAATCGGCGAGAAAAATCGTTTTCGCAACCAGGCGACGCCTAGGTGAACCTAGGCAGATTTATATTTATTTATTTTATAATTAAAAAAAATCAGACCTCCTAAGTAAGACATTGCCATACAACATTATTTTATAAAAAACTTATTGATGAACTATCATCATCAATAGAGATATTATTCAAAACGAGTATTGAAGTTCGACCTCAACTTAAGCTCTTCTCAAGTTGACTCGATTACATTAACGAGCTAAAAATAAAGTTCGACTTGACTCGTAAATGAGTCTAACAAGCCTAAAGAGACGAGCTCAAGTAGGCTTGTTAGTAAATCAGGTATTTTACAGCTCGAGCTTCACTCGTTTATCAATTTAAACTAGCCTTAACTAGTCGAGTCAAGCTCTTGAGTTCCTCATTTCGTTTAGCAGCTCTACTCTGGAGGATGTTTTGCTCAGCTTAAGAAAAGGTCTAGAGTTCTGAGTTCAGTTCTCTCTCATCTTAATTGTTTTAATTTGTCAAGAGTTAATTTATTTATTAAAAAGTTGGAGTTGGGGTAACCTAATACACAATTCCCTCTCTCTCCTCTCTCAATTCCTCAATATTTCTTCAACATTTCTCTCTAAATCATATGATAAAATCGTTATAAAATACGATCCCATTATAAAGTCAATTTTTCAATTCATTTCGACAGACAACCTGCGCATCAATACTTAAAAGAGGGATAATATTGGAACTTATCTACAACAATTGATAGAGAAATGAATGAAAATGGAGACAAAAATAACAAGATTCGGGAACACAATGTAGCTAGCTAGTCGAGCATGTAAATTCTTGAAGCGATGTCTTGAACCAACCAATCGAAACCTTGGAGCAATCCGTCCTCAGTATACGCGCTACATCCCACAATTTCCCAATGTCTGCTATTATCCATCGCTTCCAAGTTGAGCACCTGCACCAACCAAATGTAAAATCTTAAACGAGATCAAATCTAGAAACAAAAAACACTTGAAAATCTGAACATGTCAAACATATTTTCATTTCCAAATCAACCCAATGTTGACACAATGTATCACAAAGAGGGGGTTTGCACATTCTTTGTATTTCCATTTCTAACATAATGTATAGTCAAACACCAAGCAGCCCCTTGAACAAAAGAACACGGGTATTTGTTCGATGAAAATCCTAACTGAGAGACTGACCCCCCTAAAGTACAAGGGTTGCGTAAACAACCATTTATAACCAACTCCAAACGAGATAAAGTTTTTCGGTCTCGTAACTTATCTATTGTTCAATGTTGGTCCCACAAAAATAATCCTTTTCGATTTACTACAAATATTTAAAAAATTGTCAAATTTTGGCCCCAAAATTGTCGGAAAATTGAAAATGATGTCGTTTTATGTCACATGAATGTCATGTGAGAATTTAATTTGGTGTCAAGACTAGGCAATAGACAAGTTATGGGGCCAAAATTGGACATTCACGTAACATAAAACAACACCGATTTCTATTTTTTGGCGATTTAGGGGCAAAAATTGGACAATTTTTTTAATATGGAGACGAAATTAAAAAAAAATGTTTTGGGACCAAAATTGGACAATAGACAAGTTATGAGACCAAAAAACATTTTAACTCAACTCCAGGCCAATGGAATGTGTAATTAATTTTAACTTGTACAGATGTACATGAGGGCATAATTTTAACATATACTTTCATTTATGTACGTCTATTGCTGGAGAGAGTACGTTGCAAAAGAATATATCCTTTCCAAAATCTTAACAATAAAATATCCACTAATTGACAAAAACAAAATTATTCAATGCAAAATCTTAACAATAAAATACCCACTTGAAGATATATGGACTCGAAGTCAGATTGCCATAGATCCCTTACCTTAGCTATCTCATCAGGTGATAGTGAACCTTGTATGTCCTGTTTATTTGCAAAAATCAAAAATGACGATCCTGATAGTCTCTGTAATGAAAAAGCAAAACCTCAATTAAAGATTTAACTATTGTAGAAATTGAAAAGGAGAAAGTATAAGCTTTGTTCTGAAACAAACTTACATCTTTGTAAACAAAAACCTTTGGTACCATACATAAAAAGAAAAGAACTTGTATATTCAGTTTTCATCACTAGGTAATAGGAATGTAATACCATTAATCCATTATACACTTTTAAAACCCAAGTCAAACCTTGATTGGGCAAACAGAAACGTATACATTTTTCCCATATATTGCCAACATTTCTACAGGAATATTGATTTTTTATCAAATTCTCACACCACGTGAATATATGATGGCAACATAAATAAGCTCCAGAGAAGAAAAATATGCAGAAACATTATATTCTCACTGTTTGAAAACATTTAGTAAAGATGTAATTTGACTAATGAGCACACCATAAAATTTTCAATAATGAAAAGGAAACATACAAACGACCAAACTACGATATTTTCTAGCTTTACTCTATAAATGCCATCCTAACACTTCACTATGATGAAAGATATTTTATTTAACTCTGCGCACCATAACAGCACATGTCAGAACCAATTCTATTTAAACTTGTGCATAGCATGTTGTGACCATCATCTTACTAGATGTAAAACATTAAGATGTACCACGATATACAAGGTTTTGGGTTCATTTGACAAAGAAAGATGTGATCATATAACACAGATAACAAAAGGAATACCTAGTTACTATCAATCGATAAAGAATTTATGATTTCAATATTAATTTTGACATGAAACGTGGTGAGATTTAGCCATACTAAATTTCTAATAGTAGCACTCATTGGCTAAAGTAACCTTCAAAAGAAGTTAATATTTTCTTACTAAAACACCAGATTCAGATGCACTAACTGCATCAGAAGATTTGGTATCTCACTTCGAAAAAGAGACCTTGTACAAACATTAAAGTAATATGAAATAGAGAGAAATCACCTCTTCTTTGAGAAGATTTTCCAATTCATATCTGCAATCATCCAACCTTCTGAGATCTGAACTATCCACCACCCAAACTAACCCATCGGTTTGCTCGAAATAGTTCCTCCAATACGACCTTATGGTTTTCTGCCCTCCAACATCCCATATGTTCAAAGTGTATCTACAAGAATGCCACTAATCACATTACTTCACCCTAATTATTTTTAAAGAAATGCATGTTACTACTCACAAGTTACAACTAGCACAAAAGGGAAAAGGAAAACCAAAGGAAACAAACCATACTTATCATATGCAATGGTTTTAATATTGAATCCAAGTGTTGGACTGATAACACTGGTGTCTTCACCATTGATCTTCATCACTATCGTTGTCTTTCCTGAATTGTCCAGACCACTACCAGAAAATCAAGATAAGTACATCAACTACTGCAATTAAATGATAAAGGCTACACAAGAAAATAAATGGAAGAAATAAAAATGAAAATAGAAGAGAGCTTCACTACACCATGAGAATGCGCATCTCCTTCACTTTGCGCTTAATTTTACGGATTATGCTGAGAAGACCCATCCTTTTTCGCCGCCCAGAAAAAGTGCAGCAAAAATATGGGAAATGCTAGGATTTCTCTGCTTACAACTGATAATGGACAAAAAATCAAGAAATAAGGGACCATCCATATGGAGAAATAATTGAAAATGGCAAGTCACTCGTAATCAATAACATAAGAAAATGTATGGAAACTCTACTTTGCCTTTATATTACCACAATTCTTTGATCCAAAAAATGGGAGAATGACGCACCTTTGATTTTAAGAAGCAATTTGCAGAAGTAGAGCTATCGTTATAAAAATTAAGCTTTGAGATTTTAATTGAGTTAGGTTTTTAATTTGGGATTGTATTTGAGTTTTCAATTTTACGATTCAACCCCAAGAGATTCAATCCTGTTTGATTTCAGCCCTTAATTTTCCAATATAGGTTAATGAAAAAAAATTAAAAAATTCTTGCAAAAAGACCCTTTCTATTTTAGAAAATGCATCAAATCTGTCCCTAGGAAGATATGAAATATCAAAACGGCATGTATTATATAAATAATGAAGAGAAACTTAAATTTTTAAATGATCATAAAAAAAATTATTATTAGCATATAATAATTTAGAATAAAAATGAATGAAAATATAATGTTAAAAAATAAAATTTTTATTTATAATTAAATTAATCAAACTAATTAAATATTTAAAATATTTAATTTATAATAAATAACTTAAAAATTATTTTCAATGTCGCGTTGTACTCAGGGTTACGTGCTAGTTTTCATATATTTTAGATGCATTATGCATCAAATTTTCATGTATTTTCTTATAAACGACATGACAGGTTGTATTTATCTATATCCCAAATGAAAATCAACAACACGACAAGTTACATCACTCCATTATCAAATCACATGATGAATCACATAAAATCATTATTAAAGTTATCTTTGCTTACATGCATGCATATGCAAAGTGGAACCACATGATAAGTTACATCACTCCATCATACTAACATCAAAATCATTATCTTTTACTCTTTAGCTTCCTCTCAAATATAATTACTACCCATTTGTCTTATCTATTCCATTTTACAAATGTCTCTCAATAAAAATCCCTCAATAGATTCAGATTTAAACTCAAGTTTAATTTCCTTAAATTTGAATAATCTTGATGAATGACAAGAACAGAATGCTCGACAAAATCGCAAAATCAATCGCATAATCGAGGAGGATATGTTCTTAAGCAATCTTAATTGCACCGGATGAGATTCCACTCCTAACTAGGTAATTTCTTGCATTTGTTTAGATCACACTATATCTTTTACTAATAAATTAATTTAATCTCATGCTTTATTTTATAAAAATGTAACAAAATCCACAACATGATAATGTTCACTCTAATGTACACCGACAACACTTATTAATGCGACACTGGATGTGTGATCGAACATACTCTTATACCAAGATCATGAAATTGTGAAAAACCAGCTTCTTTCTTCAGGACTGTTTGGCTAAATTCCTAACGACATATTGCAGTAAAATGCGTCCAATTTCATAAATTAGATTACCATCTAACATGGGTCCGTTGGCAGCCCAATCGCGAGAACTACCACTTCCATACTCCGCGCCAGCCAAAACAATCGTATCCTGCCCAGCTGACTTGTATCTCTGAAAAAACAACATACTCAAAGCCATTACTGAAATACATTCAACAAGAAGGAATGAAATCAAGCTTACCATTGCAGCATCATAGACATAAAGTTTCTCCCCCGTCGGAATGTCACTTCTCGGTCGACTCCCCTCTCCATCAACTACTTTGCAGCGGGACTATCCTTGTGGATACTTCCAGCAGGAGAAATATGATCAGTAGTGATACTGTCACCGAACATGAGCAAGCAATAAGCGTCTTTTACTCCGGGTGGGTCCATGGTCATGCCGTTGAAATAAACATCTTTTCCGGTTCCAATTGGTTCTTTCTCCAAGTCAATGTCAACCTGGAAAATACAAAAGCACAGGGAGGTGAAAGCTAAATAAGAGCTTGGATATCTTAAGTCAACACTGCATTTGACATGATAAGAAATTATACAATGACATTTACATAAATATGAAGGATAAATGATGCTCATTGCAGATGAAACTTATACATTAAGAACATTTATTAATGTTACACATCAGAACAAATCTCTTTTTTGCTAAGATTTGGTTTGCACGATTAAACTGGTTTACAATGATTTGCCTTTTGCTAAGTCAACTTAGCACTCTAGATCATCTTCCACTCAACCCAAGTCAACACGCTGCTGATAATTTACACTGACAGGAAGAACGACCCAAATTAATACTCCCTCCAACCCAAAATGTTTGTTGTTTAAGGATGCTTCACACGAATCAAGAACATCACTAAATAGCAATAAGTATATGTGTAATGTGTCATTTTTACTCTTATATTTACCTACATGGTACTTTATTGCATATTTTTACAAAAGCAAATATAACATTGGAATATGACATTTAATTCTTTTAGATTAGTGCAACATGACAAACATTTTGGGTTAAAATTCTTCTCTAGAAAGACAAACATTGTGTTGGAGGAAGTATTTATAACTCTCCACATTTGTTTTCAGTTATGATCACAAACTAAGTTAAGGTAAATAATTTAACTTCTTTCTAGTTTTACAGTCTAGATAGCAGTAGGAGCCCAACAGAAATCCGAGGCATACCGTGCCAGCAAGTGCATAGGCCACAACCAATGGAGGTGAAGCAAGGTAGTTTGCTCTAGTCAGAGGATGAACACGGCCTTCAAAGTTGCGATTCCCAGAAAGCACAGCAGCAGCAACGAGGTCTACAAATAAAACCCCAGTAGTTCACAAATACATAGCAATACATCAATAATGAGCAAGTATAAGATTATATTTAAGGAAATATCTTGATTATGTTCTCTTAAAATGGCTATCATCCTGCACGAGTGATCCAAGGTTTCACAAATTCTGAATACAAGGATATCAGCTGGTCCTTTCCTGATGAAATTACCATTATTCATAGCATCTCTAGGGGCCCCGTACTCGTATAACTCTTTCAGAAGCAATGGTTTTTACTGTTATTTTGGGAGTATTTTCCAGAAAGCGAATCACGTATATCTTGTCATATACCAGAAATATGCATTATAAGGCGACAAAATATTACTTTTCAAATTGTTTTATCCATTACATGGCCCAGGGGAATGAGGGAAAAAAACATTTCCATTTTATAGACAGCAGAAACTTAGTCCAGCAAAACTACTTCAAAAATCCACCCACTAGAAAGAATCATAAATCTTTAATCAAACAAAAATTAGTTGATAGCTAATCAACAGACGGATAAGATGAACATTTTCAGTATACATAATTGGAGAAGGGTCAGTGTTTTCTGGAAGGCATCATTATCTTGACGTATTGAAATGCATCAAAGGGAAGTAAGAAATATACCATTATCGACAATAACCGAAGCAACTGATTCATCCAGATCTCTGGAATTTCCAATACAAGTTGTGCAACCATAGCCAACAATATGAAAACCTTGCTGGTTCAAGTACTTTTGAAGGCCACTACAATAGATGAGAAACAAATTCAATGTCTAACACAATAACATTACTTAGGAAAAGATAAATATAAAAGGATTATACATATAACTTGAGATTCAAAAGCTCAAATCCATACCTCTGGAGAAAATATTTTGTTACAACTCCAGAACCTGGGGCAAGACTAGTTTTTACCCATGGTTTCACCTGTCCAAATTCCAATGGATATCTTAAACAGAGTGCAGATCGAAGTGAAGATTATAATGCTAGAGCTGAAAAGACAATACTGACCTCTAAACCAAGTTCACAGGCCTTCTTTGCAACGAGACCAGCTCCAAGCATCACACTTGGGTTCGACGTGTTTGTGCAACTTGTAATAGCTGCTATAACGACACTTCCCTGCTTAAGTTCTGCAGGCTGTCCATGAAACGGAAACTTCACAACTTTGTCCTGTTCTTACTTTGGTACACCAAACCCCTGCATGATGAATCAAGCAAGAAGTTACAATTTTCTTTTGATTGGAAAATAATTAGAAGATTATCAAAGACGACACACAATATAAATATATATATGTAGAAAACTTGCAAATCTATGCATTTGTTGAATCAAACTCCATGAAATGTTCAATAGATTTGATGCAATCAAAATACGCACATTACCTTGAACCCGGCTTTATTGTCCAGACAAGAATGCCAATCGACCTTCATATCTTTTAAAGGAACTTGGTCATGTGGCCTAACGGCACAGAGCAAGATGAATTGATTTAGATGAAAAAAAGATTGTATTTGAAGTAAATATAGAGACATTTCAAGAATAATACCTTTTAGGTCCTGATACACAGGGCTCAACACCATCAAGATCTAACTCTAGATAAGATGAGTACACTCTCTCTTGTTGAGGCTGTGCCACAAATACCCTCCAATAAGCTCATATTCATCGCATTTAATTTTAACTTCATAGAATGGAAAACAAAAGATGATAACTTGAAACAAATTTACCTCATTGTAGTCCACAAACATATTGTTTGCACGTAAATAAGCCTCAATCATTGCCACCTAGCCAAGTAAGCAAGAAATGTCACATCAGAATCAGAACATATCGTTACATCCCCAACATCAAAATAGGAAAATGCTTTTTTTTAGTCTCGTAAGTTTGCTCATTTTGCTTTCAGGACACTCCACGTTCCCCGAATTGAATTTTGCCTTGTCATCTTCCAAACATTCAAATTTTAAGTCATTTGACCGGCAACAATTGATTAGTAATCAGTTCTGAAATTAACAGGTCAAAATTTTAAAAGTTTAAAAAAAATGTCACGATAGCTCAAACCGGCTGCCTGTCAAAGGACTAAATTGAAAGGATGTTCTGAAGCTGCAATGATTGATCAACCTCATTAGTATGTTATACAGCAACACAAGAAAATTGTAGCTGTTTTATCTGAGTATAGACAAGTCTATTCATCTTATAAAAGATGCTAAGTGAAGTACTAATATTTATTCCAATGCATGATATGAATTTAGTATGCAGAATGTATAAATTGTAAGTTCCTTAAAAATGATCAATATGAAATGTTACATAATAAAGTTCAATATAGGATATTTAGAAAATGTCAACCCAGAAGATGAAAATGACTCTATTCGAACAAATTTTCACCAAAACAAAATCACAATCGGATTTTGTTTTAAAATCATAATTGCCATATTAATTTTGACATCAAGCAAGTCAAAAAATCTGAACTACATTGTGTCTAGATACGGAACTCACAAAGTAGCCTAGAGTACGTATTTAAAGAAATACCAAATGCGCAAAAAGTAACTATATACCTTAATCTAGTCAGACAAAAAAAAAGAGGGGAAGACAATTTTAAGAACTTTTTTACCCTCTTTCCTATTTTCTTTTATTTCTACCCCGCCTTAACTAATTACGAAAAAATTGGATCCTTAATTAATACTACAATTAATAGAGTGTGGCGAACTATAAGGTAAGTAGTGAAAAATCATTCTTGGTGGACATATGTTAGTATAAAATATTTATTCAATGGAAAATATGTAAGAGAGTAGAAAACATTAAAATTAATAATTTATTCAAATAATAATATTACATTTTGTGCACTGAGAGACACGGCTTTCTTCTTCTTCTTTTTTTCCCCTTCTTTCACCATCTCTCTCTTGTTCATTCTCTTTATGCATCATGGGTTATGTATTTTTCTTTGAATGACCTGAAGGCAGAGATTAAATAATAATGCAAAAGTCTACTTTTTTTTTTAACAGGAAATAATAATGCAAAAGTCATTAAAAAAAACTTAGAAAATGACATTTTGTACTTAATCAAAAGAGTTCCGTTTGGTTTATGGATGAAATTTACAGATTTCAAATACATCAATTGAAATGGAACCTTAATAAAACAAAAGGCAAGAAAGAGACCAGATTTTATTTTTATTTTTGACAAGAAGAAAGAGAAGAGATTCGGCTATGCAGAAAATGATAAAATCACAAATACGAAAGCTCATGGTAGCTATGTTCCGCTGTAAAACAAGGGGAACTGTTGTGATCTGAGCCCTAAGACTAAGCGGCGATCGCCAATGACCAGCGTGTTTTGATCGGCGGACAAAATAGAGAGGGCGAGGAAACGGTATGGGTGAGTGAAGGAGAGAGTGTTGAGGCAATTAGGCGGAAAGTGGAAGCTCTGATAATGGAGGAGCGAAAATACATGAGGATTTAGAAACACGCACAGATTTATGCATATCTACATCATAGAGAGACAGAATCCCTTTAATTAGCATTTAATTTTGGATGAAGAAAGGTGCGTGTGCTGGTACGAATTGAATGTGACTCACTCTGACGGGTTTTGGCGGCGACCAGCATTTACAAACTCGACTATTTGTTTTTTTTAAGGAAAATACTTTTATATCTCACTATTATTATTGTACAATTTAAATGTATTTTTTAATAATAATATTAGTATTTTAGTAAGATTTTATACTCCCTCCATCCATTAAAATTGTACTTATTTCGTTTTGACATGTTATACGTAAAGGTAAATTAAGTTCATCTCTAAATATCATAATTGACTGTGAATGTAAAGTATAATGATAAGTTGAGTAATTAAGGGTGTGTTTGTTTTGGGATTTAAGTGTGCGGAGCATGTCAATGTTTTAGAATCCAAGGATTTAGAATTCTTGATGAATAATAAATTTATGTGTTTGTTTTGAGATTTGAGTATAATGAGATTTAACTTTATGTCAAATCAATCTTTAATAGTGATTGATGTTGTATTATTATATTATATTGAGAAGAGTAATAAAGTGTATAAAATGTGATGTATTGAGAAAAATAATAATAGATTTTATAGGTATTTGTAGGTGTGGATTGAATTTAGGATTTAAAAACCAGACTCTAAATCTCAAACTCGTTAGGACGGGGAGCGCAAAGTCAGTAGGTCTCTTGTGCACCGTGCAATTCAAGTGTATTTTCAAAACAGTCAACTTAGTTTACCTTTCCGTACAAGTTACAGCATGTCAAAACAAAATGAGCACAATTTTGATGGACATAGGGAGTATGTACTAAGTGCACTATGCAATTTAAATATATTTTTAAAATGTGGATTTTAATTTATTGAGACGTTCAACTTGTTATATACTGAACAAGTTCGATGTTTCAATGTAATCAAGTTGAATGTTTCTATAAAATAAGTTGAATATTTTGAAAATACACTTGAATTGCACGGTGCACAAGAGACCTACTCTAATTTTTTAGGCAAAGTATATAGTGAACAAGTTTTCCATAAAAATATGTGAAACTGTTTAACGAGTGTGACTTATATAATTATATTATTAAAGAGTATTAGTTGTGATAATTGAAATGTGTAATTTTTCACTATAAAAAGAATTACTCACATCACTGAAGGATATTATAGTAGGGGGGTATGAAATACGAATAGTGATAATTGAAGAGTATGACTTATATTATAAAAAGATATTAATCGTGATGATTGAAGCTCGTATCTATAAAAAAAAATGAATTCACTTTCACAGCATATCAATTTTTATTTTTTTTTTTATGGAAAATGAGGATAATTTTATCATCATTATCTAATTTGCCGAACGATTACTCTCCATGTTCCACAAAATAGCCATGATTTCTTATATGGTGTGTCTCAAATTTTAATTTTTTTAATATTAACAATGTGTAAATTAATTAAAATGTTCTTATTTAATAATCTTAATTTATAGCCATTATTATAATCATATATTCAATAAATAAAAATATATCATAAATTTTACGGGTAAAATTTATAATTTCAAGTACAATAAATAATAAGTATTTCTTATCTAGGTAACAATTAAGACATAACTAATTTCACGAGATGGAGAATAATAGTTTTTTTTTAAAGGTAAAGATGAAATATTATTATACGAGCACAAGGGGTATTTGCAACCCAATGGTACAACGATTACACTGCCGACGGAAGACACTCAATAGGATTAGCATCCCAAATATTAAAAGGAACCGAAAAAGTGATTGAATAGTGAGATCTAATCCACTTCCAAGAACAAAACTTAATATCATCAATCAACTCGTCCAAAGTGTACGGGCTATCTTTGAAAATGAGACAATTGCGAACCTTCCAAATCTTCCAAATAGTTACTTGCCAAATTAGCCCCAGGATCTTCCGATTAACCTTGCCACTTTCAGAATCAACAAAGGCACAATAATGGTTGCAAGCACTAGACGAAAAGGGTAACAGTTTGTTGAGTCAATAAGATAAAGCTTGTCAAACGAGCAACGCAATCGAACAGGAAAAGAATAAATGGTTTGAGGTCTCAAGAGGACCAAGGCATAAAGAGCAGATCCCCAACCCCAACCCCTCTGAAATTCCTTTTATCCTTAGTAGGGATTCTTCCACGGACCACTCTCCAAGCGAACGATGAGACTTTTGATGGGATAGCTTTCCACCATAACTTCTGCCAAGGGAATGGATTCACCTCAACTTCAGTCGAAGCATTAACAATGGCATCGTACATCCCTCTAGTCTGGAAGGACCCGAGTTTCGAGCACCTCCAAGCCACAACATCCTCCACGTTCTGCTTAACTCTATACCTGTAAATCAATTGCACAAGTCCACCAACTCAAAGAAATGGTTATTAGTAAACTCTCCATCCCAAACAAGCAACCACGACTCCCTCCCACAATCCCACACTCTACCCACCAACTCATTTTTTTTAGAAGACAACTCAAATAGATATGGAAACCTATCCGACAACCGACCACACTCCTCCACCCAAGGGTCAACCCAAAATCTAGTCTTATTCCCATTCCCCAAAGAAAAAGACAACTCACCCCTAAAAATACACCCCGTCCTATTCCACCATAATTCATGCAAATCTTTCCACCACAAAGACCACTTTTTACGAATAACACTCCCCTCTGACACCCACCCAAAGGACTCGTACCTAGACTCAATAACCCTGACCCACAATGATTTCTCTCTAGATATCCACCTCCACAACCACTTACACAACAACGCACTATTAAAGATCTTCACATCCCTCACCCCTAAACCCTCCCTCGCCTTACTCCGACAAACCAAACTCCATCTCACCCACGCAATTTTACGACTAGCCCCTCCTCCTCCCCCCCCCCCCCCAAAAAAAAAAGTCCCTTTGAATTTTGATAATGGCTTTAATGACACACTCTGGGGCTTTGAAAAAAGAGAGATAGTGTTGGGGAATGAGTTGCACAGATCTATTCGGGGTGAATATTTAAATACAAATTTAATTCATTAATTATTACTAGCATGAATTAATCCTATATTAATTCAAATAATAATTGCAACAACATATCATGCATATAAAAAGCCACGTAAAACCTACGCATGCGGAATCTACGGGTTTACGTGAACGCATTCTCTCTGGGATGGCAAAAAGCTTTGGTCTGACGGACTAACCAAAAGGACTTTCCAAGTATTCCTTAGCCCCTTGCTCGACAATCCGGTGGAAGGATACTCGCGAACAATTAACAAAAGGAAAAAAAATAAACTTTGTTGCACCACTTATGTGGATTTGCTAATATTTCCAGCACATGGAATTGTACTTGGGAATGAACTAATCATCCCCTATTTATAGGAGGGAGGGTGGTCGAATTTTATGTGATATTTCAATGTGGGAAAAGACTTTTCTTGGTCACCAATAAATCTTGAATATATCCCTTATATTCTTTTTCCCATAATTAAAATATTCCACAAAAATCCCACCTCCTCTATTATGGTGATTTTTGAAAATTTATTGCTACAAGAATCCAAGATTTGGATCTTCTTGAATTTATGAGATATTCTTGTATTTCAAGAAATACATATCTTCCATAATATCTTTTCAAGAAAATCAAGAAAATCTTTCTTGCCCACTATATTTTCAAAAATTCGAAATTTACTATATAGATAACTAAGTGGGAGATTTCTTGAATTTAATGAGATAATCTTGTATTCCAAGAATACATATCTTCATTCCATAACAAAATTCAAAGAAAATCTTTCTCCCTCTTTTATTCATAATTTTTGAAAATTTAGAGGAAATATAAGCAACAATATTTATTTTATTTTAATCACCTTTTCAGTTATTGGACTATATGTTGGGCTACTCAGGGGCCTTTAGGAGAATTAAGATTGATCTTCTAATGGATCTTGAATATCTAATATTGAGCCACAATATAATTCAAGCCCATAAATATTAATTAATCCCACTACATAATTAATATTGACTATCCATCTTAACCCATATTAAAGTCAATATGGCTCCCTGGTCATTATTTCCGTGTTTAAGATTATCTAGCCCATTAATTAATTCAAGCCACCAAATAGCTTTCCGTTAATTAATATCTTTTGTCCTTGGTCGAGAACGGTTCAACATTATTATCCATACCTAAAACTAATTCCACTTGCAAGATTTGGTATGATAAAACTTATGAACCTCCCAAAGGGGCAAATCAAACAAGCGTGCTTGCACACGATTCTTCAGATAAATCTTAGCAATCACATGTGACCAATAATATTGCCCAAGATAAAAAGTATTGAATCTCTCCGATTCGCTACCCATGATAAGTCAAAGCAATAGTTACCAATCCCACGTGATCCTATTTAAGGGACGAAGGTTAAGAAACAACGAACCACCGAGGTCTAATTCTTCCTTGTTCGATTCAAGAATTTATCCTCCTCAGAGGTCCTATTCAACAGATCATGCACTAGTGTAATCTCTTGGTCAAGACAAACCAATCTGAGCCTTACACCTCAACCTTTCGCGATGGTTGTTCATTTCCATCTAGGTCGTGAATGGCGTACTTATAGTTACAAGGATTGTTAATTTAATCTTCTCGTGATATGGTATCACTAAATTAACTACAAATGTAACACGCATTTAATTATTTGAACAGTTTATGCAAAGAAATATATATAACATTCAATCATATTTAAAGCATCGTTGATAAACAATTTATTTCAAAAATAAGTCTAAAAATTCAATTTCGATTATACAAAGTAAAAAGCATACTTTTCAGTATAATCCCAACAATCTCCCACTTATACTCAAAGTTTGCTTTTAAGTATACTACAACACGTCTCGAGTAGTCCGTGACATCCAATGTCACCTACACGAACCTAATAATTTCTCCCACTTATACTCAAAGCATATTGGCAAATCGGTCTTGACACCCATTCCACTCACATGTCTCTCGAATGTATTCGTAGGCGACGCTTTGTGAATGGATCTCGCTAGGGTCGTCCTCGACGCGCTATCTTTGCCACATCTATATCTCCTCTCTTAACGATTTCTCGTATAAGATGTCTTTCCTTTAATGTGTTTGTTTGACTCGTGGACTCTTGGTTCTCTTGAATTTGCAACCGCCTAGCGGAGATATTGCTAGACAAATTGTAACACCATCCAAGTCCACTAAGAAGATTTAGAGCCCAATCGATTCTTTCACTGCTTCACAATCAGCTACTTACCCGAGTCCCATGGTTGAGTCAGTGATGCATTTCTGCTTCACACTCGTCCATTTGATGGCTACACTTCCCAAATGGAAACACACTAACCGAGGCGATAATTTCGAATCTAAATCGATTGGAAATCCGAGTCCGTAGTAAATATGGGGATTGGAGTATCCGATCGATAAATCAACATTCTATCCCAAGTTCTTTTCGGACACTTCGAATATTTTTAACTGCCGTCCAATGCGCTTTCCTGGGTTACTTTGATATCTTGCTACCATGCCTACAACAAAAGCGTATATCCTGGTCTCGCATACAAACAATGCATACATAAGGTTTCGACGGTAGAAGCACAAGGAATACCTTTCATGTCATCTATCTCTTTTTCGTCTTAGGGAACATTTTCTTGGATAGATGGATTCCAAGTCTGAAAGGTACGAATCCTTTCTTGGAATCTTGCATGCTGAATCGTTTCAAAACCAATGTATATGTATGAAATTTGTGATAACCCGACCATCCTTTTCTTGTGATCTTGATCCCAAGGATGTGTCCGGCTTCCCTAAGTCTTTCATATCAAACTGTTTTGAAAACCATGCCCTTACGTCTAATCACACCTTCACATCGTTCCCGATGATCACAATGTCATCTACGTATAGTACTAAGAATACCAATGCAGTTCCGACACGCTTTTTATACACACAACTTTCAAACTCATTTTAATCAAATCCATAAGACTTTACAACATGATCAAAACTTTGGTTCCAAGCTCTGGATGCCTGTTTGAGTCCATAAATGGACCTCTTGAGCTTACAAACTAGGTATTCTTGGCCTGTTTCAATGAAACCTTGGTGTTGTTGCACATAGATCTCTTTATCAAGACTTCCGTTAAGGAAAGCTGTCTTGACATCTATTTGCCAGATTTCAAGGTCGAAGTGCGCAGCAATCGATAAGAGAATACGGATGGACTTAAGCATGGCTACGGCCGAAAAAGTTTCCTCATAATCGAGCCTTTCTTTCTGAGTATAACCTTTCGCCACTAGTCTTGCTTTAAAGGTTTCAACCTTCCCGTCCGGTCCTCTTTTCCTCTTATATACCCACTTGCATCAAATGGGTTTGACCCCATTAAGTGGTTCGACTAGCTCCCACATTCTATTATGAAACATAGAACCCATTTCGGCTTTCATTGCTGTTTGCCAATAATCTCCATCCTTATCTTGGAGTGCCTCGTCATTTGTCCATGGGTCTGATTCCGGGAAATCAAGTCCGAGGACTCTCCTATTCCCATGAATCTCTCGGGCTGTCTAACAACCCTCCCACTATAACGAGGCTCCGGTTGTGAAAACGTATCATTTGGTATATCATCTAGTACAGTCGGCACTGAGGTTTGCCCTCTAAGCTCATTTAAGGTAATCTCACTTCTGGGTTTTCTTCGGTTCATATAGTCTTCTTCCAAAAATCTAAAGTGGGTGCGGATGACCACCTTTTGATCTTCGGGACTATAGAACATACACCCTTTTGTTCCCTCGGGGTATCCTACAAACAGCCATAATTCTGATCGAGGATCCAATTTACCGGTTTCCTTTTCCAACACGTAGGCCGGACACCCCAAAGTTCTCATGTGTCTCATACTAGGCTTGCGCCCGATCCACAATTCTTTGGGAGTTTTGGGAACCGATTTGGATAGCACCAAGTTCAGAATGTAAGTCGTTGTTTTCCAAGGTATGACCTCAGAACAACTCGGGAAGATCCGCATAACTCATCATTGATCTAACCATTTCCAAAAGAATTATGTTGCTTCGCTCTGCAAACCCCGTTTTGTTGAGGGGTTCCGGTGCGATGAGTCGATACAATCCTTCATCGAGATAAGTAGTTCAAAACTCATTGTTTGGTATTCGCCTCCACGATCAGATCGTAGAGACTTGATACGTTTTTCCATATGATTCTCTGCTTGAGCCTTAAATTCTTAGAATTTCTCAAAGGTCTCAGATTCATGCTTCATAAGGAAAATGTACCTTGAGTAATCATCAATAAAATTACTCATAACCTCCTCTTGCTTTGGTTGACATTGGACTACATACATCTGTGTGAACGGTCTCTAACACTTCTTTGGCCCTATTCCCCATTGGCTCCAAATGCCCTCTTGGTCATATTACCCTCCAAACATGATTCGCAGGTTGGAATCGATTCAACTTGGAGACGCTCCAGTGAACCATCTTTCACCAACCTTTGATCCTATTTGGATTTATATGACCTAATCTTAGATGCCAAAGAAGTGTCTCGCTCACGCCCGATGAACGTTTTTCTTTTCTTGGAAACAGTTGATGTGTTATAGGATACATTTAAGTGAGTGGTGTGCAGTACGCTTAATTGTATAGAGATTTTCCATCAATGTCCCGTATCAGATACACTCATCATTTCAAAAATGATGTCATTCTTATTAGAAGAAACTTAGTGTCCTTTTAATCGAATTTTAAAACCGAAAGTGAATTCTTTCTAAAAACGGGAACATAAAGATAATCTCAAAAAACTTTATCTTCAAAAGATAGGTGCACTTCTCCCATCGCTTTTAATCGCTACTCATGTAGCATTGCAATGTCTGCTACTTACAGTAGTATTGCAATAATCGTTACTACCGGTAAGCATTGCAATATCCGCCACTTACGTAGCATTGCAATGTCTTCTACTTTCGTAACGCTGCCCGGTGTGATGAGGATCTCACTCCCACTACGTTGCCGAATCATTTAGAACCCGCGTGAAGCCAACATGATTAGTGGATCTCATATCAACCACCCACGAATGAGAAAGTATCGCCGCTAAACAAGTTTCAACAACTAGTGTGTGAGAATTACCTTTCTTTCCGGCCCCTTTTGGGGTTGGAACAGCAAGACCTCCATTGTCCTCTCTCACCGCAGCCTTAAGCACTTCCTCTTTGGATTTTCCTTGACACAACAAGCATTCCTCATCTTACCATTGCGCCTTGCAACAATTGAGTTTTATTGCTTATGGCCTTTGGTCCTCTTCTTTATCTTGCCTACCCTTGGCCTAGAAAAATGAAGACGGACCACTTGTCAAAAAGCTTGAGTTTGGTGCCTCTTCATCATTTCTCGCCGAGACCAAAAGCTTGCAACAAATTAGCTAATGAGGCCAAAATGCTCAAAAACTTTTTTGGGCGAGAGTGAAGTACCAAATTCATCCGAGTCTCCGTGATCATAATCTGCGACTCGTAATCTCAAGTTTGTTCGATATGGGCCATCTATTTTGAGGACGTAATCCCTTACGGGTTTTCCTCCACCATTTCAAATGACGACATCTCTCAAGAAGGTGATCCGACGAGTCCCGCATGTTTTGACTCGTCGGTTGGCTCATCCGATTTTTGTGTGTCAAAATCCACTTGTGCTTTTGTGCGATTAGGACAATTATAATTTTCCAATCAATATAGTTTCCATACATATTGTATTTGACTTTAAGTATAATAACAAATGGATTAAAAGGTAACGACATTCTTTTGCTCGAAATAAATAACTATATGCAATAAAGACAAGCATATCACAAGATTCGATCACATGCCATCATATTTAAAATCTCAAAAAAAATATATGAACAATGCATCGACCAACATCTCAAAAAAGTTTAAATAAGCCACGCGTGGGTGGGTCATTATTTAAACACATTCAAGCGTGTTACAAACAAGAACGATTTATAAACCTTTAATATCCAGATTAATAGTTGGCTCTCTCTTGACCAATATAAAATTGACAGGACTTGACGACAAGTATATGCATATCAATTTTATACCTAAGTAATAACCATGATTAAATACAGATTACTATTTCGCTTTGATCGAGCCTCGTTGAGAGGTCATCGCCGCCACTAAGAATAACCCACAATCATCCGTTTGGAATTCATTCATGTGAAACCTATCTTTTGACCGTCTCCGTTTGGGGAATTTCTCCAAAAGAATTCACAAATAAATAAATCATGGAGGTCAAAATTAATTCAATTTTATTATCCTAATAAAATTGTCAATTAATTATTTAAACATACTTAGTAATTTTGAAGTTGAGATTTTTCATTTGGCAACCCTCATCCAAACACATTTAAACAAATTAAATAAAGCATAAGATAGCACAAATAAATCAAGCAAAAAACGAAAAATAAACATATTGGGCAAGAATTATCCAATTGTCATGGTTTGATTTTTTTCTTGCTTGATCTTGAAGAAACACGCCTCGAATTTCTCCCACTGTTCGTCTCTCGAAAAAATACTTCGCTCGAACCGCCACGCCAAGCGGCTTCAAGGCTTGGGATGCACGCCCCATCCGGCCGGCCACTTAGCCTTAGATGCAACCTCGGCTTCGGCACCGCCCGGCAGTTAAGCTCCGCTTGATGCCTCGGACGCCTCGGTAGGTGTCGGCGGCATCGGCAGATCTCGACAGGCGACGACACATCCATCCGCAAGACGCCAAGACTTCTCCGCCGCCCGACCTCGGCGGCCACAGATATCCGCGCTTCGCCCGTCTTGCACAAGATCCGCCCGTCCGCTTTCGGCTGGGCGCGACGCGCCGTCTTGCGGTCTTTCGACCCCGCCTCGCCTGCGCCCCATGCGTGCCGCCACATACCAAGCGCCGCCTCGCCGGGTTCTCGATTTCGCCCTTTAATTCTTTTTCGTCTCTTTGTTCCCGATCCGGTTACAATTTATTTACAAAAAATAAATAAACCTAGATCTAGACTAGTCTATTACATTAATCAAATCAAACAAATCCTAGTCTACTCGTGGATTTTCTCATTAGGCAAAAACAAATCCGAATCGAATCAATTAAAAACCACGCTTTATATGCATGCAAAATAAAACATTAAAATCCATGACAATTGGATACCTGCAAAACAGATCTAACAGTTATACTATCCAATTTCAAATTTAATGACCACGAATTAAATTACAATTTAAAAAAATTCAGAGCCCGAAACAGTGGCTTTGATACCAGTTGTTGGGGAATGAGTTGCACAGATCTATTCGGGGTGAATATTTAAATACAAATTTAATTCATTAATTATTACTAGCATGAATTAATCCTATATTAATTCAAATAATAATTGCAACAACATATCATGCATATAAAAAGCCACGTAAAACCTACGCATGCGGAATCTACGGGTTTACGTGAACGTACCTCTCGGGATGGCAGTGGCTTTGGTCGGACGGACTAACCAAAAGGACTTCCCAAGTATTCCCTTAGCCCTTGCTCGACAATCCGGTGGAAGGATACTCGCGAACAATTAACAAAAGGAAAAAATAAACTTTGTTGCACCACTTATGTGGATTTGCTAATATTTCCAGCACATGGAATTGTACTTGGAAATGAACTAATCATCCCCTTTTTATAGGAGGGGGGGTGGTCGAATTTTATGTGATATTTCAATGTGGGAAAAGACTTTTCTTGGTCACCAAGAAATCTTGAATATATCCCTTATATTATTTTTCCCATAATTAAAATATTCCACAAAAATCTCACCTCCTCTATTATGGTGATTTCCAAAATTTAGTGCTACAAGAATCCAAGATTTGGATCTTCTTGAATTTATGAGATATTCTTGTATTTCAAGAAATACATATCTTCCATAATATTTTTTCAAGAAAATCAAGAAAATCTTTCTTGCCCAATTATATTTTCAAAAAATTCAAATTTACTATATAGATAACCAAGTGGGAGATTTCTTGAATTTAATGAGATAATCTTGTATTCCAAGAATACATATCTTCATTCCATAACAAAATTCAAAGAAAATCTTTCTCCATCTTTTATCCATAATTTTCGAAAATTTAGAGGAAATATAAGCAATAATATTTATTTTATTTTAATCATCTTTTTTTAGCTTATTGGACTATATGTTGGGCTACTCGGGGGCCTTTAGGAGATTAAGATTGAACCTTCTAATGGATCTTGAATATCTAATATTGAGCCACAATATAATTCAAGCCCATAAATATTAATTAATCCCACTACATAATTAATATTGCACTATCCATCTTAACCCATATTACAAATAATATGGCTCCCTGGTCATTATTTCCCGTGTTTAAGATTATCTAGTCCATTAATTAATTCAAGCCAATTGAAATAGCTTTCCGTTAATTAATATCTTTTGTCCTTGGTCGAGGAACGGTTCAACATTATTATCCATACCTAAAACTAATTCCACTTGCAAGATTTGGTATGATAAAACTTATGAACCTCCCAAGGGGCAAATCAAACAAGCGTGCTTGCACACGATTCTTCGTATTAAATCTTAGCAATCACATGTGACCAATAATATTGCCCAAGATAAAAAGTATTGAATCTCTCCGATTCGCTACCCATGATAAGTCAAAGCAATAGTTACCAATCCCACGATCCTATTTAAGGGACGAAGGTTAAGAAACAACGAACCACTGAGGTCTAATTCTTCCTTGTTCGATTCAAGAAGAATTTATCCTCCTCAGGGTCCTATTCAACAAGATCAATCATGCACTAGTGTAATCTCTTGGTCAAGACAAACCAATCGAGCCTTACACCTCAACCT
Source organism: Stenogyne calaminthoides (assembly GCA_037126765.1). Lineage (NCBI taxonomy): Eukaryota > Viridiplantae > Streptophyta > Magnoliopsida > Lamiales > Lamiaceae > Stenogyne > Stenogyne calaminthoides. The sequence continues at coordinate 21,721,713 of JBBCBC010000026.1, read as the reverse complement.
TTTCGCGATGGTTGTTCATTTCCATCTAGGTCGTGAATGGCGTACTTATAGTTACAAGGGGATTTGTTAATTTAATCTTCGTGATCTGGTATCACTAAATTAACTACAAAGTAACACGCATTTAATTATTTGAAACGATTATGCAAGAAATATATATAACATTCAATCATATTTAAAGCATCAGTGATAAACAATTTATTTCAGTAAATAAGTCTGAAAATTCAGTTTCGATTATACAAAGTAAAAGCATACTTTTCAGTATAATCCCAACAGATAGTACACTGGTAGAGCCGATAGAACCGAATTTATGAGCACAAGTCTACCTCCAAAAGATAGGTACCGTTTTTCCCAACCTAAATTTTTTGACGAAATCTGTCCACTAAAGGTTTCCACACATCCAAATTTCTGAAATTAGCACCGATGGGCAGCCCCAGATACGTAAACGGAAACTTACCAACTTTGCACTAAAGAACGTTGGCAAGCACTCCAATTGTTGACTTCTGATTTGCACCCCGTGAATTGAACTCTTATGGAAGTTCACCCTCAGGTCTGATGCGATTTCAAACAGCCTAAGAACCCCCCTCAAACATTTAGCATTCTTCACTGAAGCTTTCCCCATCAAGACCGTGTCATCCGCAAACTGAAGATGACTTAGAACCACCTTGTTTTTACCAATCTCCACACCATCAAATTCTCTTGTCTCAACAGCTTTTCTCAAGCAACTTAACCCTTCGGCGACAATCTGGAACAGGAAAGGTGATAGAGGATCCCCTGTCTGATCCCTTTCTGCATCTTAAATTCCCCCAAAGGGCTTCCGTTGACCAGAACTGACATCGATGCAGACGAAACACAACCCCTGTTCCATTTTTGCCATTTCCAGTGGAAGTTCATACCTCTCATCATGTCGTCAATGAACTCCCATAGGATTGAGTCGTATGCTTTCTCAAAGTCCACCTTAAAAATAAAGTTATGCTTCTTCTTCTTCTTTCTTCAGGTAGTCAACAGATTCATTAAGAACCAGGATGTTGTCCAGAATCTGCTTCTTACCCACAAAAGCAGACTGATTCTCGGATACCACAGAATCCACCACCTTCGCCAGTCTATTGGCTAACACCTTAGCCACAATTTTGTATAAGCAGCTGATTAGCGATATCAGTCGGAAGTCGGACAAACTGCTAGCATTCGTCTTTTTCAGAATAAGGGTGACAAATGATAGGTTGCCCCCCTTAACCATCCTGCCATTATTGTGGAAATCCTCCATGCACACCATAATATCTTTCTTCAGGATCGACCACATTTTCTTGATAAACTTGAAAAAAAAACCATCAGGACCCGGACTCTTGTTTCCCCACAACTCCAAATAGCAGACTTGACTTCTTCTTCAAGGAGCGATTCCACAAAAAATCGGTTGTCGATATCAGACACTTTTTTAGAGATCAGCCCAGACAGTGACAGATACCCACTGTGATGTTTTGAGAAGTGCCCTTTGAAGAAATTGAACACCTCACTCTTGACCTTATCCACCTCTTCAACCCAGGACCCGTTGACGATTAGTCCGTCGATCCTATTCGTGCGACCCCGATTATTGTAGCATTTGTGAAAAAAGGAGGAATTTGCACTGAACCCTGGCCTTTTGGAAGCTATAGTTGTTTTTCACCTTCTTCAATTGCCACATTCTAGCATGTGCCTCTTTCATTTCAATGCACTCGGCTTCTAAAAGGTCTCGATCTTCCTAAAGGCGATCCAGATCATCAAACACTTTATTCGCCTCTGCAATCTTCTTTTCGATATCCCCAAACTTTTCCAGACTCCAGGTTTTTATATCCCATTTGAGAAGTTTCAATTTATCTTTGAACATGAAGCTACCCCAACCATGACATTCGTAGCTACCCCACTTCTCTTCCACAAAAGATACTAACTCTGGATGTTTCAGCCAAGCATTAAAGAACCGGAATGGTTTCGGGCCCCAGTCTTCGGACAGTGATTCGAGCTTGCCTTGGGGAGACCTCTCACTTTGCATGCACCCCACTCCTCACTCCATTCGGATAAGATAAGAGCACGATTAACCCGAATAGTTATTTTCATTAACCCGAATAGATTGTGCACTAAATGCAAGATGCTCTAAAATGATATTCGTTTTTCAATTATTGTATTTTATATGTGCACTAAATTTATTTGGTTTTTTTTTTTCATCATACGGAATAAATACATAATAAATTATATTTTCTCATAAAATAGTCAAGCATTTAAATAAATAGTTTTTATAAAAAAAATCTGATTTATTTATTAAAGAGTAGGTTCTCGGTAGAATTTGTTCATAATATAAAATTACTTATCAACTGATATCATTAAACTTATATAATAATATTAATTATATAAATATTAATTTATAAATATAATAATATCAATTTGATAAATGTAATGATATTAATTTTATAGCATCAATAAATTTCATATGAGAAATTGTGTTTACCGGATAAATGGAGCCCAATATAATTAGGTTATAACCTTGATTTATTTCCCACCGTAGTCGGCAGCTTCACTTTGGGAATTATCCCAAACGCTAAGCTCATATCATCTAGAAAACTCTACATTTGATGAGGCACAAATTGAAGAACATTAGAAAATGTTTGAAAATGTTTCATCTTATCCATATATTTTTATTTTTATCTCATGGCTTCCCTTTAGGGATGGAACCAGAAGGTTGATCCGTAAAAGAACAATGTTTATTTGCTTTTTTTATATGAAATTGGTTGCAACTATTTCATTTATTATTATGAAATTAAATCCACGTCATCACCCCCAAGGTATAAAGTGAAAAGTTATTATTTTAAGGTACCCTTTTTTTTTTTTGGCATCTGTATATATGTAGTTGAATTGAACATTGTATAATTAAATGGGTAAACTCGACTGCGTATGAGCATGTACCTTAAAATAATTTTAGAAAAAACCTTCAAAATAACGGTTTTGAAAAAATTTATATCTTGGAGTAATTTTTCAAAATGAAATTATACAAGTATATAAACAAAAAGTAATTTACCAAGCATGAGTCTAATGGCTTTCGAAAGCTGCATCTCAGCATTTATTGAAAAAGGACACTGCTTTTTCAAAGCCACTTCCCAAACCATAAACAAATGCCTAAAATCGATTCTGGGTGTGCATGCCCCAAGTCATATGGCTCATCGTTCAAATCTTTTGGTAACCCATTATCATATCTAACGAATGGGATATCTCAAGGGTTTATCCCACCTTTTGCGAACCAAAGAGGTTTATTAGAATCATTATACAAGTTCTGAACTGAAATTTGTATCAATTTCGATTGTATTATTCTTTTTTTCCACCTTCAGAAGATAAAACCCCCCTATCAAAAACATGAATTGGTATAATGGGATCCAACAAAATACCTAAATCTTCTCCTCGAGAGATGTTTGCAAATACTGTCGATGAATCTGAGTTATGTTGGTGGTTGCCAGGTCCCGGGTCGGAAGGATTGACCCGATCCAGTTGGCTCCGAAGACCTGAAACCCAAGTTAGCCAAATTAAGTACTTCAAAAGAATCAAACTATCCATAACAAACACACTGGCGTATAAAATGTACCATCATTTCTATGGATTTTTTACTTTTTTATTTTTTAAAACACTGGATGATCAAGCTTTAACATAGACTATAGCGTCATATTAATCAGAATCTTGAGAGAAGAAACTGTCATAATGTAGGAAATTATTTCCCATGCATAATTGGAAAACAGCCTTTCAAGATTGAGGAAATCCAAAGAGCTTACTCGGTTTCTCTTCTGATATTTTCTGGAACGTCTTTCTCTGCCTGAGATTCTTTCAAGTCCTTATCACTACATTTACAACACATAATGGATTCCATAATCAGTCATTGTAAAGAATAAAAGACTCGTGGTTATCCCATATAAAAGGTACACATTCTAACCTTGTAATATTCATTGAGTCAGATGCTCCTTCAATTTTATTACCTTCCAAAGAGATAAATAGAGCCCCATTAAATACAAAAGTGGCACTTTATATGCAACAAAAATTAACATTCTCATATATAACAAACTGTAAGATCATATTCACATTTGATAAGTAACAATGTTGAACAGTGTATGACAAAGATGGGTATGATAAAATTAGGAGCTAATTCTATGGCATAAATGTGCGATAAAGCCTAGTTAGAAATCGGTGCCATTTCATTAGAGATATATGTAACTTGGAGAGACATCAACCAGTTAGAAGTAGAACGCATTTCGTACCTTCTGAATCAGTAGGAAACTGCTGAACGAAAGATTTCAAATCAGGACCAGCAGCTTTACCTATATGCAATTATGCATACATCAAAATTTAAGCAAACAAAAATCATATAACTATAGTAGAAGCAGTTTTTTCTAATTACCAGCCGACGTAGAAGTAGGAGGACAGAACTCACCAATTTTTGTAGACTTCCCTTGCCAGGCTTTCTTTTCTTCTTCTTCCTTTTTGAGAACTGGTACAAAATACAAGTAGTTAGGGACTACTTTCAAGAGTGGGAAAATGATCAACAACAATCAATGGAGTAACAATCAAAGCCAATCACATGAATGTTAGTTACTCACGAGCAACATTCATTTTCACACGTTCTCTCCTTGCCTCTAGCTCAGCCATTTCCTGAAAAACAAACCAAAAAGTTGAGGTTTCTCTTTCTCTAGGCATGTATTTCTACATGAGTTGGTCTTTATATGTAAACCAGTTCTACTGTGCACCTGTTTTGCAACTAATACTTTATAGTAAAACAACTAATGCATTTTAATGAAACAACTAATATCAAACCACTACTTTTAATGGAACAACTAATTCTGTTAAAAAGGTACAATCAAAATGCAAACCAGCTGTACAGTAAAACTGGTTTTGCACTAGACCTTGTCTTTCTACAATAGTGAAGCAAGATTATGAAGGATCTAGACCTCTGCTCATGTCTAATTTGCATAGAAAAATGCTGCTACTATTATTCACATGATAGGTAAATTAAAAAAATATGACAATAACAGTTAGGACTCTGCTCCTACCACTATATGTGTGAGATAGAGGAGTCAATAATCGATATCTTGAAAACCCAAATCGTCGATGTTTAGTCCACATATTAACAACGTGAGAAAAAAAAAACTGAACGGTATGACCAAGAAAATGATCAAGCCACAATTAATAAACATATTTAGCTAAAATTGATGCCAAACCATGAAAACTAGTAAATTTGAAGAAAAATACTTAATACAGAATGGGGTTCGGAATGCAAACAAGTAATTAAAAGAATACAACAAATTTGAGCTTTTACTCCCCCAAATCGAACATATACAGCAACAAAGAAGCCTGCACTTCCTTGAAAAAAACTAGAAGGGCTAGAATTAAGGATATACATTCAGAATAATCAAAACCAACCTCTTCCAAAAATGCACAAATCCATACTTTTTTATTATTATTACTCCCAAGGGAGGACCACAGACTCTACGGGAAAATTACAAAGCATGCATGTAGTACCTCTGGTGTTGGAGCTCTTTTCCGCTGTCCATTTAGCCAAGATATCCATTCAACTACAACAAAACTATTGAAGCTTAAATATTTATGTGATTACAAAGAGACACAAAATGGACAGTGGGAATGTGAAACAACACACATTCAAAATCAGAAAAGTATACAGAACGGAGTCTTTTTTTTTGTGCATACACACACACACGATTAGAAGCCTAAAGCACCAATAAACATGGTTCAATATTTTAAACATAACAATGTGCAAAAGTTACAATGGCAAATTTCATAGCTGTAGATGAACTGTTATCATGAAGCAGTAGGCAGTTCATTAACTTAAATATCTCATATTAAGAATACACAATATACCCGGAATGGATGTGGGATCCCGCTCTCCTTTAAATACCACCCACCTTTTCTCCTTCACTGGTAAATGAAAACAAGCAAAAATGTAATCACCATATATCACAATCTTGCCTATGCACCAAAACATAAACAAACGAACATTGGCTACAGGAAAAAAAAAAATAGTTAAAGCAGGGGACTCACTCATTCCGTCGATTTCTTCAGTTCTGGTGAAGTATCTATTGCCAACTTTGTCCATTCCCACCGACGTTCTAAAGTTGAATAACCCCGAAAACCTCGCCCACAGCTTAGACATTGCGCCTTTTCTTCACTTCAAAATTGAGACGATTGACGGATCAATAGGAACCCAAAGAGTATCGCATCATGAATTCAAACAAAAATCCCGGTGAAATTCGTTTTTGATCAATCTGCGTCGATAAATTGATTGAGCTCAGATAAAGAACAACGGATTATTACTGAGAAGTGATATCGCGTTGATACTAATTTAGGGCAAGATAATTGAAGAACGAAGCTGATGCTTCTTCCTCCATTTTGAACATTTGCATTATTAGGAAAATAGATGTGGGCTGGGCCCATTAACTAGGCCCAATGTACCGGCCCAATAAAACTCATCCCTACCGTTCTCACTGGAGGGAACTTGCTGCCATGATTATTTGAGATGAGAGAATACAAAATCGAAAATCCAAATCACACCCCGTCAAAGATTCCGTCAAAATTCAAGCAATCGGAAACAAATTCTTCAAAAACCCAGAACAAAATCCTCCTCAGTTTATATCCTCAGACCCAATTGAAAATATTCAAGAGAAGTTAAATAGAAAAACATAGCAGATTCAATTCAATGTCTTTCTTAAGTTCATTAGCAGGAATCAATCCAATATCTTTCCAATCTCAGCTCAACCCATTTCCCATTCTCGAAACTCCACCCTTTTCAAGATCTCATTTTCCTCCGTTTATTCGAAACGGCCTCCGCGAGCTCCGTGAACGAATCGAAACGGTGAAAAACACGCAGAAAGTCACCGAAGCTATGAAACTAGTAGCAGCAGCTAAAGTGCGGAAAGCCCAAGAAGCCGTCGTTAACGGCAGGCCGTTTGCCGAATCCCTAGTTTCCGTACTGTTCGACATCAACGACCAGTGCCAGCTCGACGACGTCGAAACTCCGTTAACGGCCGTTAGGCCCGTTAACAGAGTAGCCCTCGTAATCATCGCCGCTGACAGAGGGCTCTGCGGGGGTTTCAACAATTCAATTCTGAAAAAGGCCGAATCCCGAATTTCCGAATTGAAAAAACTTGGGCTCAATTACACTTTAATTAGCGTTGGAAAAAAGGGGAATTCGTATTTCCGAAACAGAGATGTGAATGTGGATAGATTTATCGAAGGCGAAAGCTTTCCCACTTCAAAAGAAGCTCAGGTGATTGCAGATGATGTGTTTTCGTTATTTTTAACCGAGGAAGTCGATAAAGTGGAGCTTATTTACACAAAGTTTGTTTCTTTGATAAAATCTGATCCAGTGATCCAGACTCTGCTTCCCCTGTCTCCAACCGAAGATGAGACGTTTAGATTGGGCACGAAAGACGGGAAGATGGTAGTCGAGAGGGATCGTGTAACTGTTGGGAGACGAAAGACGGGACTATCGCCTAATTTTGAGTTTGAGCAGGACCCTGCACAGATTCTTGATGCATTGATGCCACTTTATTTGAACAGCCAGATTCTGCGGGCTTTGCAGGAGTCATACGCGAGTGAACTGGCGTCGAGGATGAACGCGATGAGCAACGCGACGGACAATGCCGTGGAGCTCAAGAGGTCGCTTTCGACCGCGTATAATCGCCAGAGGCAAGCGAAGATCACAGGTGATATATTGGAGATTGTTGCAGGAGCAGAGGCACATAGGATGTAAGTCCGATTGGTTTGGTTGATCTCTTGGGAATTGTGTGATTTTTTGTGCTGATTGGTTACTAATTGAGGTAAATTATGTGTTTCAATGCCCTTCTATTCTTATGTTGTATGTTGAAAGTGCCCTTGGATAATTTGAACGGTATTAGTTGTTTTCATTGAACAGTATTAGTTGGTTGCATTGAACAGTATTAGTTGTCTTCACTGAAAAGTATTAGTTGCTTAAAGTTGCAATGTACAACTGGTGTACAAGAGAATTTACTCTTTGCAAGATAATGTTGGATTTGTATTTAAAAAGCAATCCTTAATAGCATACATCTCCAGATAATTAGAACAAGAAAAAGCTTTTTTCTTTTTAAAGTCTGTCATATTAAAGAATCTTAGATGGCATACATACAACAATGACATTTTGATGTAGAAGATGATATTCATTTCTGTCTTCAAATAGTTTATTTCATAAATCTTCACTAGAGGTTAGTATTGCTCAATTTCTATGGATGCTCATAGATCTATAGAATAACATTTACACAATATGATCCAAGAACTTGATATTATGTTCCATAGACCTGGTAAAATGGAGAACTTTTGAATGCAAAACGTGAGTCCTTTTATCATACTAGGTTTTTCGACACGTGCGTTGCACGTGGCCCGTGCAATCGTGTTACGATTTTTCATGTTTAGTGGTACATGTTGTTTATCAAACAAAGTTTAAATTTCTACAATGAAATAAGTTGATCTTTGGAGTTTTTTTTTTAGAGTACAGTGGTGAAATTATTGAGTTCTTATCTAATCATTAAAATAATATGAAATTGTGATGGTATTTCCGGTCAATTGGATCATTCTATTAATTTTTATGATTATCATGTAAGATCTTTCTATTCTTAATATTATAGCTTGTTACTGCTCTTTCTGTAGTCCCAAATTCGTAATGACAAAATTAATGTCTTTGTAGCTGGTCTGGTCTCAGAAACAATGTTTCACTGTTCCTTTAAAATTTATAAAATGGGATGGAGGTAGCTTTTCTTATTTTTTATTTCCACCTAATTTTCTACAGAATCATATTCCATGGACAATTTTAATTTAGTGATTTCCTTGGATGAGCACAATATTGTAAAATTTAAGCATTAAGGTCTTTATTTTTTGTTTTTTCATATTATCTTTTTAACAACTTACATATCCCAAATCATTTAGAAATCACTAACAATCTGTCTAACTAATATAGTTTGAGCAAGCGTAAATTGCTCCAAAAATAATATCCACACTCTTGTCATTTTTTAATATAATATAGATATAGATAGATAAAAATAATAATAATAATAATAATAATAATAAAATATCGGTTGAAAAATACCCCTCCGTCCCAAAAAAAACGCATGTTTATCTTTATTTTCCGTTATTTTTTGTGAAAAGTTTTTTTTATTAGTATTTGAAATGATAAAATATTTTTTAAAGATGCATGCAATAGATGAGAGGTAGATCTATAGTACCCCTCTTTAAAAATCATTTTATCATTTGAAATATTAATAAACAACTCGCTCACAAAAACTCGATATAAAGGTGGTGTGCATGTTTTTTCGGGACGGAGGTAGTAATTGATAAGAATTATAAATGAAATAGGAAAATGAAAAGACATGAATTGTAAAAGGGAATAATGAAAATTAATAAAAAAATAAATAATAAATTAAAACATGAGGTGTAAATGATCAAGATTAAAAAGAGCTTGGGTAAATTGGTCCAAAAATGATTTTTACACTCTTGTCACTTTTTAATATAGATATAGATATAGATATAGATTTGTGACATAGTATTTGATATTTTCTTACAATGAGATCGATCAAATGTCTTTAACTTGGACAGATCTAACATTATCAGATTAATACTCATGAGCTTCGCACTGCGTTGAAACACATATTTCATCGTTTCGCTTTGTTTCTGTGATTTTTGCAGTAAAATGAGTAAATGTTCAATGCTAACAAACAGTGTTGCTCTCTCATCATTGTTTTCATCTCGTCTGGAATATGAATGTTTCTTTCTCCTATTTTTTTTTAATAAAAAACAAATTCTTGTAGGAGACAGTATGATCCAGATGAGTTGTGTTGTGACACTAGAACATTGCGATACTAATCGGTGATATCAGAACCTCTCCGGGCGGAACTCACAAGGGTTCTGCCACATTGTCCCTTAACCTCAACGTTTACAAATATTATACGCAATTAAAAATGCTGTGGCAGCCGAACTGCCTTCAATATCATGTGAGAGGTCAACTCATTCAGATCTCACGTCACACATTGAATGCGGTTCCGACCGTCATATTATCTTTAGTTATGTTGGGAATTACATAGGTGAGTGCATCCAATTGTAATAAATTAATAATAAATTCAAAAGAGACATGTTGCAATTGATACACACCCAGAAAAATCAAATATAAAACGCAGCAAGTTGCAATAACTAATTAATTTAATGTTGTATCGCACTCATCTCTTGGTGAATTTTGGGACTAGCGGGTAGTCCACACATTCATGTGAAATATTGTATTAAGTAATTTATCTTTTTTTGAAAAGAATATTGTATTATAGAAAAACGCAAATTTGTCCTGGCACGTTTGATTCCCTTTGTTTAATTTTTTCTTTTCCTCCTCCTATCTCGTGCCTATTCACTTTTCTTCTTTTGCCTTTTCAATATATAAAAGCTAAAATTAGTAGCAGAATAACACTTTTGTGAACTAAATTTATATAAGAATGTTATCACTAGTATGTAAAAATTTAATTATGTTCTGGATAAAAATAATTATCATTTAAAAAGTATTTCATTTTTTAAATAGTGATAGATTTCGTACAAAACAACATAATATTATATGCATATCAATGACAATTTTTATACAAAATAATAATAGTAAAAAATAGAGCTTACTTCAAACTTAAATTCTCACAAATTTATCTTTAAAAGTAAAAAAATAGAGCTTACCGCCCACCTTAGGATGAAATATTTTTGTACTAAATATGTCGAAAAATTTATATTTATTCTTTAAAATCATAGAATTTGTCATTTCACCTCCGTTGGGATTTTAAAATTTTATCACCCTTACTGAACGAAAATTTTCGCCCCCCTTCAGACGAAAACTTGGATTTGTCTCTGATTAAGATATTATTACATGTCACACCATTATATATTATCACACAAATTCCTTTATAAATTAGGTGCATTGTTCAACTCAAATGTATTTTTTAAATACGCAATTTATTTATATTGAAAAATGACTTATATAAACTGTATATATGTTTCAAAATTTTATCACGGTGCACAAAAAGACCTATTCTTGTAAAGTAGTAAAAAAGTTACCTGCATAAGACAGCAGAAAATGGGTGGGTGGATGTCTTGTCAAAGTTTCCTTCACTACCGCTCCAAGATATGGCATTTTTTCAAGACCACCCAATTTTCCCTAACTCACCCAACAATCTCCCTATACACCTTCTCTTGGACTTGTTGATCTTGAACAAGATGAAGCAAAGCCCATTCAAGAGTGGCGGCGCTGGTGTCTGTACCGGCGTTGACGATTTCGGAGCACAGCGCCACCATTTCCTCCTCCCGGGCACTTCCAACTCCAACAACGAGTCCACGTACGCGGCGCCCACTGGACTCGCCATTGATTCTGAGCCTGACGCCTTTCCTCCGCTGTCCACGAACGACTTTCTGTCCCTAATCAGCGGAACCAAACAGTTCAACTGCTTCCTTCTCACCTCCTTCGCGCGGCCGCGGAACAGCGGCGTCAGTATCGGCAGGAAGTCCGGGAGCATCGGCGAGGTCATCATCAGCACGTCTATCAAGACGCTGTCGATAACCCTAACGCGGTCTTCGGACACTTTTACGCCGAAGCACAAGCAGATGAGGATACTGCAAATCGTGAACCTGCGACCAGTGACGGATCCAGGATTTAAAAAAAAAGTGAGAACAATATAAAAAAAAAAGACATATATATATACACACACAAAATTTTTAGGCTTTTTACATAAATTGCACCCTATGATTTTGATATTTTTACATAAATTGCACCCTATGATTTTGATATGTTTTGTTCAAAGCCTGGACGTTAGGGATTTAATTTTACTGGCATTTTAATCTGTTTAAAGGATTAAACATTTTTTTGTTTTAGAAATCTGGTGGTAAAAAGTCAATTTTATGTGGAAGAAGTCTTTTACTAATTTTTTATTTTGGTTCTATTAACTTTTAATTTTGATTTTTGTCATGTAATTAATAATTTTAACTTTTTGGTCCTATATTGCTTTTAAATTTTATTTTCGTCATGTACCTTACATGAATAAAAAAAAATGATAAAACTGTGTCAGTTAGAGGACGAAAATCAAAATTTAAAAATTAAAAGTCCTTGCCTGCAATGACTCATCACCTCCACGTAGCCCAGTCGGGAGGACTCGTCCTCGAGGGGCTTCAGGTGGTTCTCCGTCGCCCATTTTCTTATCCACCCACACTGCTTCATTCTCGCTGGGTTCATAATCTCCGCCACAAAGTTGCGAAGGAGGGACCGCCACAACGGTCCGTACTCAGCCGAGTTGACGGTGCATTTTCCAGAGCTTAACATGAGGCGGATGGGAGAATCCATGGGGCGACTTGAGAATACTGCGCCATTTTGCGCGAAAGCTTCGTGCATGAGCTCCGAGCCGGTGATGATCACGAGAGTCCGTTGTCTCATTTTCAAGCTAAATATAGGACCATATTTTGTACGTAAATCGCGTACAATGAGATTGAATGTCCGGCGTTGGAGGATCACTTGGAATAAATTTCCCACGAGGGGCCACCCTGGTGGTCCCGGTGGGAGGTTTCTCGGTCCTCCACGGATGGTTGACAAGTATCGCCACCATAGATGGAGGAAGACGCCAGCCAAAAAGAGTGTTAAAATGTGGAGTAGCTCCATTGCTTCTTATTGTTTCTATTACTATTTTTGAGTGGCTATGTGAGATGTTGGTTGGAGGGTTGAGATATAGCAAGCGAGTGGCGTTTATAAAGAACGAGAGTGGTAGGTGGTGTATTAAAGGGGTGTTTTGAACCCCTACTAAATAATGAAAAGAACTACCAGATTTAAAAAGTTGAGAGAGAGCATCTTGCCAAAGAAGTGATTCTGCCATAAAAAAAGCAATTGCAAACACACACTAAATAATTGAAAAAGTCGTGTATAAGACCATCTTATATATAATAAGGTTCTTTGATATTTAAAAATTTGAGAGTCGTATTTCCTATGTTACATACAACGTTTTGTGTAAAATAATTGTTTGATCAACCCCATATATTTACAATTAAGTAGTGATAGATGAGTAAAATTCATTTTGGTCCCACAGAACACGGTACTTCACTATTTTGGTTTCAATTTTGTAAAAAAAAAAATCATGCAGTTTCGTTCTTCCGTTATGAAATTCGTTAGGTGTTCAACTTCACTTTTGGTCCCAAACCTTGACCTGTGGGACCAAAATTGCAGCTGACTTTAACAGATATTGATATTGATATATATATATATATATATATATATATATATATATATATATATATAGTAAGTAGCACTTTGGTGCATCAATTGCACCATGCAACTAAAATAATTTCGATAAAGATAAAAACTAGCATAAAATTGTCTCACGCATGATATTCACGAGATGAAGTTCTCTTTAATTAATATGACTAGGATAAAATGAGTTGAGTTGATTTAGGGCTTGCATAGGTTAAATATAGACTCGTCTCATGGAATGAGATGCATAAAATGATTTTAGACAAGACTCACTCTTTGACAAAATATTTTCAATCATACTGTTCGTTTCATATTTTCTTCGCGAAAAAACAATCGAACAAATTAGTTCATATGATGAAAAACATCAACTCAAATGTTATAAAATATTAGTTATATATTTAAAAAGATAATATTGCTCTACCTTTCTTTGTAGAGTTTTTCTACGGTCGGGAATCCTGACGTCAGCGTCCAATAAAAGACTGCCACATCATTTAACTTCGTCATGGGCGATATTATTTCGCCATAAGACTAAATAATTAATTTTTTAAATAAAAATGATAAAATTACTGAAATAACCTTATAACATTTTTTAAATAAAAAATACAATGTTCATAAATTTAAAAAATTTAATTCACGATCCCGAACTCGGCCCATGCGCGACCCGGGTCGGGTTCAGGTCTGGGTCCGAGTAGGATTTTAGTCCTGATTTGGGTTCGATGTCTAGTTAGGATTTGGGTCCAGGTTGTGTCTGGATATGGGTCAAGGTCCGGTCTAGGCCCGTGTTCGGTACGGTCTGGTTAGGGTTCGGGTCAGGGTCCGGTCCAGGTCAGGGTCGGGTCCGAATCAAGGTCCGGTCAGGGTCTGGTCCGATCAAGGTCCGGGTCAGGGTCTGAGTCAGGGTCTGGTCAGGGTTTGGGTCCGGTCCGGGTTCGGTCAGAGTCTGGGTTCGGGTCATGGTTAAGGTCCAGTTTGGGCAGGGTCCGGTCCGGGTTAGGGTCCGATCAGGGTTCGAGTCAGGGTCCGGTTCGGTTCTCGATCAGGGCCTGGGTCCGGTCCAGGTCTGGGTTATGGTCCGGGTTAAGGTCCAGTCAAGGTCTGGGTCCGGTTTAGGATCTGGGTCAGGGTCCGATTAGGGTTTGGGTCAAGTCCGGGTCAGGGTCCGGTCCGGGGTCCAGTCAGGGTCTGAGTCCGGGTCATGGTCAGGGTCCGTTCTAGGTCCGGGTCTGGGTCAGGGTTCGGTTCAGGTTCGGTGCGGTCCAGGTCAGGATTCGATTCTGGGTTTGGGTCCGGGTCAAGATGGGTCAGGGTTTGAGTCCGGGATCATTTTGTAATTTTATAAATATTAATTTAATTTATTAGTAGGGCGATGCAGTGCGATTGCAGTATGCACATCGCAAACGCACTAGCGCAAAATGCAATAATTTAATATTAAAATTATACGTTGGATCAACGATCCAACGGTGATCTAATGGTTTTCTGACGTTAGAAAGGACGAAATTGTTCCTGACCGTAGAAGATCCCACCTTTGTATGAATAATATTTTTCTTCATATAATGCTTCTTATTATTTGTTTATGTTATTTCTTTTGAGTGTGAATGTGTCAAATTTTGATCATAATTGTATTAATTGCATATTACAATTATTGTCTTATAAATTTATCCCTTATATGTGTGCGCATGTAATATGTTTTGATCAGGGGGCGAAAAATATCGAAAATGTTGATATATCACTCCCATTGAAACGAAATACTTTAAAAATGTCATATTTTTCTGTGTACCATAAACTTTGGTACAATATGACATTGTATCGTAAAATTTCATTACGATAACTGTATGCATGTTCTAAATTTTTTGTATTTCGATATGCTTAAAAAAATCTATATATCAGTAAAAAAAATTGATATATATTGAAATTTAGGTATGAAATACTACTATATATCAAATTTTCGGTATGTGACGGTATATACCAATACAGTATGAAAATTTGATATATTGAGATTTTGATACGGTAATCATAAATATTTTTCATTTATCAAAATTTGCGAAATGCCGAATTTCGATATGATATTTATTTGAATTTTTAAATATAGAAAATTTCGATACAGTATATATGTTATGTGTATGTAAATATGATACGATATATATATATATCAACCCTAGTTTGGATACATATGTCGTCAAATTGCTTAAATTTTAAGCGTAGATGTATATTAAAATCGTTTAACGGATATCCATATCTATTGGTAAAATAAAATAAAAATACTAGATGTCTTGAATTATTTCGTATAAAAAGTATCGAAATATAAAAACCATAGTGTACATAATATATTCATAAATGCATAGGTACTTTGCTTTGGTCTTTTGAACGTTCCCTCACATCAAATATGTTACTTTCACGAGTTTGAGCAGAAAATTGTTTAAGATTTGGTTCTAATTAATATTGCGAATTTGTTAAATAAAGGAATAAAATTGTGTATGATTTGTATGTAAATATAAAAACCAAAAACCATAGTGTTTAATATATTCATAAATCAGTAGGCAGGGGCGGATCTATTTAGAGGCAATGCAATTGCCTTGCCTCAATTTTTTTTTTTACAATATATTATATTTTTTTTTATTTTTTAAATTTTTTAAAAATATAATTTTTTAAAGAGGCACACTTGAATGAAACCGTTTCACGGTGAGACGGGGTATAAATTGGGCATTGACATTTTAACACTTTGAAAAGGGTGAGTGTAATTTGTACTATGTTGTACCCCGTCTCATATAAGTTTTTGTCTTCTTTAAAATAAATAAACATTAATATTAAATATAATATTTTATTTTCAATTCAATCAATTCCGGCTACTGCTATTAATATTAAGTCCATTAATTTCTTTGCACACGCCCATAATTTGTCTATCCATATGTCAGATAAAGCTTATCTGGATAAAAAAAATCTTAATTTATGTGGCTATTTTATAAATTTGGACTTGATTTTAATTTAGCAGTGAGATAGACCATATCTGAACCAAATAATTTTCGTATGGTGCTATTGCATGCGGTGATTCACTCTAAACTATTGAATTCATATGATTTTTTAGCAGTCATATTATATGCATCATCTTTCGCTAAATTTGAAGAAATAATTATTTTGCATACGAAATTGTTAAAAATAATTACATTCATATGATATGTATGGGAACACAATTTTTTTTTCTATTTGTGCCTCGGCTGGACATAAATTCTGCGTCCGCCCCTGTCCGTAGGTACTTTGCTTTAGTCCTTTGGACGTTCCCTCACATCAAATATGTTACTTTCACGAGTTTGAGCAGAAAATTACTTAAGATTTGGATCTAACTAATTAATATTACGAATTTGTTAAATAAAGGAACAAACAATTAATTAATGAAGTCTCCCCAACAATAAATTTTATATTCATCAAGTGCACCGTATAATTTAAGTGTATTTTTAAAAGGGAAAATTGATTTTTTTCGTTCTGTAAGTTCGACATATTTTGATCTTGGTTCTAGTAACTTTGAGTTTTTGATCTTAGTCCTATGACTTTGTAAAATTCAAGTTTTTGGTCCTATGACTTGCTATTAAAGGTAGTCTTCTAGGTAATTTTGACATGTAATTTAAACAAAAAATTAAAATCAATCTGGACCAAAATGTCACGATAATTTTGAAGCCCCAAAATCGGAAGTCGGCAAATACAGATGCAAACACAGACGCCACAATTTCACAATTCTTAATCTGCGAACAAATTTCACAATCCCTAATGTATGGCACTTATTTGATGATTGTTCGGAATTTTGAATCATGGCTTATGAGATGTGAATTATGATGGTGATTACTCTTTTCATCAATGGCATTACATAATTTTTGAAGAAAAACTTGTGTAATTAATCAGTGATATGTGAAGATCAAACTCAAATATCCATTTCACCCTTTACAACTCTTAAACCTCCAAACACTAACCCAATGTTCGGCCTGCAAACTCCACGCCACCGAAATTCACAACGAAAATTCATAATTTCAGACATTTGCGATGGACTTTTATTTATCTTTTGCAACGAAAATTCTCGTTGTTAATTAATGAAGAATTTTTTAAAAAATAATTATTTTTTATATATTTTTTCACAACAGCAGTTTAATAAGTTTCTATTTTTTTTTAATTCAATACGCTGGTAATTTCTTTTTATATATTTTCACAACAACAATTTAATATGTTGCTAATTTAACAGATAACCGTCATTTATATAATTATTTTATTTTTTACTTTAATTTTGAAATGTCACCTATACTTTTTTAATCCTAATAATTTTGGGTGGTGATTTTTCTGCGTATTTTTTCATTGGTCAGTTTAGACCCAGTAAAATAATCAATTTGATTCGCTTTATCTTTTAATATATAAATTATTTTAAACTCAACCCAAAACCCGACCAAAATTATTAGGATTAAAAAAATTCAAGTGACGCTTAAAAAAAAAAATTACATATGTGTCAGTTACATGCTTGGTAGCATGTTATAGCATGTTAAAGAAACAATTTTAAAAATTTTAAGAATTTATAAGATCAAAGTTAAAAGGTCAAAATAATCGGACCAATTTAAAAAAGACGCAAAGTTACATACTTACTGCAAAAAAATTAATTCCTTACATAATTTATTGAACATGGAAATTTAATTATATACAAAACATTGTCATGGTAAGTGGTGTGTTAAATAATTGGCAAAGTTATATATGAGGCCATCTTATTATTATAGGTTTTTGTTATACTTTAAAATTTGAGAATCGAGTTCCATATGTTTAATATAATTTTTTTGTAAATAATTTGATCAACCACATATATTTACAATTATATATGGCTATAATACATCCATTATTTACTAATGCAATATTAATCAACAAACAAATTGGATATGCTTTTATAGTTTGATAGTATTAATGATTATATAATTTTATATGTGCATGAATAACATTTTGGCGCATCAATGACTTCGTGCAACTAAAACAATTTTTATAAAGACAAAGATTTGCATGGATTGTCTCAAGTATCAAATTCATGAGACTGAACTTCCTTTAATCAATATTGTTAGGAAAAAATGAGTTAAGTTGATTTAGGTCTTGCGTGGGTCAATTATAAACTCGTCTCACCGAATGAGATGCGGAAGAAAGTCTCACACAGGAGTCAATATTTGGAAAAATATTTTTAACCAAATTGTTCTTTTTATATATATTTTTTTACAACTGTAGAAAGAAAATATATATAATCGAAGAGAATTAATTCAAGTGATGAAGAGTTAGCTCACCCATGAGGAAAAATAATAATTATATATTGGACAAAATAATATTATACAACCTAAAAACTATTGTTTCTCCATATAAACTAATGCTTCTTATTACTTGTTCCTTTTTTTGGTTATAAATAGTGTGTCAAATTTTAATTAAAATTAATGTATTAATTGCACGTTACAGTTATTGTGTATAAATTTTAGCCTCTATATTTATTTTAGTGGGTATATAATGTGTTTTGACACGTCAAAATACTTAAGTTATAGGCTTTGCTTACATGTACATACAAACTTTCTTATAAAATTTATTTACAATATAAAATTAATATCATCATATTTATAATTTGATATCATTATTTTTATAAAGTAATTCATAGCATTTAATATTATGATATTAATTTGTACGTATAATAATTACATCAGTTGATAAATGTTATAATAATAATTTAAAAATGTAATTATATAAATTTTAAACTATTTTTTTATCAAAGACTTACTAATTAAAATCGTTTAATAGACGTCAATTACGTGTATATTGGTAAAATAAAACAAAAATAATAGATGAATTGGCAGTAGGGTGTGTTGAATGACTTGCATGAAAATATTAAATCCAGTGTTTAATACATTCATAAATAGGCACGTATTTCTCTTTGGTCCTTTGGACGTCCCCTCACATCGGATATGTTACTTTCACGAGTTTAAGCAGAAATTTTTTCAAGATTTGGTTCAAAATAGTATTACGAATTTGTTAAATAAATGATTAAACAATTGGGGAAGTCTTCCAAATTAATTAGACGATGTACTACTGTCTATGGTACCGGGGGAATCTCATTGCACATTAATATTATTAAATAAAAATAATTAATTAATACTTTCTATATTCTAAACTTATTTATCTCTATACTTTTGGCACGAGTTTTAAAGTGAGAGTTGTTTATTACTCCCTCCATCATATTTTAAGTTGTTCATTCACTATTTGACTCGTGTTTTAACGATCGAGTTGTTTATTAATATATGAAATGATAAAGTGAGTTTTAAAAAAGAGTAAGATAAATGAGGGGTCGGACTATCATACACCACTTTAAAATTCTCTTTATTATTTCAAATTCTAATAAACAACTCGCTCGTTAAAACACGAGCCAAAGTGAATGAGTAATCTAAAACAGAACTAAGCTATGTTTTAAAAGCGGAAGCGGCGATCGGACCGGACAGTCTTAGCGCTTTTGGTCCGACCGATCCGACCAAGTCTGACCGTTATTAAAGCAATTGAACCGGTATGACATCATAATATAATTAAATATATAATTATTAATCTATCATCTATAATTTTCATTTGTAATAATATATTCTATGAACAAATTATGATAAAAAAAATAACATGTATCTATCAACATCAACAATACTAATATTCAAATATATATTTATCTATTAATATCAATTAAAACTTTTAAATTATTAAATTTATGGAAAAATGATCAAATATGCCCCTCAACTTATACGTGGGGATCAAATAGACCCTTGAACTTTTTTTTAGTACATTTAAACCTTTTTTCTTTGACATTGAGATCAAATAAGCCCTCGATCTTATATATGGAGATTAAATAGGCCCTTGAACTTTAATTTTGTACATCTAATTTTTTTCTTTTATCATTAAAATCAAGTAACCCCCAACTTAATAAAGTTCAACAATCACGCCTTTCATTCTAATGATTAATTTTATGAACACCTTTTTTTAATTATATTAAAAATTATTGAAATAAACTAAAAAACTTTAAATTAAAATTGACAAACATTGAAAAATAATTGAGTAAAAATGTTGTTATATGTCTCGTTTAAGATCAAACAATGTTTTACTCAATTATTTTTTAATGTTTATAACTCTTTGATTTCAAAAATTGACAATTTTTTAAATTCAAAGAATTATACGAAACATTGAAAATAATTGAGTAAAAAGTTGTTTTAATGTTACGTTTAAGATCAAAAAATCTTTTACTCAATTATTTTTTACTCTTTATAACTTTTTGATTTAAAATATTGTCAATTTTAATTTATAATAATTTATAATATAATAAAAAATTAAAAGAAAGGTGTTGAAAATTTGAACCACTAAAAAAAGTTTTAATATTGTTATTCATTATTTTTTCAATACTAAAACGCAGGGTGTGATTGTTGAGTTTTATTAAGTTGGAGAATTTATTTGATCTCAATGATAAAGAAAGAGGTTTTAGATGTACAAAATAAAGTTCGGGTTTATTTGATCTCAATGTTAAAGAAAAGGGGTTTAGGTGTACTAAAAAAAATTGAGGGTCTATTTGATCCCCACATATAAGTTGAGGGGCTTATTTGACCATTTTCCCTTAAATTTATATTAAGTAATTAAAATCCAAGCCCATTAGTCCTTTCCAACACACTAAGGCCCATCAGTTTAGAATTTTTTAGAAGCTCGTTGGTTTTCATTGAAAAATGAAAAAAAAAATGCTGCTTCGTCTAGTTATTCGCAATTTCTCAAAACCCTACATCATTCACCCAACCAAAAATTAAAATTTCGCCGTCACTATTCATACAAGATAGAGACAGAGTAAAGGGTTCTCTTTTTGGAAGCAGATCAATAAAATGGGTTCTAGTGTTCGCGATTTCACAGTGTGTAGAGTCTGCCGCCGTCTCCGTGCTTTCCTCCGCTGGCGAGCTGAAATCTTGGTGTTTGTTCAGTTTTTTTTTTTAAGTTGAACCGGCGAGCGACCGGTTCAACCGGCCGCCGGTTCGCACCATTTTTTTGGTTCGCGGAATTGATTGTGATATACTAGGATTATAATTTTAATCTCAATTAATCTACTGTTTGGCTTGTGGGACTAGGGTCCAGGATATATTTTCAACCTGTGTACAAATGTATTAAATCCCTCTATGGAGGGATATGTCAATCCCATGTAAAAGGTGAGATATAACATATCTCAAGTGCAATATTAAAATAGTGTCATTCTATTGTTTGAATAGATTCATAAGAATTAAAGTGTGGTTGTTTCAATATTTAAGGGTACTTATGACTGTTGTGTGTGATAAAATATGAGTTGGATTCCACCCCTTATCTCACACTCTTTCCTGCTTGGAAGACTTGAAGAAATTCTTTGAGTACATCACTTCGGTCAGATAGCGAGCTCGATAGCACGTCGGTACAAGAATGGTGAGGTCGTACACCTCATTAACTATGATGTGGCATGCGTCAGAGAACTTATTCAAAAAATCTTTCTTAACCATATAGAAGTCAGAAGAATATCGACGAAAAGACAGATCTAGCCACCTATTTTGGATAATCGTTGCAGAGATTCGAAGGAAATCTAGGAATCTACTCAGAGAACCAACGACCAAGCAAGCCGAGGTGGGCCGAACTCGATCGACCAACGACGAGCTCCGATGATCAATCAAATTTAGACAATCTTTAGCATTTAATATGTTAGCAGACATTAAATGCCCCCATTGTACTATAAGTTGGGAGAGTGAGATTCACTCTCCCC
Organism: Stenogyne calaminthoides; assembly: GCA_037126765.1. Taxonomy (NCBI): domain Eukaryota; kingdom Viridiplantae; phylum Streptophyta; class Magnoliopsida; order Lamiales; family Lamiaceae; genus Stenogyne; species Stenogyne calaminthoides. The sequence goes on along the minus strand of JBBCBC010000026.1, from coordinate 21,699,658 downwards.
AATTGTATTATCAATAGGGTTCATTTAAGACCAAATAACACAATAATTTATTATTCATCGAATTTCTCTTGAATTGTTCTCTTGCATTTATTAAAGATATTCATACAAAAACTCAAATCATAAGCATTTATTGCTATCTACTACACTTGATTACTTGTTAATTACTTGTTTGTATTAAATAAAACTCAGCCATAACTAAACTCTATAATCTCAATATTTTGATACACAACAATTGACGATAGAAGGATTTATTGTGTATTAGTTTTGAAAGCAACTGCATTTGAGAGAGTTGAGGGTTCATTTCTGTTCAACCTTTCCAAACCGAACTCGAATGCTTTCATGTCTTAAAACAACTCTTGAGTTCTAGTACCCGTTGTTGAGGACGATCTTCAAACCTTGACGATGCGACATCACACTCGAGACATGACGATTGACGACATACACCAGTAACAATCAATGACTAACGTCACTATATTTCAACAACGAATGACTAAAGATGCAAGACAAAGATTGGTATAGGTTGTTCTGATTTTCTAGGTAGCACCTCAGACGGATGGAAGATAAGAGCTCACTAAGTCAACATCAATAAGAAAGGGATGATTATAATCTTATCCTCATATATTTTGTTAAACAAGAGATTATACATACAATTTATAAATATGAGTCCTAGTAAAAAAAGATATTCTTTTATATACTTGAATCAACTATTAACTCTATTTTTTATTCATCAATCAATTGTAAATGTAATTTATAAATAATTAAAATATATATACATAATTAAAATAGTTAAACACAATTTATTATTTAAAAAGTATCAACCTTAAAATATTTAATGAGTCGTATTATAATGGTAAGAAATCTTCAAACAATTTCCCTCTTATCATGAAGGTGGGATCCGATCCCGGGGTGAGCAATTGACATATTTAATGAGTCGTAGTATAATGGTAAGAAATCTTCAAACATTTTCCCTCTTATCATGAAGGTGGGATCCGATCCCGGGGTGAGCAATTGACATTTTTTTTTTTAAATAAGACAATTTTCAAACATTTTCATAGTAAAATATTTCTTTGTCATCTCTAAGGGGGTGTTTGGCACAACTTATAAGCTCTTTAAAACAGCTTATAAGTTCATTAATTTTGTTTGGTAAAATAAGATATCTAACATCTTATAAGATCTAAAAATAAGCTCTTTAGAGCTTATCAGCTCCAAAAAAATAAGTTGTGATAAGTTTGGGCCGGGATGAGTTGACATATGAATCCCAACTTATTTTACAAAAATTAAATAAACTCTATCATATCTCAACTCATCCCGATCCAAACTCAGTCCGAGTTCAATCCAACCTGGCCCATTTTTTATTTTCGCAAAAAAAAAAAAAAAATGGAAAAAAAAATTATTTTCAAAAAAAAAAAAAATATTTTTCGAAAAAAAAATTATTTTCTGGAAAAAAAAATTTCTAGGAAAATATATATATTTTCGAAAAGAAATATTTTCGATTATTTTCGAAAAAAAAATTAATTTCTGAAAAAAAAATATTTTTTTATGGAAAAATATATTTATTTTCAAAAAAAATCGATTCTTTTTTCTAAAAAAATATTTATTTTCGAAAAAAATTATTTTCTGAAAACTTTTTTTCAATATTTTCGATTTTTTTCTGAAAAAAAAAATTTCTGGAAAAAAAATTATTAAAAAAATTGATTTTTTTTTTTGAAAAATATATTTATTTTTGAAAAAAAATTATTAAAAAAATTATATTAATTTTAAAATTAAAAATTAGTTTTTAAAAAATTACTATTAAAAAATTTATAAATTTTATTAGCCAAACATTTAACAACTTATAAGCTATTTAAAAATTATATCTTATAAGCTCTAAAATCAACTTATAAAATATTAGAGTTTATAAGATATTTAAAATAAATTTAGCAATAGGGCCAAAATCAATTTTATCTCATTTGTGTATTTATTTCCCCATCATCCGGAAGTTAACACCGAGGCACATGAGATGATAGCAGTAGGACCTGGAAGTTGAGGTGTCACCAAGCAGTTCAGACTTACAAATCCAAATTATTAATTAAATAATAAAATTATTATTATAATAATAATTTTTTTTTTTTAAAAAGCGAGGAAGACGACATGAACAGCAAACTCGTAGGTGTTGGGTCTACTCTAATTCTACTACCTTCAAACGTTACACCAAACTCTCGCGTTTTTCTTCTTCTTTCTTCTTCGATTTCAGATTCCATTCTCAAAGATATTAACCATTAATTTGCATACCTATTATATCGCATAAACAAGATAATTGTTATCTACCTATAACAGTCGTCACAATTCTGGAATTCCGCATTGACTTGAGAAAGAATGATACACGATCGAAGGTTTTTCCTACTCCGCTTCTGTTTTTCGCTCATATTTCCTTCTTAGGAGAAAAATTGTGTGTATTGATGCTACTGAATCTCTAATGTAATCTTCGGTTTTTTAATTGGGAATTTTGAGCTTCAAATCGGTGGGTGCCGAATGAAATTATAGAGCGGTTATTTGGATCTGTTTCATGGTTTTTGCTAGCTAGGTTTATTGAAATTGGAGATGAATATTTGCTAAATTAAGAAATTCTTGAGAAAGAGCAGAATGTCTCTGAGGAGCAGGGGAGCGGATTCATCTTCGAAAAATGTCGTTTCGAGAAAACTCACTGTTTTTCTCTGTATTGGTTGCTTTTTTGCTGGGATGCTCTTCACTGACAGGTTTGGTCTTATGATTTTAATATGAATTTGGGTTCTAATTTGTGTGATTTGATCAATTGCTCGGTTTTACTTGAGTATGATTGGGGTGTTTTATGATGTAATTTTGTGGATGAGGATTTGGGGTCATAGACTAGTATCTCTACTTTGTTGATTATTGATTGCTATGATTATAAAATGTTATAGGTTTCTTTAATGCAAACACGGCTTTATGCATACTTAATGGATTTCTAGTCCATAGTAAAGTATGAAATGATGATCAATGTGGTAAAGTTAAATTGAACGATAACGATGCTATCCTATTTGTTCAAGTTTTTCATTAATTAGTTGCATGTTCTCAGAGCTGTTTAGCTTGAAGGTTAACGTGGTTTGGATACAAATTCGAATCTTTTCTTTCTTCACAAACTCGGTGACGAAATATAGTTAAAGCGGGACATCAGTTACAATGTTGATATTTTGCGAAAATTCCACAAACGCATTTATGATTTAGGTATAAACCATAATGATCTTTAACCAGAATGTGAGGAAAATCGACTGTCCTCCTTTACTTCCACACTTTAACTAGGTCTTCACTCTTCTGTTCAGAAGTTCTGGTTTTAGATTCTGATTCTGAATAAGCAAAGCTTAACATTCTCATTTCAGCGACTCTATGAATGTATGTTTGCCTCTCTCTTACTTAATGACCCTACTTTAGTTAGAGTGCAAATGTTCAAGAGGGGATGAAATATCTATCTATTGCACTTAGATTTATTATTTCTCATACTTGTGAATAATATTTGCCCCAACATTATTTGTCCAGAATTTTAGAATTCTCTCATAGATAAGCTCCATTGACACTTTTTGCTTCATAAAGTTTCCCATGCATGCAATCTTATTGATTTGAGTTTTTATTTTTGACAGAATGTGGGTATTGCCGGAAGCTAAAGACATATCACGGTCAACTGGGGAGTCAACCCAAAAGCTTAAGTTAGTTTCAGATGATAGTGATCCCAGAGCTGTGAGTACTTGCATTATCACTCTTATTATCATTCTAAGGGAAATTTTAGTAATGCAATAATCATTTTACACTCATTATCTTTCCTTTATATACAAAGTAATAATCATATATAGGTTAATAAAATTAATCTTCATTTTGTCGTAAGGATGTAAAAGGTGGTTCCAGGACCCTGGATAAAACAATTTCAGATTTGGAGATGGAATTAGCTGCAGCAAGATCAGTCCAGGATTCCGCACTCAGTGGGCCCCCCTTAACTCAAGATTTGAAGATTCCTGATCTGACCAAAAAAAGAAAATACCTGATGGTAGTAGGAATAAACACTGCTTTTAGCAGTCGAAAGAGAAGAGACTCCCTGCGTGCTACATGGATGCTACAAGGTACTCGATTATTGGATATGCCTCTGATATATCTCCAAAACTACTGATAATTATGTTGGATTTTTGAAGTTATTTCTATTCCTTGTGTTATTCAGGTGATAAAGGCAAAAGGCTTGAGGAAGAAAAGGGCATTATCGTCCGATTTGTGATTGGTCACAGGTTTGAAACACATGTCTTGAATTTTGTGATTGCACCATTTGAGACATAACTATGTATCTGGCGAATACTTCTATGCACCAGTTGCACCATGCAACTCAAGTGTGTTTTTAAATGATATTAGTTGTTTTACTAAAAGGCATTAGTTGGTCAATATTAGCTGTTTCACTGTAAAATATTAGTGGGTGTAACTGCTGCACCCAAATGTTACTCTTAATGTGGTTTTATATTTGTCAATCGAATGTTTATATTAATGCAATTTATCCTTAATATCGTTATTAGTTGGTCTAAGTTTCTTCTTCAGGTGTTTCATTTTTTTCTGTTTTCTTCTTTAAGTATAGCTGGCTCTAGAGTATACGGGTGTGGAGATCATAAAAGCATAATTAAATCCTCACGGTAGAGCTATTTCAGTAATTATAATTTTAGACCTCAACATTTGTTAAAATTACCCCTTTTAGTCCCACTATTCCAATATTGCGATGTCCCAAATTTCCCAAATTTATAATTCTATTCTCATATTTAATACTGTATCAGTTTTTACAATCATTTGCAAATATATTCCTTTGTCGAGCACATTACATTTAATCATCATGTTGCAATAAATAAAGGAACTGTAGGAAGTTTATTGTATAATATGCTTTTCCATACATTTCTTAATGTATGCAATGAAAGTGGATTATATATTTGGAATGGATGAAGAATTAGACTTCCTACTATTCTGTTCATTAACAGTCATATTTTAAAACACAGTCAACTTAACAGAATAAAGTCAATTTGTTGCCTAATTTTTCCTTTGATCCTGTGTTCACCAGTGCAACATCAGGTGGTATTCTTGATAGAGCCATCGAAGCAGAAGCTAAGAAACACGGAGACTTTTTGAGACTGGTATTTACTTTCTTTCAGGCAATCAAATATGAGGCTTCGTTTATTCTCAACTGCAAAATTGTATGCTTTTATCTCACTTGCCAGTACATTTTGTCCAGGAACATGTTGAGGGTTACCTTGAACTATCAGCCAAAACGAAGACCTATTTTACCACTGCTGTTGCCCTCTGGGATGCTGACTTTTATGTGAAAGTCGATGATGATGTACACGTTAACATCGGTGAGCAGCTAATATCTTTCCCACGTATAGTTCATATGCTAATTAATCATACATTTCTTCTTTGGACTGATGTAGTTCTGGATGGGGACCGTATTAAAAATACAAAACCAAGAGAAACCTATTATGGACAAGAGGTGTAAATGAGCCGAGTCGAGTAGTGTCATGCTCGAACTCGACTCCATTAAAAAACTCGAAGCTCGAAACAGGACTCAAACTCAATTCTTTTGAACTCGAGCTCGACTCGATGGAAAACTCGAAATACTCGAACTCGAATCAGTAACTTACATAACATTAATTAGAGATTTTTATTTTATCTATAATTAGACTATATTTGTAAATAATTAGAATATTATGGGTAAGATGGTAAAATTATGTGAGTTCGAACTCCAGCTCGAGAACTACTCGAGCGAGCTCGACTCGATTAAATTTGAGTGGATTTTGAGCTTTTTACTAGTCGAGCACACGAGCTGGCTCAACTCACTCACACCCCTAATTTTGGTATCTGAAAGATCTTTTTTCTTTTATCATTTTGCATAATGTTTGAAAGGTTTTTACTCATTGCTTGACAACATTCTATTTATCTGAAGGAATGACCCTCTTGTTGTTTTGTTAATATCATGCTTGTAATGTTACCAAGTTTCTCTATTTCTTCTCAACAAATGTGGAAACGACGTCCAAGTATTGTAAAATGTTAATACTTTAAAATGTTGTCCTCAAATCTGCAGCGACACTGGGAGCAACTCTAGCTAGGCATCGTTCAAAACCGAGGGTGTATATCGGATGCATGAAATCTGGTCCTGTCCTTGCTCGAAAGTAAGCAAGCATCTAAGAGGGATTCTCACTTAACATTTTTTAGGAAGTATTCTGTATTTAGCTTGAGTGGTCCTAGATTGCTGTTTTTACTCACTTGCCTTTATATTTTGGCATTTACTGACAGGGGAATGAGATATTATGAGCCTGAGTATTGGAAATTTGGTGAGCAAGGAAACAGGTATTTCCGTCATGCAACGGGACAACTATATGCTATTTCCAAGGATTTAGCTACTTACATTTCAATAAACCAGTAAGTATGTATATTCTTGTTTCTTGTTCTTTTCACATGTTTCAACTTTCAAGACACATAATTTGGTTTTGTTAGACATGTACTGCACAGGTTCGCAAATGAGGATGTGTCGCTGGGATCGTGGTTCATCGGATTGAATGTGGAGCACATAGACGACCGAAGATTATGTTGTGGAACGCCACCAGGTAATATCTTAGATACTACTCACAACTTTATACTAAGCCTTATGCCACCCTGACTAGGAGTGGGGAAAATACTGAAAAGTTTGCACACCACACTTATCCCACCGATAAAATACCGAACATACCAAAATTTTCAATCTACCAAGATTATTGGAAAATTTTGTGCCAAAAATTTAGTCCAAAATTTCAAAATATATACCTCAACTGTATATAAATTTTGGTATATCGTATCAAATCATACCTAATCCTGGCCTGGGTGAATTATATAACCCTTATCAACTACTCCACCGTTCCAAAATATTCGTCGCTTTTGATTTTCCAAGAGATATTAGTATTTTTTTTCCGACTTTACGCTTTTCATAATTTTTGTGATGTGTCTCAATTATTGAGAGACATGAATCTATGTGAATCACCCAAAACAATATATTGTCATTTTATTTATACAAATTAAATGACTTTCTTAGTCTATGTGAAACATCCAAAAACTACGGTTGAATTGGAACTGAGAGAGTAATGATTAACAAAAGTGTCCCTGTTTGGAATTGATTTGATATATAACGAAAAGTAAAAGATTACGACATAAGGAAAAAGGGAATAAGTGTCCCCGCATGGCTATACTCTATGTGAGAAACATAGAATCATATAATAGGTTGCTAATTAATCCTATTTGTTGAGGAAAATTGCAGATTGTGAGTGGAAAGCCCAGGCTGGAAACTTGTGTGTTGCTTCGTTCGACTGGAGCTGCAGTGGTATTTGTAATTCAGCAGATAGGATTAAGGAGGTGCACCGTAGATGTGGAGAAGGTGAGAATGCACTGTGGCAATCGGATTTCTAATGTTGGGTCGTGTTTGTCCTATCTCGCGACAATCTCAAGCGATACCAGTACGCTGTTTTTACCGTATACATGTAATGCATATATATAGAGGTGAGATAGAAAGAGAGAGGCTGCAAAAGAAATCGTGCCCATTTTAGACGAGGCGATGGATCATTGTAGCACCTGTATATGGGAGGAATTAGGAAACTGAATTTTTAGGGCCAATTAAACTCATAATAAGTGTGTGTGTATTCTTTTGCTTTTCTTACTCTCTGTTGTCTACTTGTTTATGCCTTCCTACTCTAATTTCAGTTGCAGTAGGGATCATGAGAAATGATAAAACTCAACTCAATACGTTGATTCTTACGAATGCCATAGAAGTGAGAAGTCTTTTCTTTTTTTTCTTTTTTTGGAGCTCTAAAAGTGATCAAGAATGAAGAGGATCAAGAGCCAGAGACAGGATATGTCTTGAAATATCGTCACCCACCCAAGCTTGAGGGAGAGGAGAATTGATAGCAGCTTCGCCAAGTTATGAGCCATTGAATTGTGGGCTTGCGAAATTGACAGAACCTCTCTTTTCTTAATTGTCATTCAATAATCAACTACTGAATTACAGTAAATGAGATATGTTTATATAGAAAAGACACAAATGAGTCTTAACAAATTGTAACATGTACTATTTTTTAGAATAAAATGTAACATGTATTAGTGAAAATTGACAGATTTCAATCCCAACACATTTTTTTTTTTTTGAATTTTTTCAATCAATTTTTTTCAATTTAATATTTGTTAAAGTACTTTTTGGCATTATGATATATACAACATATCATTTGTAGTTATAGTTAGCCAAAAAGTTTCACAAAAAACGAGTTTTGTGTTGGAATCGTTTATTTTTTACTAGTACAATTTGCATTTTATTAAAAATGTCAATACTACATGTTGCAATTTATAATTAACCCAATAATAAATGAAAACAATAGCCATGAAACATGTGAATATAAATTAATGGTAAGGCAGCCTACAGTTTGTTTGTTTCTTTTTTTTTTGGCTGCATTTAATGCATTTTGGTTAACTATTTGTAGAGATGGTTTCATGTGATAGAGTCAATAATGAACAAGACTACTCAAATAATGCAATTTGTATTTGAAAGTGACTTTTTCATTTTTGTTTTTTGGTTTAAGTAGTTGAGTATAATGTTGTCCAACACGGGGATTTGTCAAATGTGTTTCGTATTAATTTGATACATTAATATTGGATATATTCTTGATTCTTCCTCCTTCACATTCAACATTTCAAACACTATTTTGAAAGTTAATAATTTGGAAGGCAGTTGCTCTTTCACATTCAAAATCATATCGAATGCATTTTAGTTTATAAGATTTAGAATCTTTCATCCTTAATTCATTATTTTTAAATTATCATACTAACTATTTACTATTTTGGAATATACCTACAAACTGCTAAAACAATTAAAGACAAATCGTGCTTTGTTGTTATAATTTATTTATTAAGTTATATTTAGAACTTATCAACATAAAAAACAAAAAAAAAAAATCACGGGCACTTTACTCCCTCGATGAAACATTAATAATTTAAGAAGCGTAGAAATTTTGATTCTATACAATTGAAGAACATATCGATAGAATTTTAACTTGAAGGAACAATTTTGGAATACATATATATGTATATACTTGGTTTCTTAATAATTGATTTTTAATTTAGTAAAATTTTGAGTTGGAGAAGGGGAATGTTTAATCGCAATGGAAGTATTGGAGAAGAGCCAGATCATATCAATATCAAATTATCAATATCCTTGCTATTTCACAATTACAGCAGAACATCGAACTAAGGGCCAACTTGCCGCAATTAGTTTCACGGTGCATTCATAATATATTTTAGAATTATATAATTTATTATATTGAAAGATGCAATTTATTTATACTTAATCGTGCAATTACCTTTTCATATTAATAGATATACGATTCAATGTAAAATGTTTTGTATTTTTTCAAGATAACAAATCAGTATGGTTTTAAAATCTTACGATGAATCTTGTGATCTTGGAACGAATCATACGTAAACACACTTTTTAAACTAAGTTACTTGATTCTCCCTCCATATTATTTTTTGTTGGGTGCTATTTGATCGTTTTCAGAAAATGAGACTTAAATAGTCAAATATATTTTCGTGTGTAATTATTAGTGACATGAGATGTAATTTAAAAATATTTATAAGGAGTTCGTTTGAGAGGGTAAAATTATTTTTCATTCATTTATGAAATGAAGAAGCTATTATTCAATAAAAATTCATTGAATTCGATTCGCTATAGATATCAAAGCAAGTTTGAACATATTTTATATTTGGTAAAGGTTGAAATTGGCAAATACAAAAAAAAGATAAAAGTGTAAAAATGTCAAACTACTTCGACTGAACTCGTGTTCGTCTTGATTAAAGTTTTTTTGAGCTCGATTTAAACACAAATTTCAAAATTTGATAATATTTCAAATAAATTTGAGTAATTGTGTGCTCGACTCACATCTTCAAATAGAGCAAATAAATACTTCTTAGCACTCGTTCGCATGTACCAAATAGATTATTCTTCATTAAAAGTTCAATGAATTCTTTCTCAAATTTAGTTGATTCATGATGTTTCTTTCTTCTGTCTTTTATGTTCTTTATGCTTCCTTGCATTTTTGTTTGATTTGTTGCACATCATGTTGCATGTGCTTATCAATTTGTTTAATTTATTTTTTATGTACATTTTATTATTTATTGACGGATTGAATATAGTTTCTTATATTCTCACCCTTGATTTAAAAAGAAAAAATATTAAAATATATTTGAATGAGATGTTCTCACCGTGAAATGAAATATAATTTGAGTATGACGCTTTAACGTTTTGGAAGGGGTAATATTAATTTGTGTTAGTTATACCCCGTTTCATATATGACAAGTTTTTGTCAAAAATATTATATGTTCGATTCGATCCGTATATACTCCTATCCACAACCTATATTACCTATCAGAATGGATCTCATGTGCATCAAGTGCATCATGCATTTTATAGTGTATTTTAGAATTATGCAACTTATTTTACTAAACCCTGCAACTATCAATATAAAGAATAAAGTGCACGATTTAGTGTACAAAAATTACATATTTCAATACAATAAATTATATTATTTTAAAATATATTATGAAATGCACTCGTACACAGGGTGGATATAAGGCTAAGCTTACCTAACATGCAAACATATATTATTTTTTAATTTGGAATTTTTTTATTTTTATTTTTTGAAAGAATACCGTGTCTACATCTAAACACTCCACAACTACCGCATGAGAAGAGAGCCGTTGGATCTACAAATATCTCACACCATACCCTATTGCCATAATTACTTCTGTAATAAAATTTACTCCATTAGTATTTCTCAAATCATTTATGTGACAATGGCATACCTGTCACGGTGTCACCCATCTATCGTCATAATTAATTTATAAAAAAAAGTTCTTTTCTGATAGATAATGCTAATTTTTTTTAACCAAACTTTGATATAAAAACACATATATTTAATTAGATTAAGGGAGTTTTATGCATCCTGGTGAACCGTGACTTATAGTGAATTTTAGAATCATGCAATTTATTATACTAAAAATATAATTTTTCTATATTAAATTGTGCAACTATTAATATAAAAAAAAAATTGTACTCAAAAGAAACGTGCACATTTACTGTTTTCATGTGTTTTTGCGAGCGAATTTTTTATTAGTATTTAAAATGATAAAATAATTTTTAAAGATACGTGCAATAGATGAGAGGTAGATCTATAATACCCCTCTTTAAAAATTATTTTATCATTTGAAATACTAATAAGCAACTTGCTCACAGAAACTCGATAATAAAAGTGGTGTGCACGTTTTTCCAGGACGGATGTAGTATATTTTAGTATAAATAAATTATATATTTCAATATAATAAATTATATGATTCTAAAATACACTATAAATATATGGTACACCTAGATGCATATAAGACTTAACGATAGATTAAATTGAAGGTAAATTCATAGTTTTTAGTGTTTCCTTGTCACAATATTTTGGTTACCAACATTAATTTTTTATAATTCAATGCTTGGTTACTTCTTGTGAAATTTACTGTTGACGTTTATTCATTGTGAAATTGATTTTTTTTTACAGCATGACTTTATTACGATTAATACTTTTTTATAATATAAGTTATAATACTATTTAGTTATCATTACTAATACTTCATGTTGTAATATAAGTCACACTCTTCAGTTCAATTATCACAATTAATACATTTTAATAATATAACTTATAAAATCACACTGTTTAATCAATTTCACCGTTTTTTATGTGAAACTTGGGCAAGGTCTCATATACATTTGGTGTACGGATTTTAGATCCGTGCACTCACTTTGACTTGCCCATTTTATTGTGGATCCTTCTTTTCACCAATGGCGAGGTCTCATTTTTTTAATAGGTCACTCCTATACTCGAGTGCACGGGTGCACGGTCCGCACTTGGTGCACACGAGACCCATTCAAAACTTATTCACCATACATTTTACTAAATATTAAAATAAGCAATATAAAAAAATGTGACATTTTAAAAAGTAAATCCCGTGATTAAATTGTAAAAATGTTATTTCCTAATTATAGCTTTCTCACTTTTCTTTTTTATATATTATATGTCTCAAAATATATATTTCATTTCATAAATAGGAAAAATAACACTTCACTATCTATTATTTTTATTCTAACTTTTAACATATTATTATAAAATAATGTCATTCATTACTCCATACATTTTTTATCGAAAAAATAATCACTCAAACTCATGATCTCATGACATAAGCAATGATACTCTTACCGCTTAAGATATTCCACTTTGTCAAAATAAATTTCCATTGTATCTATTAATAATTCTCACTACAAAAAAAATAGAGGATTGCCTACAAAATTTTCAACAAATAGAGGATTGCCTAGGGAATATTTCAATTTGCCTAGACATTTTCATTCATAGGTAAAATTTGTCTACGGAATGTAATTCGTAGGTAAATTTATTTGTAAGTCATTTATAAACCATAAATATAATTGCCTAAAAAATGTAAATTGCCTAGGAAATTATCTTTTGTAGTTAATTAGTTTGCCTAGAAAAATTAGGAATGTGTAGGTAGTTTCTGTTGGGATTATACTAGAAAGTATGTTTTTTACTTTGTATAATCGAAACTGAATTTTCTAACTTATTTACTGAAATAAATTGTTTATCACTAATGCTTTAAATATTATCGAATGTTACATATATTTACTGCATAACTGTTCAAATAAGTCGTACGTGTTACATTGTAGTTAATTTAGTGATACCAGATCACAGAAGATTAAATTAACAGTCCTTTGTAACTAAAAGTACGTCATTCACGACCTAGATGGAAATGAACAACCCATCGTGAAAGGTTGAAGTGTAAGGCTCAGATTGACTTGTCTTGACCAAGAGATTACACTAGTGCATGACTGATGCACTGAATAGGACCTACAGGAGGATAAGTTCTTCAGAACTGAACAAGGAAGAATTAGACCTCAGTGGTTCGTTATTTCTTAATCTTCGTCCCTTAAATAAGATCATGTGGGATTGGTAACTATTGCTTTGACTTATCATGGGTAGCGAATCAGTGAGATTCAATACTTTTTATCTTGGACAATATTATTAGTCACATGTGATTGCTAAGATTTAATACGAAGAATCGTGTGCAAGTACGCTTGTTCGATTTGTCCCCTTGGGAGGTTCATAAGCTTTATCATACCAAATCTTGCAAGTGGAATTAATTTCCGGTATGGATAATAATGTTGAACCGTTCCTTGACCAAGGATAAAAGATATTAATTAATGGAAAACTATTTTAGTGGCTTGAATTAATTAATGAGCTAGATAATCTTAAACACGGAAAATAATGACCGGGAGCCATATTGACTGTAATATGGGTTAAGATGAATAGTGCAATATTAATTATGTAGTGAGATTAATTAATATTTATGGGCTTGAATAATATTGTGGCTCAATATTAGATATTCAAGGTCCATTAGAAGATCCAATCTTAATTCTCCTAAAGGCCCCCTAAGTAGCCCAACATATAGTCCAATAACTGAAAAAGGTGATTAAAATAAAATAAATGTTGTTGCTTATTTTTCCAAGAAAATTTCGAAAATTATAGATAAGATGGGAGAAAGATTTTCTTTGAATTTTGTTATGGAATGAAGATATGTATTCTTGGAATACAAGATTATCTCATTAAATTCAAGAAATCTCCCATTTGGTTATCTATAGTGATATTTTTGAAAATTTGAAAATATAGTGGGCAAGAAAGATTTTCTTGATTTTCTTGAAAAAATATTATGGAAGATATGTATTTCTTGAAATACAAGAATATCTCATAAATTCAAGAAGATCCAAATCTTGGATTCTTGACCCCATATTTTCGAAAATTTCCATAATGTAGATAAGGTGGGATTTTTGTGCAATATTATAATTATGAGAAAAAGAATATAAGAGATATATTCAAGATTTCTTGGAGATCAAGAAAAGATTTTCCCACATTGTTTTATCACTAAAAATTTGATCTATAAATATGGGTGATTCTTTCATTCTCAGTACAATTCCATGTGTTGGAAAAATTAGTAAATCCACAAAGGTGGTGCAACATAATTTATTTTCCTTTTGTTAAATCGTTCACAAGTGTCCTTCCACCGGATAGTCGAACGAGGGCTAAGAGAATACTTGGGAAATTCTTTTGGTTAGTCTAATCTGTTAGATCACTGTCATCCCAAGAGGTACGTTCACGTAAACTCGTAGAATTCCGCATGCGTAGGTTTTACGTGAATTATTATATGCATGATATGTTGGATTATTATTTGAATTAATATATGATTAATTCATGCTAGTAATAATTATAAGAATTAAATTTGTATTTAAATATTCACCCCGAATAGATCTGTGCAACTTATTCCCCAACAGTTTCATGGTAGGTAATTAGTTTACCTAGGAAATTATTTTGTGCAGGTAATTTTTCATAGATTATTAGAAAAATTTGTAGGCAAATCCTAGGCAATAGTCATTTTTAAGGACCAAATTATTTTTGTAGGAAAATTTCGTAGGCATTTGAAAATTTTGGTAGACAATTCTTCATTTTCTTGTAGTGTCTTACTCAATTCTCTTTTTAACAGGTCTTATTAATTTATGAAAGGTGCATGTAATACTTTGTGATACCCTTAATATACCTAACATAATATATCGCCTCAAGAATTTAAACTAAAATCGTTTCACAACTTTTCATATTTATTGAAATAATTTTGTAACTATCGATCTCTCTAATTTAGTTTTATATGTGTTCAGTTTATTCCAATTTAGTCACATACAGTCGGAGGTCAATTAAAAATACCCAAAATGATGTTTTTAGTCGTGTGTTGGTCACGCGCCACTAATTTTCGTTGGAAGTTGTCGAGTCGACTTTTTTTGCATATGTGGCATGTCAAATGTGTAATTTCACACAAATTCATAAAAAGTTAAAAATACCCAAAATGATGTTTTAGTCAACACGCTTCCAAATTTTCGTTGGAAGTTGTCGAAATTTTTTTTTTACGCATATGTGGCATGTCAAATGTGTAATTTCACACAAATTCATAAAAGTTGACCAACAGAAATTTATTCGAATTAATTGTCCATTTAAATTTAAATACAAATTTAATTCTACAATTATTACTAGTGAATTAATCCTATATTAATTGAAATAATAATCCAACAACAAATCATCCATATAAACAAGCCACATAAATCCTACGCATGCGGAATTGCTAGAAATTTACGTGAACTAACCTCTTGACGATCAAGACAGCAGAAATAAGACGAGCAACATTCCACGAACAAACCCAAAGTCCTTCTCAAAGTATTCCCACGTCATTGTTCAATAATCCGGTGGGAAGATGCTCACGAACAATTAACAAAAGGGAAAAATAAAATTATGTTGCACCACCTTTGTGGATTTTTAATTTTTCTAACACATGGAATTATATTGGGGATGAAAAATTCATCTCCTATTTATAATATACAAGGGGGGCGAAAATTTCTAGGGTATAATGCCCGATGGGAAATTTCCTTGTATCTTCTTCAAAATACAATCTTGAATATATTCAATATATTCTATTTTTCATAATTAAATCCCAACAAAATATCCCCTTATTAATTATAGGAGATTTTCGAAAATCTCATATAGGAAAGAATTAAGATTTTGACTTTTCTTAAATTTATGGGATAATCTTGTATTCCAAGAATACTTATCTTTTTCCATAAAATCTTTCCAAGAAAATCAAAAAATTTTTTCTTTTCTTCCCTATATTTTTTGAAAAATAAAAAAAATTAACAACAATATTTTTTTTATTTTAATCAACTTTTTCAATTATTGAACTTTATATTTGGGCTACTTGAGGGGTCTTTAAAAGAACTAAGATTGGACCTTCCAACTTTGAATTATCAATATTGAGCCACAATATTATTTAAGCCCATTAATATTAATTAATTTCACTATATAATTAATATTGCACTATCCATCTTAACCCATATTAATGTAATATGACTCCCGATTATTATTACCCGTGTTTAAGATTATTCAGTCCATTAATTAATTCAAGCCACTGAAAAGCTTTATATTAATTAATATCTTTTTTTTGAGTAAGAACAACTCAACATTATTATCTACATCGGAAATTAATTCCACTTGCAAGATTTGGTATGATAAAACTTCTGAGCCCACCAAGGAGACAAATCACGCAAGACGTACTTGCACACGATTCTCCGTATTAAATCTTAGCAATCGTCATGTAACTAATAATATTGTCCAAGATACAAAGTATTTAATCATATTGATTCTCTACTCAACATAAGTCAAACCAATAATTATTAATTTCACACGATCCTATTTAAGGAACGAAATTAAGAAATAACGAACCACTGAGGTCTAATTCTTTTATATTCAGTACTGAATAATTTATCCTCGTTGTAGGTCCTATTAAGCGCATCATAATGCACTAGTGCAATCTCTTGGTCAAGACAAGCCAATCTCAGTCTTAAACTTCAACCTTTCACGATGGATTGTTCATTTTCATCTAGACTGTGAATTTGTACTTATTTACAAGGAATTGTTAATGTGATCTTTTGTGATCTGGTATCACCATATTAACTACAATGTAACACGTACTATTATTTGAACAATTGTGCAGTAAATATATATAACATTAATTCATATTTAAAGCAACAATGATAAATAATTTAATTTCAGTAAATAAGACATAAATTCAGTTTAATTATACAAAGTAAAAACATATTTCCCAGTATAACCCCAACATGGCCGACACACAACTAAAACAACATCGTTTGGGTGGTTTTAGTTGATCTCCGGTAGCCTGAGACTAAATTGAAACAAATTGAATATATATGAAACTAAATTTGAGAGGTCGATAGTTAAAGAATCCTTTTAATAAAGTTGGAAAGTTGTGGGACGATTTTGGTTTAAATCCCTACAGCGGTACCGCCTCATATATATGGTAAAAATTTGTGTGAACCCGAATTCTCGTAAACTTTTTTTCTTCAAATATCATTATTATGTATACGCATTACCACTGTTATGCATACACAATATCTCTGTTATTTATATGCACCATCATTGTATAAAAACTGTTTCATTTTTAATAGTAATAGTGTATGTACATAATAGTAATAGTATGTATTTATAACAATGTCACTGAAAAAAAAATTACGTCAATCCGAATTCACACCTACTCTCTATACATTTAGCTAGCCTCAACATACACATATTGAAGAATAAATTTTGGATGAAATTTGTTCATAGTAAAAAATTTATACTTTTTTTTTTTTTTGACAGAAGAAATTTACACTATTATATATAAAATTAATATTATTATATTTATAAATTAATAATATCATAATATTAATATTAATTTATAAATGTAATAGTATGAATTTGTGTACATCAAAAGCCTATATATCTCAACATTTATTAAAAATACAACATATGTGGTGTATACATATGAAAGGAATCCGTGTGTAGGGATTTAGGAATGGCCCACCACAAAACCCAACATAATTTGATACATATTGCCTTTTTTGTATTCCACTTGTGGCCCCTTTATCTCATACCACTTGTCCCCTCTTTCCTCCCCCCGTCTTCTTAAATAAATTAGGGCCCGTTTGGGAACTCAAATTGTTGCAATCAAGATGGGAATATCTGTTGGTGGTGAACTCAAAGTGTTGGATTTCTCACTCAGATTGTTTCTCATTCCTTTCAGTGTAGCATCCATCTGGATTACAGTCAACACTAAACAGGATAACATTGATTATGGCAAATTGGAGTTCAATGATTTTGTAGGCCTCAAGTAAGAATTTTCATTTCTAATTTTCTCTCACTTGAAATTAATTCTTCTGCCTTTTTTTCTAATTTATTATATGTGATTGGAATTTGGAAAAGGTATATGGTTTGTATCAGTGCTGTTTCAGCTGGATATGCACTTTTTGCTGCTGTGTGTTCTTACCTCAGATGCTTGTTGACTAAAGCTTGGGTCTTCTTTGTTACTGATCAGGTAATTTTGTTTCACCTTTTGTAAAATGTTGTGGAGAAAAAATGATATGATTTGATATTAGGATGTAAATGAATTGAATGTTATTGAGTGATATTTGATTAAAGCTAAGTCTATTAAACTCACGGTGCTTTTAGAAGTCTAGTTATTCTGTTACATATATGCCTAAAATATTTTTATTTTAAACCCAGCCCACCCCCCAAAGTATTACAAATGCTCAACTCCATTTTAGAAGACAAGATTCCTAATTATTTGAGCTCATTCAGCCGTTCATTTACAAAAACTTTGGGTCCACCCCAAAATTAAATAATAATCTGGGAAGGCGCATCCACGACTTCTCTCTCCTATCTTCCAAAAATATAAAGTATAAAATATTGAAAAAAAATCTTCATGTTTAAAGGTTATGATTTTTTTAATTAATTTTAATATTTTTGTTTATTTATTGTTTCTTTGTTATTATTTTACTTGTTGAAATAAACAGACTCATACCATGGATTGTCAATCTTATTAAAATTTGAAGTCATTTAGTATTTCAAATAATAACTACCGAAATAGCCTAGGTTAGTGTATTTGGCTATTTGGGGACTTGGGGTATTACCAATTTACCACATCTCAGTGGTAATTAGTTAAAATTAGTTTGAAATAGAAATTCAAACAAGGTCAACGTATTAATTCAGTTACTCGAAAATTAAAGCTTTCTTTTTTATTTTTTAATTAGTAATTGAATCTCATCATTTTTTTAACAGGAAATTGAATCTCATCATTAGTATATGCTACAAATTTAATTTTATGAAGAAGTAATTTATTTTATTTTCACAATTTTAGAATTTTAAATGAAGAACCAACATTTTACAAAGTGTTTACTCTTCAACCAGAATTTTAGATGGATTATACGAATTTAGATTCAATTAGTGATAAATTATATATTGTGAAGTCTCATAGGACCGCAACTTAAGTGAACATTAAAATAATTTTTAAAAATATGAAATCTAATGTTTATAAGTGTACTTTTTAGCCCACCCCACTACTAAATCCTGGCTCCGCCCCTGATTTTAGAACCATGCAATTAATTATACTGAACAACTATTAATATGAAAAAATAATTGCACAATTCAGTATAAATAAGCTGTATCTTTCAGTATAGCAAGTAGCATGGTTCTTAAATGCACTATAACTCGGTGCACCTGGATGCACATGAGATCCACTCTTTAATTAAATATAATTTGGTTTTAGTGTTATGCATACACAGTATCGCTGTATACGACATTAATATTTTAAAAAACAGAGTTTATTGTAAATTGGAGTTTACATGTTTGTCAATGTTATTTGGAATATTATGATGTTTTGGAGAATGTGTTCAAAAATAGAGGTTGAATTGTTACATATTTTGAGCCAGAGCTCTGTGACAATTTTTAAGTTTTTTACAAGTAAAAAGAAATGTTGAAATTGTTGATCAATTTCATCTCAAGTCGTTTTCCATATTAGTATTGGTTAACTTAAATCTTACTGTCATATTAAATGCATAGTAAATTATGGGAGGCGTTTGGTTGTGGAATCAATCCACCTCAACCAAGATATATTTATTATATCTTCCAATTACTGAATCTTGTTGGGGGTCATTAACGTCTTCCAACTATGTCCCATTTGGTCCCTTCAAAAAAAAAAAACAATGTCCCATTTGATAGGAAGCATTAATGACAAAACTTCCTTACCCAAAGAAAAAATAAACATATGAGATCTTCTAGTTTTCAAATAAAAAATCTACTCCCTCCCTATCAACAAAAATATGGTTTCATTTTCATTTTTGGTTTGTCCCAGATTATGGTCCTCTTTCTTATATAAAGTGTGTAAATTGTTTAAAATACCCTTGTTTGATGTACATTGGGATTAAACATTGTTGTTTTTGCATTCAATAAATAAGGGTATATTAGAAACTTTATAAGGAAATTCAGAATCCCAAGGTTTACAATACCCATGTTTAATGTACATTGGGATTAAACATTGCTGTTTTTGTAAATAAGGGTATATTAAAATTTTTATTGGTAAATTAGAATCTCAAGCACAATAAATAATATTTTATTGGTTTGTATAAATAAAAAAACGGAAATCATATTTTTGGGACGGAAGGAGTATTAAATTGCACCATCAAACGCTACCCCAATTATTTTGGATTAAAGACTCGGTTTGTTTGTTATTCCCTCCTATCTGAATGTTTGTCTTTCTAGAAAAGATTTTTGACCCATTATATTTGTTATTTTACATAATCTATGAGAGTTAAATATTTCATTTCAATCTTACGGCTCTACTTGCTTTTGTGGTAGTTGAATTAAATGAATGTATAAATGGCGATGGAGCTAAATAAAAGGGTAAAATTGTCATATTAAATGAATTATTTTCTTAATTCTTGTAGAACAATTTTAGACGAAAAACATTTTGGGTTGGAAGGAGTATTAATGTACACCGTGGATACTTATAACAGGTTTTGGCATACCTAATGGTGACATCAATGGCAGCAATGGTGGAGTTTGTGTACTTGGTATATAATGGGGATCAAATGGTCACATGGAGTGAAGCTTGTGAATCTTACAGCAGCTTCTGTAATAGATTGAAAATAGCTTTGGCTTTGCATGTAATTGCAGTTTGTTGTTTCTTGGTTTTAGCTGTAATATCTGCTTATAGAGTGTTTAGGACATTTGATCCCCCTCTTCTTTCATGTAAAGATGAGGTTGAACAAGAAAGGACTTAGAATTTTTCTATGCGATGTAAGACGGGTTATGAGATAAATCTGTATTAAATGTAAGGAATGGCTATTGACATCTCCAACTTTTGTTGAGCTTTATAGGTGTGTTTAATGGTACATGGTACTGAAATGTATTGTACATATGGGTGTATTTAATAAAGAATTCAGTATGTGTGAGTTCGTTTTAGAAACGGAGTTTTATTTAATCAATATGGTGAAGGACACAAATGGATTAAGTTGCTAAGGCTTTGTCTGGTTCAAATATAGACTCCTTTTGTCTTACAGAATTAGATCCGACACAAAACTCATTGACAATTTTTATATTAGTTTAATGTTGATAAAATAAATAAATGGCTCTTTTGCTTCATCAACACTTCAAGAAGAGAAAACTTATTATAGAATTCAAGATATGGATGGAAAAATATGACCTAGTGGAAATCTAAAAATGAAAGAACGAAACCAAATGTATTTGGTAAAACAGACAATCAAGATATCCATTCTTTTCATGAAACTATGTGTACTCCCTCCATTCTAGTGTACTTTTATATTGCAAAGAAAGTAAATTGTTTAAAACATGTTATACAATACTATTATTTAATGAATATTACTTTAGCATATGAAGAAATATAAAGTACTTGCTAAGTGTGTGTATTTATAAATAAATATAAAAACAGAATACCTTAGAACATAAATAATTAATTAGGGATGTGATCAGTCAAACCGTTCGTGAACTACTTGGAGCTGCGATTCGATAAAAAAAACACATTTAAACTCTTTTAATAAGACTCGTTAATATAAATTAACCAAATTCAAACTCAATAATATTCTATTTATTAACTCATTACTAAGCTCGTGAACAAACTTGTACAACTTGACGTTATTTATGATTTTCACACTTAGGATTTAAATTTTAATATGTAATTTAAAATGTTTAATTAAATGGAATTATCAGTATTTTCATAATTGGACCGGCGATCAAACCGGACTGGACACTGGTTGACGGTTCAACCGGTTGGACCGATTGAAATCGATTGAATCAGCGGTCCAACCGTTAAAATGATCCCTATCTATTTTTTAAAAATATTTTATTATATTAAAAACAAAATAAATATGCACTTATGAAACTTTAAAATGATAGTAATTTATAAGTTTCATATTGAAAATAAACAAAATAGAATCATAAACAATATTATACAATACAATTTAAAATAGGGACAATAGAAATTAGGATTAAGTTTTAAATTTAAAAAAATTATAAAAAATTAAAAATCGGTTCAATCGTTTTCCCGATTTTGACTGGTTTTTTCGGTTCAACCGTAAAATAATTTTCGATTCCCGATTCAACACGGTTCTGAAAACAATGAAAATTATACAGTTATGTAGATCGAGTATAACATTTGGAAAAAAAGACACACTTGCATGAGACGGTCTCACAGTGAGACGGGTCATAAGTTGCGCATTGACGATTTAACACTTTGGGAGGGGTGTGTGTGATTTGTACTAGGTTGTCTGCCCTCATGCATTTGATCGTCTTTATGAAGCCTTTAAAAAAATATATACATATATAAAAATATATATATATATATATATATATACTTTTTAATGAATTAATGAATAATTTAACTTGGACAAAAACTTGTGTGAACCCTTATGAACCAGGTCTATACATGAACTATATCACTATTATGCACAAATTCTATTACTTTTATACCTAAAATTATCATTATTTACAAAATATATTTTTTAAATATAAATAATTTTTATGCATAACAGTAATATTACGTACACATTGCAGTTATATTGAAGAACTATAATTCACGGTGAATTTTGGGTTAAAAAACTTGTGAACTAACAATATATTTGATAAATTAAACTCGAATTCAACTTGATAATGAAATATTAAGCTCAAGCACTGTAACATCCGGTTCGGCTTGACTATTTTCTAATACATTATTAACAATAACAGACGAAAGGACCAAAATTTGGAGGTCATCCAATTTTTAGGACTCTTAAGATAACTATCTACGACGTAAGTCAATTTATTTATGTAATATTTAATTTACAAGCAGAGAGGAGATTCGATATATAAAACTGGCACATAGGAGCAAAAAAATACTGGTAAAAAAAAAATCTCCATACAACACTAATCGCATCAAAACTTACAAAATATATTTAAATTTTTGGTATATCGAAATTTTTAGAAGTATCAGTAAGCATAATTAGAATATTAGGTATTTTGATACTGAAATATCAAAATAAATTCATTGTTTTCGGTAAAATTATTATTTTGAAATCTTAAATTGTATATCAATAACGCATATGAATTTTGATATATCGAAAGTTTGATATAGAATCATATATACTAATTCTTTTCTATGACATTGTATTTACCGATATCGTTCATGAAATTTCGGTTCAATATTGATAAATATTTTTCGATACGATATGAATTTTCACATATCAAAATTTTTGATACATTATATAAATGGAATGAAATTTTCGATATGCATTACCAAATCATCCCTAATCATACATCTCATATTAAGTGATTGGCTGAGTCTTCTATGCAAAGTGCACCGTGCACTCATATGTATTTTAAAATTATACAATTTATTATATAGAAATATGCAATTTGTCTACACTGAATCGTGCAATTATTAATATAAAAAAAATAATTGCACAGTTCAGTGCAAATAAGTTGCATCTTTCAGTATATCAAGTTGCATAATTTTAAAATGAACTATGAGCACAGTACACCTGAATGTACATGAGATCCATTCATCATGATTTTGCTGATGTTGAAGCTGTGAAGGATGTAATTTGTTACGACGATGCTGCTGAACGTGAGGTGTATATGAACTTTTTTTTTTTCAATATCTAGTTAAAATTTTTAAGCTAAAGTTGACAAAAAAAAATAAATAATAATAATAATAATCTTCTTAACTTCAATTTGCTATATCAATAAGCTTATTATAGTTCTTGTTTGATGATAAATTGATAACTATATTAAATTTTAAACATATTGGGATAAAACTGTTAAAAAATAAGAGTGACGTTGGGAACGTTGTGATATATATAAATATTGTGTGAGTCTCATGTGCATCTGGGTGCACCTTGCACTAATAATACATTTTAGAAGCATGTAACTATGTAAAATTGAAACGTGCAACTATTCCAAACAAAAACATACAACTATATTTTTATATTAACAGTTGTATTTTTTTGTGTAAATAAGTCACACTTTTTAGTATAAAAAGTTGCACGCTTCTAAAATGCACTATGCGTGCATATACACCCGAGTGCATACAAAGCGATAAATATTTGATAAATCTTCAATTGCGCATGTGCTAGAATGAGATGAGTCAGCACCACGTTGGCTATCTGTTCATTCGCATTAGCAATTTTGAAGGGAAAAAATATAACAGATGATAGATTTGTAAACTTCTTATATTTTATAATAGGTCGATTGGCCAAATAATTAAATCTAGCTTATATATTTGTTTTTTCATTTATTTTAATACGATTAAATCTTATATGTATTCAAATGCGCCATTTATTTTTAGTGTAATTTGTTATATTGAAATATGCAACTTTTATATTGAATCGTACAACTAAATTAATAGTTGCACAATTCAGTGTAAAAGTTGCATCTTTTAATATAATAAATTGTATAATTACAAAATGCACTATGAGTGTACATTGCACCTGGATGCATATAAGATTTAATGGTACTAAAATTGATAAAAAAATAAAAAATATGTGTTAGATTTAATTATTTAGCCTTTTTGGAAAGATAATATTAGAATTGTAAAAAACTAAAAATTATGAAAAATCATGATAAATTTATGAGTAACACCCCAAATCAATATGACTCATTTTGAGGGATGAGTTGACCCGAATTTTCACTCAATTCCCATTCTCACTCTCACGCCACCGCTTCGCGCTATTACCATTAATCTTGTTGTTGTTGATGCTTCAATTCTGATTTTTTTTAATATAAATTGTGTCTTCACTAGGGACATTGATAATTTTTTTTTTCATAACAATAATTTTTTTTTTCATAATAGTAATAGTTTATGTGTATAATAATGATACTTAGTTTCTCTTACAGTGGCAATGATAGTGTTCATGAGTAACATTGATAGTTTTTTTTACTACCATTAATAGTTTTTGTGTGTATTGACGATCTTTTTTTTTTTGCATACCAATAATAATTTAATAGGGTTACTGGTGTGTCAATATTAATTCGGCTCAAGCACATTAATATCTCATCCGCTTATATGAAGAAGCCCAACTAGATTACGGGGCTGAGATGGACCCTAACTCGCCCAGCTCGACAATAATCGCAAAAGCTTGCCCACTCGAGATGGACCCTAGCTCGTTAAGAAAAGGTCGAGACTGCCACCCCCGAGTATCTCAGTCATCAAGCTCTTAAAAGGTCTATTGAAAATAACAAAGGGTCAAGAGCTCAGTATGAGCTCGCTCAGTAAGCTCAGAATCGCTCGTCATGAGCTCTCATGGAACTCTAGTTCGTCAAGAGCTCCTCAAAGAGCTCTCATAGAGCTCACAAACTAGCAAATGGGGGCCCGCTCAATGAGCTCAGTAAAGTCCAATACGAGCTCCTCATAGAGCTCCCATAGAGGTCTTTTATCCAAGTTCTATCGGAAGGTACAACAGGTACAATGTCCGCCGCTAGGAGTTAGCTTGTACGTAGGGGAGTTAATGCCGCAGCGTGGTACTAAGTCAGGAAAACCTTCCAAAGCTAAGTCCACGGTTTGAGCTACAAGACGACAACTTTGGTCACATGATTTG
This sequence comes from Stenogyne calaminthoides, assembly GCA_037126765.1. Classification (NCBI taxonomy): domain Eukaryota; kingdom Viridiplantae; phylum Streptophyta; class Magnoliopsida; order Lamiales; family Lamiaceae; genus Stenogyne; species Stenogyne calaminthoides. The sequence continues at coordinate 21,674,019 of JBBCBC010000026.1, read as the reverse complement.
GGGAAAGATTAGAGAACTACGGAGAAGGACTCAGGGGACTTGCCAGGTGTCGCACTACTAGCTAAAGCGAGCTCTCAGGAGATGTCGGAAATTAATGTAAAATGAAGTACCAGACATTAAATGGAAGGTTGACCATTTGATGTCCTGACAAGAAAGACGGAGAGTGAAATACACTCTCCCATGTAGTATAAATATGGGCACTTAAGACCCAAAAATGATCCGAAAAATATCTATACAAGAGGCAACATTTGCCCTAGTCTCTGTGCAATTTACTTACGCTTTCAACCTTTAAATTCTTCAATGTTCAATCCGTTGAACATTATTGTTTGATTAGTTAGTTACCACAAAAAACCATATTCCACACAATTAATCTATTTAAACTAGCTATCAACAGTTACAATGAGAGTTTTTATACATATTAATGATAATTTATATGTATAATAGTGATACTTAGTTTAAAATACAGTGATAGTGATAGTTTTTCAGAGTAACAATGATAGTTTTTCTAAGTAACAGTGATAGTTTTTATGTGTATTGGTGATAGTTCGCTGGAAATGGAAACGCAAATTCCTCCAACAATTAAAAAAAAAAGATGAACCTACGGTGGAGATTTTCAGTGACTGTGAGTGCAGAGTTGTTTACGGTCGCTTTAGGCGCGATTCGTGTGAAGAAAGTCTGTCGCTTTAGACTCTATTCGGATGACGGAGAGGGACTTTTTCGCAGCGACGCGTGTGAGGAGAAGAGAGAGACGCGAAATAGAAAATTAACTAAAATGCCATATATTTAACCCGTTTATAATGTATGAGTCATATTTGACCCAATTCATAGCATAAACCAGGTCTATATAAGTTTTTATCTAAATTTATATATTTTTCCTCTATTCAAAACATTGAATTTATAGTAAAAAATTAAAATCAATATTTATTTTATCTCATATTCTATTATTAATTTTTGTGAGTAAGTTTTCAGTGAAATTTGTTCTTATTATAAAAATACATACTATTATATTTACAAATTGAGTTGGTATACATCCGTTTTAGCGAGCGAGTTTGATATTAGTAACTGAAATAATAAAATGACTTTTAAAGAGGGTGTATGATATGACCTTTCATCATCTATCACACCCTTTCTTAAAAATCACTTTATCATTTTAATTATTAATACAAAACTCGCTCACTAAAACGCGTGCAAAAAGTAACTGTGAAAACTAATTTGAGACGGAGGTAGTAGTACTTATCATACAAATTATCAACTTTATAGGACGAATACTACTTTCACTTTATTTCGACACTCAACATATTTGATGCAATTCTAAATTAATTGATAGCATAAGAAAGAAAAAAAAAGATTTGATAAAATATTCGTAACATTATTATAGGAAAATTCCAAAAAACAAAAAAATGGTTCATAACAATGTTGTGTTCGATATAATAATTCATGATTAATCGGACACGTAAGAGCGACACGTGTAATATTTATTAAAATAATCATGCTCAATGGACGAGTATTCGCTACTCAGATTAGGAAAGAGGAATTAAATGAGCCAAGTCAAAAAGACTCAGACAGCCTGAAAGGCTCGGATATCCTGAGGGTCAGTATACTCGCAATTTCCGAGATCCCCCGAAGGCTCGGATATCCCGAGGGTCATGATGCTCGCGACCCTGCACATCCCGAAAGGCTCGAGATATCCCGAGGGTCAAGATGCTCGCGGCCCGCATATCCCGAAAGGCTCGAGATATCCCGAGGGTCAGTATGCTTTCGCGGCCCAGATATCCTGAAACCCTCAGATATCCCGAGGGTCGATGATGCTCGCAAAGACAACATTCAAAGACTCAGGCATCCCGGCGGGTCGAGTGCTCGACACTCAGATATCCCGAAGACCCGAACATCCTGAGGGCTCAGTGTGCTCGAGGAGGACAGTAATCCAGCATAAAACTGACATGGTTAAAGGGGCGAACAAAGCATCCAACCGAACAAAAGATTAATTTGGACGACCAAAAGAGTGCCTTACAGACAAGTAAGCTCCAAGATCAATCTAGAAGACGAAGTTGGGAACGTGGCAATATCACCGGATTCTTACATGATCCAAGTCTCCAAATCATGCTTGCCAACCCAAATTTATGCTTGTTTGAGTGCTATAAAAAGAAGAAAAAAGAAGAAGAGAAAGGTTCAGAAAAATTTCCCAGAAAAAGCTACACCCACACAAAAAATTCTCCAGAGAGGTGAGGAACAGAAAAATCCGAGTGATTATCCACATATACAGAAACCCTAGCACTCAAATGCTAACTCTCCAAATTATCTTCATCTGTAACGATTCATCTTCATAAGATGTATCAAATATTATGCGGTAAAGCTCGTAATACCACATCCCGGCTTGGTATGCCCCGTGAGTAGTCATTTCCTGATTTAACCGGGTCAACAAATTCATCTTATTTACAGTTTATTTTACACGTGCATGTTTTGTTTGTGAGTCGTTCCCAAATTAGCAACATAATACTCTTCGTAAAAAACGACTCGCGACAACTGGCGCTAGAAGGAGGGTACTTCACCAAGAAACCAACCCATACACAAACCCTTAGTGAGCCGAGGCAGAGAAAAGAAATAAAATGCCTCAATCTAGGAATACACAAACAGAGAGGTCAGGGCAAAGTCGACCTCATGACCGGAAAGAGGCTCAGCGCCAGCCTCATAAAGATCAGGAAGTGGAGATTACCAATCTTGAGGATAGTGCAAATGATCCGGCGGCCACAACAAGGGCCATCACTTTCTTGCTGCGAGCGCATAAAGAGAGGGCTGAAAAAGAGTTGACCAAATTAGAAACTCGAGAACATGAAGAGCGACGCTCGCGTACACCTGATAGCGAGCAAGTTAAAAAGAAAATTGCGAAGCGGGCAAGTAAAAAAGCCGATGATACGTCTGATGATGAACAGCCTCAAGGTTCTAGACCATCAGCGTTTGGACGTTTGAGGCTCTCCGCCAAAGACCGAATCGGCAATAATAGGCGACAGGATCCAGGAAAGGAACAGCCAATAAAAATGCCCGCACATTCAGATCTTCATGATCATCCGCAGGCCGAACAAAAATCGACGGGAACAAAATTGTCTATCCATCATCGATTGGGTAGTCAAGCACGGACTTGGAAAGGGGGACTGCCCCATCACGAGCATGACCCACTGGGTCCTCATGATGGGAAACAGCCCCGATCTAAGTCTGTCAGTTCCACAAAAATTGCGGAAATGCAAAAAGCCATCGAGGGTTTACAGGCCGACCTGGCCGCGACCAAAGGCCACCCTCGAGCGAGCACAATACCCTGCTCGCCATTGTCACCGGCTATCATGGCGACTGAAATACAAGAGAAAGTGGCGAAGTCCCGACCGCCAATTCCCATATTCGATGCTGAGTCTGACCCTCATGTCCATCTCAGCAAGTACTCAGATTTTATGATCGCGATGGGAGCCACAGACGCAACACATTGCCGATCATTCCCCATGACTTTGGGTGATCGGGCACATAGATGGTTTTCTACTTTGCCAGCTGCGTCTATCACATCTTTCGCCCAATTGGGACAACAATTTCTGTCCCACTTTTCATCCATGTGTGCTCGCCCAGCTCCAAAACAAAGGCTGGCACATTTCTCCCAACTAAAAGGTGAGTCTGATCGAGCATACATAGAAAGATTTGATAAATGTTTGTATGATGGAGCCCCCGTCGAAGAGGATGCCAAGATCCTCGCGGTGGTCGGGGGCCTGACCCTGAATACTGATATGTGGAAGGCCATGCACCAAGACTGGCCGAACACATACTCAGAATTCCGAGAGCGAGCGGCCAAAAGTTATCCGGACTTTTAGCTTCCGTAAGCCGGTTTATATCACGAACTGGAGACAAATGCAAACCTTTCTTTGATACATTAAAGAAAGAGAGATTCCAGTGGACCGAGCATTGCCAAAATGCATTCGAATCATTGAAGCGAAGCACTTTGCGGATACTCGGACATCGCCTAAGCTTTGCCCCGCGCGAACAACTCTATCTCAGATCTTGCCGCATCCAAACATGCAATCGATCTTTGTGCTCGTGACGAAAGCGAAGGGACCATACACTTTCCCATTTACTATGTAAGCCAAGTGCTTAAAGAAGCCGAAACTCCCAGATCCTCCATCGGAGAAATTAGCATATGCTTTCTGCGCCATGAGTGTTCAAAATTACGACCATATTTTTTCGATCACTTTCGGTCGGCATCGACCACTTTCCCATTCTTGAAGTCCTCCAATCACCGTGACATCGCCGACAGATTACTCAAGTGGGCGGTGGAGTTAGGACACTTCGATTATTCGTTTAAGCTCCGCGAACAACAATGAAGGGCCAGGCTATGGCCGATTTCATGGTCGAGTTAACATATCCTCAAATGCTCGAAAAAGCTATCGACCAACCATGGCATATGTACATTGATGGCTCATCAACAAGTTCAAGAGCCGGAGCAGGCGTAGTTCTCATCAGCCCAACCAGGCAAACATTTACAACAACCATCCGTTTTGATTTCCCAGCCACAAATAATGAAGCCGAATATGAAGCTTTGATTGCTGGACTACAGATGGCAATGACGATGGGAATTCTGAGGCTGATGATCTACAGTGATTCTCAGATAATCGTTTATCAAGTAACAGGCGAGTACGAGGCTCGAGGCGAACAAATGGTACAGTATCAGCAACTAGCAAAAGAGTTGCTCGAGCATTTCGAACAAGTTTTCATAGAACAATTACCACGATTGGGTAATTCGTTCGCTGATGCCTTGGTACGCCTGGCAACAGCAGAAGGAGTGACGAACACAACGGACATTGTGGTCGTCACAACTTGTTCGCCATCAGTTCCCAGAGCTATGATCGCTCAAGTGACAAGCGAACAAGAAACTTGGATGACTCCAATCCTGAGCTACTTAAAAAAGGGATTTCTCCCTGAGAACAAGGCCCAAGCTACTCGCCTCAGATTACAATCTACTCGTTATACTATCATAGACGAGCAATTGTACAAAAGAAGCTTCTCACTTCCACTGTTGAAATGTATTACTCCTGAAGAGGGTCGTGTACTTCTGGAACAAATCCATGAAGGAGTATGCGGAAATCATACAGGTGGGCTCGTCCTGCCGCACAAAAATAATCGCATAAGGTTATTATTGGCCAACCTCAAAAAAGATTCGGCTCACAGATGCTCATGGCGTGCCACAAAAAAGCAGTACATGCTCCACTTGTTCATAGCCCACCTGAAGAATTAGTGTCAGTTTATAGCCCATGGCCATTTGCTAAATGGGGGATCGATTTGATCGGCCCATTTCCTACTGGCACGTCGGGAGTAAGATATGTTGATTATTATACTAAATGGGCGGAAGCCGAAGCCATTGTCAAAATTACCGAACAAAGAATGTGGAATTTTGTTTGGAAAAATATCATTTGTCGTTTTGGACTCCCCCAATCATTAGTAACTGATAACGGCAAACCGTTCGATGGAAGTGAATTCAGACAGAACTGTGCTCGCTGGGGGCTAAAAAAGCACTACTCAACTCCGTACTATCCCCAGTCAAATGGACAAGTTGAGGCCGTTAATAAAATCATCAAGCATACCCTCAAGGCCAGACTTGATAATTCCAAGGGGGGTGGATGGGCTGAAGAGTTGCCTGAAATATTATGGGCCTATCGAACAACTTTCGTAACATCAATCTATGGAGACCCCGTTTGCCTTGACATTTGGTGCGGAAGCTGTTATACCCGCAGAAATCAGGATTCCAAGTCATCGAACAATGACTTTTGGAGAGCACATCAATGACCAAGCGCTCGCCCTGAGTGCAGACCTGTTAGAAGAAAGAAGGACGGAGGCTGATTTCAAGAATGCTATGTATAAAAAGAGATCAGAGAAGTTCTACAACTCCAAAGTCCGAACACGCAGGTTCAATGTGGGCGAGCTGGTTTTAAGGTGGGCAACGGGGGTATCAAGTGGTGTGTTCGGCCGAGCATGGGAAGGTCTGTTCAGAGTTACAGAACGTTTGCTAAACGGGGCCTATGACTTGGAAGACCTGAATGGAGTCCCATTGTCCTACTCGTGGAATGCATAAAATTTGAAAAAATACTATCAATAATAGCGAGCATAGTTGGCCGAACAAAATCGTCCACACAGCTTTAGCGAGCATAGTGTTGGCCGAACAAAGTCATCCACGCACTTGAAGCGAGCATAGTATCGGCCGAACAAAATCGTCCACACAGCTTTAGCGAGCATAGTGTTGGCCGAACAAAGTCGTCCACGCACTTGAAGCGAGCATAGTCAGCCGAACATAATGGCCGATGTAGTTGAAACGAACATAAATGGCCAAACATAATCAGCCATTCAGTTCAAACGAGTAGGATAATCCTGAAAGAGGAACACATTATGTTCGATACATATTTTCAGGAAAGAAATGCTGGCCAGCACTATCGAAAGACAGAAGATACGTGTCAGATCGAGTTGTCAACAGAAGATACGTATCAGAACGAGTTGACAAGTGGTGGCAGCCAAGCAGGGACGAGTCAATCTTTAAGCAAGAGTCGCTTAAAAGTTCGAACATATGTCAAAAGGAGCAAAAAAGTAAGAGCCAAAGACCGTTAGTTATGCCAAAGAAGAATTGGGATAGTTCTATAAATAGGGGCATATTGATAGCTGAAAAAAATAGAGAAAAACATATGAAGAAGAAAAAAAGGAAAAATATTACAATTCTCGGATGAGGTTGGTTTAGTATGCCCCAGACGTAGAAGAATCCAAAATCGATTCAAAGAAACATTCAAATTAATCGAAAGATCTGCTCGACACGAGCCTTTTACCCCATATACATCATGAGCACGGTGGAAGCTCGCGTTGGGACTCAAGATGCTCGGCAGAGTTATGGTTGCCACTCCACGCTACTCACCGCTATGCAAATAGTAAGTCATTAGTCCCCCCATGCATCCCCAAAATCTCCTCCGGGGGGATGTTATAGTGTCCGCTCGAAGCAATATGCGGACGCTGATGCTCAGGCATCTATTAAAGGGGACGGAATGGTGCGAGCTGAACGTTTTGCTCGCACCTGATATAGGCGAGCAGGCATGCTCGCCACATGCTCATGTCCGCAGCCTCCCGCATAATCACAACTTGTCCAGGAGGGACAAAAGCTTATGCTGCTGCTGCTTGAGCATGTTACTGAAGAAGGCTAGACAGGATGATGTGCCACATCCTTGTCAACATCAATTCCGCGGACAAGGTGAGGCCAGTTCGTGTCTACTCAAGACAAGGTTTAAATTCAAAACCCTAGTCTGATATCTATAGTTGTGTAATAGATTAGTCTTCTTCAAATATGAAGGTTGTAATAGAATACAAAGTGTTGCAAAAAGAAAAAGAAAGATATATGTACTTTTGTTCGCTAAGATTTTCTAGTTCAAGCCTATTTGAGGTTGCACCTAAGCCGGACGGCCCGAACAAAGACGAACGAGCCCAAGTCTATGTTCACCTGACGAACGAGTTCGTACTCTGATTCCCGCAGCAAAAAGCGAGTAATGGGTACGCAATGCAAAAAAAGACGACTCAGACTTATAGATACCCAGAAGACAAATGGGATGAGTCTTGGTCGCAGCTAAATAAGACGGCCTAGTATGAAGTGATCGCGACCTAAATAAGACGATCGCAAGACCAAGAAAGGGGGGTTCATAAAGTAACCCATCCGTCGCACCTAAATAAGACGATCAACCGATTGCAACGCCAATAAGACAATCAAAACCGAAAAAAGTCAGGAGCGGGCATAGGCAAACCCAATGTTCGAATTCATTCAGAAGAAAAGGGGCAAAAACTGGAAAGCAACAAAGCGAACACAAAGCAACAAAGCAAACATCAAGCAACACAAGTATCAATTTTCATCCTCAACAATTATCAAACAATAAGGTTAGAGGAAACAGTTCAGTATGTAATTCATCCATTCAGTTGTAAATATGTTCGAACAAAAGAGAAGCAGTCAGCAAAAAATTACAAGTATTAAAGATATTGTTCGAACAAAAAGTGAAGAAGATAAAAAATTACACAACATATGTTCGACAAAACAAAAATAACATCAAGGAGCGAATTCCTAATTGGGGGTAGACGGGAGAGAGATGTCGAACAAATCGTGCTCAGCCCCCTCAGCAATAACTCCACTAGTATGGTCAGGTACCAAATGCTCGCCAGAAGGTACATTCTCTTTCGGTCACAGAGGTCCCTTTGCTTCGGCTTTTGACCGATCGGTCCCCAACTCAGTCTGAAGATTTTGGCCAGCAACACCAGCAGTATTCATGTCTGAGCCATCTTCCTCATCCAAAATAGGATCATCAACTTTGATCCCTTCAGGAAGAATGGAGAAATCACACAGATCATTCAAATCTGACATTGGAAGGTTGCGATCCGGTGGGTTGTCGATCGTCATCTTTAAAAACCGGATATAAGAGGGCAATTTGTTCATTGTTGGATGCATGGCGAAACATGACCCGTATAAAGCATCGGCGAAGGCACAAATGTAGGAGAAGTTGGACATGGAATCAACATACTCATCATCGTGCAGCTTTGAATTTTCGAGACCCAAACGAGTGTTGGTCTCCTCAGCAATGATGAGCTGTTGGCCGAGCTCGTCCCTCTCATTTTCCATGGCCTCGACGCCAGCTCGGAGTCTACGAAGGTCAACATTTATTTCCTCCTGAGCTCTTCGTATACTGGCCACCTCCTCCTGAGAGTGAATCAGTTCCTCCTTTGTCTGGTGAGCAACCTCCTGAGCCAGCGCGTCTTCTTCCCGGAATCGGCGAGCATTTTCACGAGCCTTGCGGGCATCCTCCCCGAGCTTTGCGAAACATCGGCCAGTCCGAGGGGCCTGTCCCCGAGCCAACCTCGCCCATCCCGAGTCCCGCTTCACTAGCCCACCTTTTCTTCGAAGTTCCTGATCAAAGCCAAGTAGTTGGCATGGAGGTTGGCGGACTCAGCATAGGCTTTCTCAAGGACGACCATAGATTGTCCCTGAAGCACCAGACCCAAACACATATTTTCCAGGGGAGTGGGACCCGTAGTGGACTCTTCCAGCTCGGTGGTCCATGCTCGAACGGGAGTCTGGCACACTTTCTGAACATGTTCAGGAATGCCCGCAACCTTGAGAACACTCGGCGAGCAGAAGTAGTTTTTCAGATTGGGCATCAAGGGCGACAACCTGCTCAACCTACATATATATCCGAGCAAATAAATATGAAAAAAACGAACAGAAGTAACCAAAGCAAAAGCAGATCGAACAAAATGTACCGCCACACGAGCCGATCCCATCCCAAGAATGATTTATCCTCGGGGACCGGCTCGAGATTCAACCGAGCCCATGATCGGGTCCAAAGAGGAGGTGGAGAAGATGTGCCAACCTCCATTTCAACGATCTGTGAAATTGACCAACCACGGAGGCGGCCGCCTCGACGCCTTCGGCGAGGGGTCCGAGTCACCCTAATCGGCATCGAAACTCGTCGTCGAGGCTTTGTTTCGCTCGACGCCGCGTCCGAGTTTGTTCGCGGCCCGCCTTTCGCCGATTTCCACCCTCGGTCTCTTCGGCAACGGAGCTTGTTCACCAGCCCCTTGCTCGGCCGAACGAGTACTCCTTTGCGCTCGGCTCGATTCCCCAGGGCCGGACGCGGATCGGCTTGCCTTGCTCCCCTCTCTGTTCACGAGCCTCAAACTCAAATAACTGAAAGCAAGCCCTCATGGCCTTTTTCTCCGAGCCATCTCAATATGTTCAGATGTACTCACAGCAATGGTCACAGCAGGGAAAGCTATAAACAAAATAATTCATTATGCACAAACGGATAACAGCTAGCAAAATGGCACAAAGCTTATACAAATAAAAGAGGCAATCCTTACCAGTGGAGATTAACATCAACAAGATGATGAGGAGGTACGAATAGACCTCATTTCTTCCTCTGATCGGCGGTATTCAGAGTTCTCACAGAACGTTCCGAGCGAGACTCCAGATCAATTTACCAAACGCTGCTAAAATAGCCGTCGTTGGTCTCCTTATCCGTCGCAGCTGGAATCCCTGAAATAAAAAACAAGTTAAAATCAGTTCAAATCAAAGAACGAAAGACACAAAATCACTTACTTCGGTACACCCCGAAGGCAGTGGGGATGTCTAAACGAGCATTTGGTTCGCTTCCAGAGGCCGGGCTCTTCCAATCACCCCCAACGAACCAGAACTTTTCTTTCCAATCACTGATTTTGTTCGGCACATCCTCAATGATTTTGCACTTGGCATTGGCTTGCATGAACAACCACCCGTGTTCACCCCTCGGATGGGTCAAGTGCACCAATCGAGCAAGTTCAATTTTTGAGGATAGTATCTTGCTTCATCTTGCCGAACAAAGTCGAAAGCTCATAATCATGTGCCACCCATTCGGCTTCAAATTGCGTGATGGTAATGTTCCATTCCACGAAAGCGGTGGTGATGGCCTGATGGAGGGAAATCGAAGGCCGCCCATTGTGGTCTAAATTTACAAAGAACACAACCCTCGGGGGTTGGTCGGCCCGCCAAGAGGGACCCGCGCCCATAAAAAAGACATTTTTGGGGTTTCATAATTTCTATGCAAATGAAAGTGAGCATATCTCAAGATCAATTATGCTCGATATCTTGCTCATTGGGTACTCATTCTCAACCCTAATCCTATGAGGTTGCTTTCTAAGCCAATCAAAACTATAACGAGCATTATACTCGTTATATGTTGACTATGAGGACACCAACAGTATATCAAGCTCGAAATTTTGCTCACCAACTACCCCTATGTTCGATTCGGTTATATTTACTGACCATCAAAATTTCCCCCTCACAACATTTTCATTCCTATCTACATCGACATTATCAATGAAACCTAGACCCAATTTGAATTTGGGGCAAAGAATTATCACTTGAATCGTCCAGAAGAATCATTGCGCACCAAGTCCCTATCCAATTCATTTAGGGCTTCGTTTAATCGGAGGAAAGAACGACAAACGGTTGCGAACTTGCCAACGAATTCTCGAACCCGAGATATTCGCTTTCGGGCGATTTATGCGCCCACTGGGATTCTATTCTCGACGGAGGGGGAAGAAGAGGAACTATGGTGGTCCGATTCTGGGAAACGTAAAAGTTTGAACGAAAAATCCATAATCACAATTAGAGAAAGAATGCAATGTTACCCGAGTAAAATTCTTCACGGAATGATGACGCCTCGCCAAAAAAATTTTCGTATACGTAAAAGATTGAAAGACAGAGGCAAAAAGAAGAAGGAATGAGAAAAGGGTTTAAGGCGGAGAAACGAGGTATATATAAATATTGGATTCAATTTCGAAAATCCAGCACAGAATACAAAACGACGTCAATTATGGCCCAATAAGATTTTAACAGCCGGGCCCCCAGTTGAATACAAAGCGACCCGGCTGGGGGGTATTGTTGTGTTCGATATAATAATTCATGATTAATCGGACACGTAAGAGCTTACACGCAATATTTATTAAAATAAATATGCTCAATGGACGCAGTATTCGCTACTCGATCGTGGAAAGAGGAATTAAATGAGCCAAGTCAAAAAGACTCAGACAGCCTGAAAGGCTCGGATATCCTGAGGGTCAGTATACTCGCAGCCCAGACATCCTGAAAGGCTCAGATATCCTGAGGGTCAGTATGCTCGCAGCCCAGACATCCTGAAAGGCTCAGATATCCTGAGGGTCAGTATGCTCGCAGCCCAAACATCCTGAAAGGCTCAGATATCCTGAGGGTCAGTATGCTCGCAGCCCAGATATCCTGAAACCCTCAGATATCCTGAGGGTCAGGATGCTCGCAACATAACATTCTCAAGACTCAGCATCTCGAAGGGTCGAGTGCTCGACACTCGATATCCTCAAGACCAACATCCCGAGGGCTCAGCAGTTTCGAGGAGGACAAAGAATCCAAAGATAAACCCATATGGTTAAGGGCAAACAAAGCATCCAACCGAACAAAAGATTAATTTGGACGACCAAAAAGAGTGCCTTTACGCATAAGTAAGCTCCAAGATCAATCTAGAAGACGGTTGGGAACGTGGGTAATATCACTGGATTCTTGCATGATCCAAGTCTCCAAATTTCATGCTTGCAACCCAAATTTCATGCTTATCGGAGTGCTATAAAAAGAAGAAAAAAGAAGAAGAGAAAGGTTCATAAAAATTTCCCAGAAAAAGCTACACCCACACAAAAAATTCTCCAGAGAGGTGAGGAACAGAAAAATCCGAGTGATTATCCACATATACAGAAACCCTAGCACTCAAATGCTAACTCTCCAAATTATCTTCATCTGTAACGATTCATCTTCATAAGATGTATCAAATATTGTACGTAAAAAGCTCGTAATACCACATCCCCGGCTTGGTATGCCCCGAGTAGTCATTTCCCCGACGAACCCGTCAACAAATTCATCTTATTTACAGTTTATTTTACACGTGCATGTTTGGTTTGTGAGTCGTTCCCAAATTAGCCACATAATACTCTTCGTAAAAAATGACTCGCGACAAACAAAAGGAAATAAGAGACATAAATTAATATTGAACTATTCTTTCTCAATCTTGATTTTGGTCATCCTTTTTTTCTTTGAATTTGAACTTATCATATCGTTGCCAGATATTTTTCTCTTATAATTTTCTTCATTTGTTATATCAATGAGGCCGAGATCTGGATCATCTGCTTGAATTAGTGTGTTTTGTTAAGTTGAAGAGTTGACGGACTAGTCGATGGAATCACCCTACACAAAAATATTTTGTAATTACTTAAATATTCCAAAATTTTGTTTTCCAATTTAAATATTCCATAGTTTTGTCCCAATCCATTATATTGAAATATACTAAGATTTTTTTTCAATATATATTTTAACATTTTTTTTAAAGATTCGTTTCTAAATTTGGTAATAATTTTTGGCGGGAAAATCCAATGGTTTTCAAATTTGGGGCGGTTTCTGCTTTTATATATATATATATAGATTAGATTAATAAATTTATTTTAATATAATAAACTATTATTATATATTATTAATTTAGTGAATAGTTAATAATATATATTTTTGAGTAATTGGTGAACAACATAGGAATAATTTTCGATAAAAAATAGATTTTCTTTAAAATAATACTATATGTTAAAAAATATGAGAAATAAAATCTCGAATCAAATGATCGAATACTAACAATTATCAAATACTATAAAATTATATTTAAAATTCGAATTTTAAATGAATATGAATGTTTGAATAGTTCAACAAGTCAAATTGAATACTACAATATCAGATTTGATTCGTCTCAATCCCACCACATATTAAATTGTTCCCATATTAAAGAAATCATAATCATTTACCCAGCAAGAGACATTATATCTTTTATTTTATTTTAAATTTAAAGTCGCGTATATTCATAGTATATTTTAAAATTAAGCAACTTATTATATTTAAAGATATAATTTATTTAAATCGTGTAATTATTAATATAGAAAAATGGTTGTATGATATAGTATAAATAAGTTGTATACTTTAATATAATAAGTTGTATATGGTTCTTAAATGCACTATAGATGCACAGTACACTTGGATGCACACGAGATTCACTCTAAATTATTTTTTTTAGAAAGTCTAAATTTAAAGCTAAAGATTACAAATTCATTATAAAATAAGATGGTAATTAATTAAGTACCAAATTTTGGGCCGGGCCGGGCCGGGCCGGGTCGCTTGTTCCCCACTGAAGAGATAAAATCAAAGAAGGATTTCTGAAAACTCTATATATCCCGCATAGGGTTCAACCTCTATTTATATCCGCATATTTATCCTTCTCTCTGTTTAATCGGTCAATCTGCTTCGATCGTATTTTCTTTTAGGGCAACAATTTGATCCCTATTTCTCTCTGCTAGCCAATCGATTGCTTTCTGCCGGACGACATGGCTAAAAGCTCCTTCAAGTTGGAACACCCCCTTGGTATGATTCTTCGTTGATTGACCTAATTCTTCCGATCTTTTTATTCTTTTAATTGATCGGAGGGTTTTTATCGTATGGACTTGAATCCCGTTAAATCTTTGTGTTAATTTTAATTTGTTGAAGTTTAGTTATTCAATTTGGGATCTGTCTGGATTTTCTCGATCTGGGTCTTTTTATTTGTTGCGCGATGCTGTAGTGGCTGCTTTCGGTGATCTGTATTGGTGATATTGGTATCAGATTATTACGTTATGTGTAATTTATTGGAATTGACTCTCACTTGTGCTTGTTGTAGTTGTATCTGTGGTGCTTTATTTCCTCTTATGCATACTTATATCATTGCTTGTAATGAACATAAAGATAAAGAATCAGTTATAACCTTCAGCTCACTACTGTTTGGTTTGTATCTAATAATGCTTGGGCATTTTGATTTTGCATTGTTCTGTTCCTGTATCTGCTTGAATTCGTTTTCTCCTTGCCTTTGATGTAACATGCCTTCAAGGTTGTGTTCTCTCTTCTGTTTTGAAAGTTATATCATTGCCTACCTTTGTGTTGTTCCCTTTGTTTGTTGCTTTTGGGGTTTGATGATAATAATATTGATCTGAAACATACTGCAGAGAGGCGACAGGCTGAAGCTGCTCGTATCAGGGAGAAGTACCCTGACAGAATTCCGGTATTAAAGAAGTCGATTTTCAATTTGTTCTAACGCCTCTCAGTTTGTTCTTTTCGGGCTGTCCTGCCCCCTTTCAACAATCAGTGACTTTTATTTCTGCTGTTGTGAAGGTTATTGTGGAGAAGGCTGAAAGAAGCGACATCCCTGACATTGACAAGAAAAAGTTAGTTATATTCAGTTTCTTCCAACACTGGTCCTTCATACTTCATATTGTCGAGTTTTAACTTAAGTGCTTGTTATATAATAAAGGTTTACTTGATGAGTGTTTAAGTATGATTATTCTTATTTGTTATCAATTTTCAGAACATGGGCTACATACATGTCCAAAAAAGCCATCGAATTTTGAAACCTCTAGTTATTAACAAAATCTGAAATAATGCTGGCTACTGGAGATAGTTACATTATATTTAAGTACTTGTGCATTAGTTTTGCTGGCCTTCATATTTGCCAAGGGATAATTCTTTTTGGGTGACATGCAGATCCTCTCTCGTTTTCTTTTAAATGTTTGTTGACTTATAATGATTTTTGTTGTAAAAAAATGCAGATATCTAGTTCCTGCTGATCTGACTGTTGGGCAATTTGTATATGTTGTGCGCAAAAGAATTAAGCTTAGTGCTGAGAAAGCCATCTTTATCTTTGTCAAAAACATCCTCCCTCCTACTGGTAAGGAGAAACTTATATGCTCTTGTATGAATTTAATTTTGTATCCAGTGTTTTCTTTTCCTTTATAACTTATGTCTTTATGCATTATGCAGCTGCAATGATGTCTGCAATCTATGAGGAAAACAAAGACGAGGATGGTTTCCTATACATGACTTACAGTGGGGAGAACACTTTTGGATCGTTCTAAGGTGGAAGTTCAGTCGAGCTATATGTGTATAGTCACCTTGTAAATTCTCGTTAATAATTCTCTCTCTGGTGTTATCTTCTCAAAGAAGAGTGTCGCAAGTACTGTTTTCTTATTTTAATTGGAAGATGTTATTACTTATTACTATGATGACTTTTAATTATATAAAAGTTTCAGTTTCATTATGATATATTTGCAAGAATATAGATGTCTTATTTTTTTTATTTGCTTCTACTGGTTATAAGTTGGACTCTCTATTCTTTAGTAAGAATCATAAGAATGTTAACAGTTCTATCAATTCGATAATATATGTAATTATGTATAATTGTTACTTTTAGAGAGTTTTGTGATGATACTGTGACTAGAAGAATAACAAATTGACACCACGGTTAATGCTATTTCTGGTGTTACATGTACAGAATCTATAGTATTTACATAAGTAGTGTACATATATTTTTCTAATTACAAATATCTCCAGCTTGAGTAACCATCTTTGCCAAAAATCTTGAATAGAATTCAATCTCCATTAAGCTGTGATGTTGATGAAATGTCGAGATCAATGCCCATATCAAAGACAACTCTGCAGAAGCTTTGTTAATAGGGATTTTGTAACTGATGTTGGGACAAAATTTGAGCAGACTTGATAATTCTTCGAGCATGATCTTCGTTTTGCCTTGCTATTTGCTGGACAACCATGTAGGTTAACATAATAGCACAGATCATCGTGTAGGGTATTCTACGACGAGCTTTGAATGACATAGTTCGTCCTCTAGAGATAGCCACCTGTGTAGCCAGATGTTGATTCGTTGTTCCAATCCATCATGGACTCCATCGGGTTAATAACCGAGTCAACCCGGTTTACTGAAAATGTCTGATCATGGGCTTCCATTTGGCCTTGTGGCCATAAGTTGTCGGCAAATAAACCTTCCATTTCATGTTCGAAACCCATCATGTATCTTGAATCAAACAGGCTGGTATCAGGGATTTCATGCTGTACAAAACCCGATTCATCAATCTTTGCTGTTTGAGATTCTTGTTCCATCAGCACCTTACAAGTTTGATAGCTGGAGTTGAGAAGATCAGGTGCACAGTATTGGTGCAGTTGTGATTCTGATGAACATCCAGCAGAGTTTTGGAGAGTGAAATGTTCACATCTCAGAAAGTCAAAATCTAGCAGATCTTCTTGTGTCGAGTTTTGGTGCATTAATAAATCATCCATGAAACTAAAACCAAGATCATCTGGTTGAAAATAGCTTACTAATTGGCCATTCTCGCCAGGTTTTGTGGCACTACTTTGGCTGTATACTGGTGCAAAATCATCTACGAGAGGGGCGTGTCTCTGTGAAGAAAACGGGTTTTCGATCAGAGATGTTTGACCATACAAATCCCCTTTAAAGAAATCGTCTTGCAATAGGGCAGAACTCTCACTAAGGAAGCCTTCCATAGAAGACGAACATTTATCTGCAAAACCTTGTGAAACAATGTGTTGGCTGTTGAGATGATCAAGAATATTCTCCGAGTTTGTCCTCCTCAAGATTTCACTTTGTGAATCTTCTTCTTTTGGCAAACTTTTCTCTGACGAAATTTTTGATCCTGAACTTTCTGTCTTCCCTCTCCTGGCTCTTTTAACTTGTGAACCTTCTGGTGTAAAGATCCCATTTGCATCACCTTTTCTTCTTACGTCTTTTTTCCTCGGGGTTTTAGGTGGTGCATTGCCACCTACGAGATCTGATCTTGAGCTTGTTCGGGACAAAGAGCAATCTTTTATTGTACTTTGGCTTGAACTTTCGTCCAATGTTATCTCTGGACGTTCACTGCATAGAGGTTGGTTTCTTGAACTCTTCTTCTTCAACTTTTTCTTCAGGAACCGTACCCTTGCCTGAGCTTTTCTAAGTTCCTCCATTATCTCCAAATTGCCATCAGTATCCACCTGTGAATTTTCTGGTGGAGAAAATTGGATTGAAGGGGGCTCTCCTTGAACTGCAAGGGATGAACGCCTAGGAGCGTCACCATCAGTTTCGACTGTCATTTGAGCAGGTGAAGAAGATGAATTCAACACATCTTTTGCATCTGGAATCGATAGATTCGACTGGACACAAGTTTCCAAAGGCACGGGGGCAGATAACCGCAATTTGAGTGGAGAAAGTGGAGCAGCAGCTCCGGTTGGTGATAAATTGAGTTTGAGAGGTGATCTCGGCGACTCCATTTGGAGAGAAGAATCCAAATGTGGTGGGAATTGACTCTTTGCTCTCAAGAACCGCCTTAAAGGGGCGGAGGAAAGGAGTGGAGGAGGTTTGAGGGAGGCGGCACCACCACCACCTTTTTGGGTGTAGAAAGGGGGTTGGAGATGATCTGAGATGGAGAAATCGGTTTCAGTGGGTTGATACGATGGTGATGATAAAAATGTGTTGTGAGTTAGAGAAGTTGGGGTATTAAGGAGAGTGGTGGTTGGTGAAGAGAGAAATTGGGGTTGTGTGGAAATCATAGATTGGGGTGAATGGATGAAAGGTGCATTATCAGATGTATGGTTTACTATATTTGGAGTGGGTGGTTGGAATCTATGATGGGTATTATTGCAATTAGCATTAATATTGTAGGCTTCATCAATAATAATACTAGAATTTGTGTGGCTTTGGCTTTGCTGCTTCTCTTGAGATGGATAGATTGGGAGTTTCTCTCTCTTGCATTTCTTGGCTCTCTTGTGCCAGAAATTCTTGATCTCATTGTCTGATCTCCCTGGTAACTGTATAAACATACACCCTCCATATTATTATTATTTACTTCACATTTTTGCAAATGAGAGAAACATGTGATAGAGAGGCAAATTTATAATTTGTAATACTACAAATTAAAAAAAGGTATCTTGTAATTGGGAAAATTAAATAATAATTGGTCTTGACATCATTTTTATTTTTAAAATTATAGATTTTTAAAAAAAAAGATTATATTGTGGGACTAATCCACTTATGCCTGTCAACCCCTTTAAAGTTATATGTAATTGTTATTTTTTTAAAGATAAGCAACTTTTGTCAATTCTAAATGACAAAAACTCGTATGAGACGAAGTACAACCTAACATAAATCAATATCCACCCCCTTCCAAAGTGTTAAAGCGACAATGCCCAAATAATACTTCATTTCACCGTGAGACTTTCTCATGAAAGTGTGCTTCATTCTAATATTATTTCTAGCTTTCTTGGCCTTCACATAGCTCAATACATAAAGTTCTGTTTCTGGGCCATTTTGGGTTGTTTATGATAATTGAATGAAATAATTACCAATTCCAGTCTTTATTAGTACATCATCACAGAGAACTAACCATTTTGGGGGAAAAAAAGCCCTATTGTTTTGTGATGCGTTCAAACCTAATCAAATCAATTCAATCTACTCTTACACCCTGTTAAAATGATGTCGATAGTAAATAGCACAACACAATATCCGCAGATTATAAACACAATTCAGCATGATTACGAATATAATTTGAAGTAATTTGAACATTTTTTCTACGTTGGCTGCAGAAATTCATATATGGCAATTGGCAATGATCACGAAAACTTATAAACACGATATATAGAGATAAGAAAATTTGTATACAAACCTGGTTTGCAATTCGAGCCCAGCTGTTCCCAAATTTGGAATGCAATTCAACAATCAATTTCTCCTCATCTTCCGTAAACGGAAATTTCTTCAAATTAGGCCTCAAATAATTCAACCATCTCAGCCTACAATTCTTCGCGGGTCTCCCTAAACCTGAAGTTTTCTCAATTACGACCCAATTTTTAATCCCCTGTTCCTCCACCGCCTTTTTCAGCATCTCATCCTCCTCCTTGCTCCACGCCCCTTTCTTATACACCGCCGCGTCGCCGCCGGCTGCAATAGGTGGCTCCTCCTCAAACCTAATTTCACCGCCCCCTTCGTCGCGGTTGCAAATCGCCATTGACATTGTTGTCGTCGGCGATATTGCAACCGTGACGGTTTTTTCCGATCAATTCAAAAGCCCTGCCGGGTTTTGGGTTTTGTATTTAATTTATTTGTATAAAATGTAGTAATTGATTGTGTAATTGTTGGCCTGAGAATTTACCAGGTGGTGAAGAATTCAAGGAGAAAAGAGGAGAGAGAAAATGAACGGGGTTGAAGGACGTGGGGTTTACATTGAGTTCAAAAATATTTCCGGCTGCTTTCAACATATTTACGAATTAGTCCCCCTCTCTTCTGGTTCACTGTCATTTTAGCTCTATGTATTTTTATTTTTTTTTATCATCACCACTCCTTTTATATTTTTATATAGTTTGGTTAAATTTGTCATCCAAGACAACGCAATAACGTAAGATTTAAAATTATCGCAACTTATTATACTAAAAAAATACAACTTTTTTATATGAACCGCCAGAATTATTAATATGAAAAAAATAGTTACATGATAAAACAAGTT
The DNA here is from genome assembly GCA_037126765.1 of Stenogyne calaminthoides. Lineage (NCBI taxonomy): Eukaryota > Viridiplantae > Streptophyta > Magnoliopsida > Lamiales > Lamiaceae > Stenogyne > Stenogyne calaminthoides. The sequence continues at coordinate 21,654,075 of JBBCBC010000026.1, read as the reverse complement.
GATCTTTTTCAAAGACAATAAGTTGCAGATAGTTAAAATATACTATGAGTCTTGTAATCTTGACCCTGACGCATTACGGTATCTAATCTTGAAAATATGTGTATTTTCCTAAAACTTGTTTTTCGACATAATATGTAACGGCCTCATACAGTATTATCTCTTTCAAAATGGTAAGGTTGAGAAAAACACAAGCTCCATTTTAAAGTTCCACTCCAAAACAGCCCGTGAAACAACAACTAGCAATGGAAGCAGAAATAGGCTCAATGATCAATTTTCAGTGAAATTATTATCATCCATCAAATAAACATGTGGTGCTCCTCTCTGGTATATGCATCAAACCTCAAGTTAACTTACATCCCTTGAAGAAACCTCAATACTACATGGAAAGGTGACATAAATCAGTAGGTTGGAACAATAAAGACAAGTCGGAATATATATAGAAGGGTAATAATCGTCATCCATCGCCTTAATTTCACCCACCTACTACTACTAAACTTAACCCTTGTTTCTTAATCTACAAACACTAGATTAATTATTTCTCCTGAAAATGAAATCAATCAATCCTCTAAATTTCCAACTGCAACTCCACCATCTTCTATCCTCGTCTACCTACTCTAACCCTAATCCGAAACACAGGATAACGCGTCCATCAAAATCAGCATTCCTCAGAGCTGTAGAGCCAGATCGGGCTGCTGAGAATCAACGAGAACACCCGAAGAGGGCCTACCTGGAGACCCGGAGGATTGGAACCCTATATTTAAGTCTGGAGGTAGTGATTCCTGTCTCTGCCTTGAATGCATTTGTGGGCCCCAATTCTGGAACCTCGACAAATCAGCAGCTGGAAAAACCATTCGCTGGTTCTGAAACTGTACTTGATGATGATTCCCTACTATCATCGGCATTGTACCATGTGGTACAAACACATGAAGCGCGGCAGAACCAGGACGAATCTCTCCTCGAAACTGTGATACTTGTTGTGGCCTCATATCATGAGGAGAATGGTATGGTGCTTCACCGTACATCTTGTTCCTGTTCACATTTGCATTTGAATTTGAGTTTGCATGGGCAAGTGCATGTGAATTTGCATTTTCAGAAACAGGTCTCAGCCCTCCTGCCCCTACAGACATCCATGCACGTGCAGCAGCTGCAGCAGCATTGTTATGATCATTTCCATTCCATCCATTGCCCTTCGGTGATTGAATCGAGGGTTTTTGTTGATTATGTGTGTTATCAGCCAACTTTCTCATCATCTGGACCGGGTCACTGAGACCTTGACCCTGTTCATGTTGGTAATGCTTGCCCGGTTTTGCTAAATCAGAAGCTATAGTATTACCACCATCCACTCTATTACTGATGACTTTTCCATTGGGCGCACCTCCATAAGCAGCCCCATTATCGGGCTGTTTAAAAGATCCAGATCGCGAGAAGTTGATGTTCTTCGAAGAGAAGTCCATCGGTCTAGAAGCTTCCGTTTCTGAACTCTTTGGGAACTGTTTGGTAGCAACTGAATCAGCAGCATTATTATTTAACATTGGTGAACTATTCAATTCGACCTTCTTCTCAGATTCAAGCAAAGCCCGGGATTGAAGATTCTGATGATGGTAACCGAGGTTATGAGGACCACTAGGTTTATTATTTAACATTGGTGGACTATTCAATTCCACCTTCTTCTCAGATTCAAGCAAAGCCCGGGATTGAAGATTCTGATGATGGTAACCGAGATTATGAGGACCACTAGGTTTATTATTTAACATTGGTGGACTATTCAATTCCACCTTCTTCTCAGATTCAAGCAAAGCCCGGGATTGAAGATTCTGATGATGGTAACCGAGATTATGAGGACCACTAGGTTTGATCAAGAAAGACGGGTTCATCACTGAATTGTTCCCTCTGATCAGCGGTCTAATTTCAGTAGGACCAAGAAACGGCAAGTTTTGCCCCAAAAATGGTTCTTTGCGTGGGGTTTCCTTACAAAAATCTGGGATTGTAGGGATCTTTTCAACGTTTTTAGAACGAGCAACCGGCTGTGGTTTCCTTAAAAATGGTGGTTCATTCACACGACAATTTTCCAGCATTAGAACAGGAGTTGGAAGTGGCTCATACTCACCTACCCACCCTTGACCAAACTTGAATCCTTGAGGCAGTGCTTGTTCGATCCTCTTAGAAGCAACTTTCCAGGCAATGGATCCAAGAGATGCAGCAAATCGAGACATGCTCCTAGCGTATGAATGATCCGAATAAAGTCCTACCTGGTCAACAAAAATGTAATACAAGTTTGAGAAAAATAATGCGTGAAGATTAGAAAGATACAATATAAATAGCCTAATATAGAAACATTATTGTGTCATAGAGTTTGAAATCATTCTTTTGTAGCCAAGAGAATATTATTTTGGAAAGTCAACTAAAAAAATAGTGGTACAAGGGATTAACATATAGTGGTTTGAGCTTCAAAATAATGGTGGCATGGGGTGGAAGTACAAGCATAAAAATGATAGCACGGGCTGAATTAAATGATGTTACGGGCTTAACTTCATCAAATAATTAAAAGGGTAAAGTTGAAAAAAAAAACATTTCTCTTGGCTATAAAAGAATCAAACTTAATACCTTTAACGAAAAAGAATATTTTGAAGTAGAGATGGTTAAGAATAGGGGTTTCCTCCCCCTAGGGATTCTTACAGGAATTAACTGCTTCATTTCTCCATCAAACGTTGAGAATATAGACTCTGAGCTGGCAACAGGAAGAGACAACGATATGTTATATGTTGTGCGACGGTTTTCATCTAGTAGAAACGATCTCCTACCAAATCGACCCTTTCCTACAAGAAGAAGAAAGAGTAGTCAGAAAAGACAGTATCAATTGAAGGACTCCAACAACAAGTTCAGGAGCTACCTGGGAGTGATTCTTCTACTTTATCCAAATTATTGTCGTTCAAGAAAGAACTTCCCTCAACAAGAACATCCACGCCACTTGTTTTCTCAGACCCAACAGCTTGGAGTGTACTAGGAACATTTTGGATATCTCCCGTCGTTGCAAGAGTGGCTCCAGATGAAAAATCGGAGCCAACGGGTTCTTGCAATGTGTGGCTCACAGACCGTTTAATTTGCTTCTTTGGGACGGAGCCAGATTCTGTTTTCTGCTCGGGTTTTATATCTTTCTCTATGCGTTCAGTTTTCAGCCTTACCTTGTAAAATTTCCTTTTTGCCAACTCTTGGATGGTGCGTGCCTTTTGTAAATGAATAGAAACAGTTCAACAGTTGTCCAAAAGTTTAAATAAAATTAAAAAATAAAGGGGCATTTGCAAGAAATTTTACCTGTTTGTGATATATGGTATCCGGTGCATTGTATCGCATTGCATTTGAACAAATGAGGAAGACATCACTCTGCATAACAAAATAAAATAAAATCATATGTAAGTATAATGAGAAGAGTTCAAATTTTGATAGCAAATTGATATTAAAAAGGTAAATAAAGAAAATATAGTAACCTTCTGAAAATAATAGCTATAAGGTGACAGAAAATGCAAGCATAAAATTCAGTGGACTGAAGAAGCATGAGAAACAAGTGAAATCAAATAGGCTTTCCTCCACATAAAGTTCAGAAAAACATGATAAAGCATCCAGCAACAATTCAAAGAATCAATGAAATTAGTGCAGCCAAAATCACAATTAAAAACATTGCAAATAATACTTAATATTTTTTTTATGTAAGGACAAAGGTATGTTATTAAAATTTTGGAGTAGCTTTAATTAAAATTCACATCTATACAAGGGCCAAAAACGCACACAATGGAAGAAGCAAGTATTGCTGGTCAAGTCATAAAGGAAGTGAAAATATCACACAAAGAAAAGTCTAAGACCAAAGTGTTGAACAATGGGAGAAGAAACTCGGAAAATAGAGTGATGGTTACATATTGTTACATATAAGTAATAAAAGGATACTATAAGTTTCACACTGAGGCAAGAATCAGTAGAGGAAAATTGTATCATTATAAGAACTACATCATTCCACTATTTATAGTTAGTAGTTTAGTATAATACCTAAATATATTAGCAAAAATTAAGGGCAGATAGTTAAAAAAGGAAGGTAAAGCATACAGACACATATCTTGCCCTGTTTATTCCCATTCAAAGGACAAGAAAGAGCTAAAGTAACAATTTTTTATACATTAAAAATCATAAACACCAAATATATGGAGCAAATTTGCATTTTCAGCAATTCAAAGCCCACGATATAACTGAAGTGGGTAAATTAACGAACTCTTCAGCAAAAAAGATCACCAAAAACATTTTGCCAAATTGGAGTACTAACCTCAAATTGTTCAAACGTTGAATATGAGTCGTTTCTCAGTTTATTCCTCACAGTGGCAAAATCCATCGGATGCTCAATCACATCATGATAATCTGGAAGCTACACAAAACATCAAATTACCTGATCAACTTAAAACTCAAAGAAGCATAATGCGAATCCGAAACACGAAATTGTCACTCACCTCATCTGGATCAACGGGTTCTGCATAGACACCATAGATATCTTTCCTGCTCAAAACAGGGGAATCAGAATTCAGAACCATTCAGCATTACGAAGCGATCATACACATTCAATATGAAAATTAACCACTTACCTCTGAAGTTTATCCAAAATTAACTCCAAAGTCTTCTTCTCCGGCATCGGCAGCCCACTCGCCGGCGTCCCTGCACCAATTACACAAAATTCAATCACAATTTCCAAAAATTAAACACATAACAATAACAATTGAGAAAAAAGCAAACCTGGTAGCGAGTCTTCAGCTTTGTTTTCTGTTTGCTTCGTATCTCTAACCTGTGAAGAAATAAAAAGGCATCAATAAATAAAGCGGTGAAGTATATTTATATACTTATTTATAAACTAATAAATGCAATCAGAGACGCTAATCAATCCTCTCTCCCATGCACACACTTTTAAAGTCGGCGCAGTCAGAAAACATGCGTGGGTAAGTGGGAATGTGAGTGTGCGTATAATACAATACAATACATGTCTCCCTGTGACACGCGGTGCAGCGTGCTCTAGAGAGAGAAACACGCAAGAGAGAGAGAGAGAGAGAGAGCGTGATCAGATTCCGTGGGGGTTAGTTTTTGACAGTTGACCCCTGCCGTTACATATACATACATCAACGCAATATCATATCCCCACCCAACCACACACACTCATTCACTCACCTATACGTATACTATATATCTATATCTACATTGTAGAAGCCAATTTGAAAAATCGAGCTGGACCATTGGTATATCTATATCTACATTGTAGAAGCCAATTTGAAAAATCGAGCTGGACCATTGGTGATTAATTTATACAAATGCGTTTATAAATTAATCAATTTCAACTCCCTTTCAGCTTCAATTCAAATCCCCTGTTATTTCTCTACTCAATTTCCCAATTTCCCCCCAATTTCCATATCCAGATCGAAGCAATTAACTGACAATTAATCACCTCTTCATCGTCTTCATAGTTATAATTATCATCCTCATTTTCCTCATCCAATTCCTCGTCGATTCTCCGCTTCTTCGACGGCTTCCCGCCGTCTTCCGACGAAGACGCCGGCGACAGATCCCTCGGACCAGTTGACTCGGCGTCGCCGCCGCTCTGGAGCTGGAGCAAGAGCTTCAACTTCTTCTCTCGCCGCCGCTGGTCCTCGTCGTCGTCGGCGAACACCTCGTCCTCGTCGAAGTAATCGTCCAGGTCGAAGACGTACTTCACATTACGGCGGCGGTGGCTCCGGCGGAGGTCGCGCTCCGCCTGCGGCATCCCCCTTCCGCCGGGATCTGCCTTCGCTGGCCGCCCTTTCTTCTTCCTCTTCACTATCTGCCTCATCCTTTTCCGAGATGCTTCAGATGGAGTCCTTTCTCTCTCTACAGTTTTCTCTCTCTAGAGAAAAAGACAACCCACTCTCCCTTTCTCTCTCTATTTCCAAAAATTATTATCCCACTCACCTCTCTTTTCTCTCTCCTCCTTTATTCCAGTATAATTTAAGTGGCGGTGTGGTTCGATTTTGCTTTCGCCATCTGCTTTTGCAAAATATTCAAATTTCTGTGGCCCGAACCTGGGTCCGAACCACAGAGGCTCGGAGCAGCTGACCATACATAAATTATTGTGGAAAAATTAAAAAAATACTCATTTTAATAGGCAAATTTCTTTTTTTTATTCATTTTTATTGTAAAAATGTTACGTACCAATTTTTATTGTAAAATGACATATGTATACCTTTATTTTTAAAAAATTGATTTTTGACCCATATTTTATTTATTTTTAGTAAAATCTATTGTTCCTTTTTTAAATAAATACTCCCAAAAGAAGAATAATTACAGAAAAAAATCATTACATTTTCAAACTTTACAATTTGATCTCAACTTCTTAAGTTTTACTAAATAAAATATTACTTTGACAATATTTTGCAAATGGAACACATGGGCCGAAAATTTATTAATTCAATATAAAAAATTCTAATTTTGTTGATTTTTTTTTCTTAATTTTATTGATTTATGGTGAATATGTGTTTATTTTGATTATTTCTGAATTTCTTAAGCTAAATCAGCGAGTTATTCAATGTATATTGAGTTGGTATGCTGTGAAACTTGTTCATCATGAAATTGATTTTTTTTATAGACATATTCTTTAATATAAGTCACACCCTTTAGTTATCGCTACGATACCCTCTGCTATAATATAAGTTACACCCTTCACTTTTATGAGTAATATTCTTTATAATAAAAAATCACACCTTTTATAGTAAAAAGTTTCACTCTTTAATAATATAAGTCACACTTCTTAATCAGTTTCACCGTGAAACTGATTCACCCTATACTTTGTCATATATATTTTGTCTATAAACTCGATTTGCAAATATTAACAAAATTCAAGATTAAATTGCAATATTTGAGAGGAGTTGATTTTTTCTATAATTAAGCCTTATTTTTTTTTAAAAAAAATATTGGGTAAACTTTTTTTAATGGAAATAGGAACCATTTTCACAATTATTGTTTGGAGAAACGGCGTGAGTGGCCAAGGATGACGGCCGTTAGGCACTGCCCGTTGCCCGCATAGTGCGTGCCAAGTGTGGGTGTCTGCTGCCCGTGATTGCATTAATATCTTGACTTTTTTATTAGCCCCGTGGATTATTTGTCAATCAGTGTGTGCGCGTGTCCCTCACTGCACGTGTATCGGCGCGTTTGATTTTCTAGCATTTTGGCGGTCTCCCAGAAGTGGGGACCACAGCATTGATTTCTCAAACAAAAACTAGTGTCTTTTTCCGTTTGGTGTTCACATTTAAAAAATGTAGGGTGATATTCAAATGCATGTGTAATGGGAGTAGGGTTCGAAACAATACAGCCTTCCTTATTTAGAGAGAGTAATCAGTCTCCATTATTAGCAATTTAGCATGATACCATTCATTAATTAATTTAATTAGGACAAAAATCTCCATGAATTGAAAAAAATTCATATAAGACGGTCTCATGCATGAGACGAGCACAACTTAGCACAATTAACATCCACCTTTCTCAAAGTGTTTAAAGCGTCAATGCTCCTAAATTACACTTCGTCTCACCGTGAGACTGTCTCACGCAAGAATCTCTCTTATAAATTAGGTTCTCGAATATTTTACAATAAGTTATATAATACTTGTTTAATACTACTATTGAGTACTTTCCCCTCCCATGTAAATTGGCAGACTAGTTTGCTCATACAAATAAAAAAGTGGAGTAATTAATAGAATTTTAAAATGTAATTTTATAAATTTCTATATATAAACTAAATAAATTATTTGGTTTGTGTGTATATGTAGACACAAAAGTAGTGATATTTGGCGTAAAATTGTGAATATTGTAATAATTTAATTTATAATGACTTCCTACTATTGATGCGTGTAAATTTTTTTGAACTTACTAATAAGAAAAATGTGCAAGCCCTCGTGGGACAGGGAGAGCAGTAACTTTTTATTTGTCAAATATTTTGTTTTAATAAATTTAAGAATAATAGTTATAAAAATAAATGCCTTTTAACATGATTATTCGTATGCTAATCAGCTAATGTATTATTTTTGTGCTGGGTAAACTATTTTACATGAAAAAATAGTACTATACATCTGATTTGCAAGAGATTTACTATATATTAGTGCTCATTATGTGTGGAAAAAAAGGTGTGTAGTTCAAAATTATTGGGAGGGGTTGGGAACAAGGGATTTAGATACTTTTAATAAGGCTCTGTTGGAAAAATGAAAATGAAGTTTTTTTAATGAGGGAGATAGTCTTTAGAGGTTTCGTCGATGCTGGGGGCTGGGCAGTCCCCAGCCTGCATGACATGTATCCATTCCTATTTATTAACTATTTTTTTAAAGACACTAGTAATTCTCTCGTGCGATGCACGAATTGAATATTATAAATTTAATTATAATATGATATAATGTAAGACGCGAAATATAATATACAAATTCAATTTAAATTATTTTACCTACCAATCGATCTTTTTAATTTTTATTTTGTTTACTTTTCATAATATATGAAAAATATATTGTATATTTGTGGTGACTCACAATTTATTTAATTAAATTATAATTTTTATTATGTAATAAATTTATTATAATTAATAAAGTTTATAAAATAATACTAAAATTCAACAAAATTTATAAAAATCTAAAATAAAAATATTTAAATTCAAATCACTTAAAATATCAATAACTATATAATAGATATGTTTTGTTTGAATTTTATTTTTATGTGTATAGTATAGATCTTACATAAAAGATCTCTAAAAGTAAAATAATTTAATATATAATGTGTTGAGAAATGAATTTAGAATTGATTTTGAAAAGTAACAAATAAAAGGAAAAATGATGATTGGTTAAAGCAAATTCACTCTCTTATTTGGAGAGTGAAAGTCACCACTTCATCACAAAGCAAGTGGAGTTGCACTTGCTTCAACAAATATTGTATTCACTCTCCTCACTTCTACTTTTATATGTTTATAGATTAACATTTTATTATCTCTTTTTTTTTTAACAATTTCAATATTATACTAGACATATATTTGTACACCATAATAAATTATACTCCATATATAATTATATAAAGAGACACACTTGCATGAGACGGTTTCACGGTAAGACGGGGTATAAATTGGGCATTGACGCTTTAACATTTTGGGAGGGGTGGGTGTGATTTGTACTAAGTTACACCCTGTCTCATGCATGAGACCGTCTCATATGAGTTTTTGTCTTATGTAAAACTATTAGAATCTTATTATAAATCAATATTATTTTCTATTTTTCCCCCAATTTTTTTTTTCGAGTAGATCTACAAATAATCGTGTATAAAACTATAAATATAACAATGATAATGTGCAAATATAATTTATTTTTTAGAGACGTTTTCCTACCTGACATTATACCAGTTTCATTCTTTATTATTTACCTCATTTTATTCATTCACATAAATTAATTCTTTCCATTGAACAAGGTATCAAAGGACTCCCATATTGTTATTTATTTATATGTATCACAATTAATATTTATCCTAACAATATTTAAGAGTTAATATTGAACGAAAATGAATAAATTTATTAGTTTAGCAAAGTGATAAATAAATAATAATGTTATTTTGAATAAAATGAGACAATTAGCAAGAAATTAAAGTAGTATTTTATTTGTTAGTCCAAATTTTTTTTTAAATAATTAAAAAGAATTATATCGAAAAACTGACTTCCAATCAAATCCTATTATAATTAAATTTTAATATACAAAGCTTTATAAATGTTACTTAGTATTTTCCACTTGACACTATATTTAAAATAATATTGAAATTGTAAAAAAATATTTAGAAAAAAAGGTAAAATAAATTATTAAAAAATGGAACTTAAAACAAAAGAAAAAAAGAAAGAAAAAGGTAAAATTAAAAAAAATATATAAAAAAAAAAAAAAGGGCATTTGGACTGGGTCGTTGAATTTATAAAAGACGTAAACACGTAATACATGCTAAAAATGAAATTAAAGTTCACCAACAACGAACAATGCTTAATTGCATAATTAAATATGAGTAAACGTAAAATGTAATTTTACAAAGAATTGCATACCGGATTCCTCAACTATGGTATCCACGTAACAATCGTTTACTAATTCGCAGGCACGTAAACACGTAATACATGCGCAGCGGAAAATTAAAGTTCACCAACAACGAACAGTTAATTGCATAATTAAATATGAGTAAACGTAAAATGTAATTTTACATCAATTGCATACCTGGATTCCTCAACTATGGTATTCACGTAACAATCGTTTACTAATTCGCACAGATCTGCCAGCGTTGAATCCCCGAGATGAATTTGCTAGGAAAATTCTAACTTAGAGATTTTATGGAGAAATATGAATACGTTTTTTATGAATTCCCAAGAGCTCATATATATAGGAGAGGATTAGCTTAAGTCTCAAGCTAACCTAATTAGGAAATAAAATCCCTAATCTTTATTTAAATAAATCTCTTAGATTTATTTCCCACATATAAATCTCTACGGATTTAAATTCCATATATGACAAATCTCTACGATTTGTTTCCATATATATTAAATCCTACAATAATATTCCAAATATTATTATTGGGAATTCTTATTTAATTAAATCCAATTTAATTAAATATTAATAATAATTAATTCCAAATTAATCTATTATTAATTACTTCTCCATAAATTAAATATCAAATCTAATTTAACATTTAATCAACCAACTATAATTAGTAAACAACTGTTACTTGTTGTGTGACCCATAGGCCCTCATATATCAAGCGATTAGTCAAACTAACGGTCTTAATTGAACCCTAGACAATAAATCAGACATTCTCAATATATGAGGTACGTTGCGAGGAAATGTGCAACTACCTATAACTGAAACATGGACTATTACGATTTCCTCATTTCATTCACGAATACTCGATTAAGTCTTGAACATGATGAAGTGTCTATTCAAAAAACTTAATCAATTTATCTCTAATCACTAATTGATCATGTATGTCACACTTAGCCACAAAGTCTAAGTTGAAGTGCATCGGTCGATGACTTTGATCCAATTATGATGAGAAGATGAGTATTCTCTCTAAATCCACATTGAGGAATGAATCTTATTCTTGGCTCAACTACCACGCACATGCGCTTCGTGATGAACCCAATCCAAGCCATATCTACCCATGGACGGGTGCAAGCGTCGGTCATGGTCAAAGTTCATCATCCCACACATGTCGTATGATATTGACCTCAAGTCAAAGGAGTATCGCATCGCTCCCACTAACCGAGACACCCGTAGACACATATAGTGGAAATACATCAAATGGTTTCTCGGATGGGTATACCAATACTCTCTAAGGTATTTGTGCATCCATCATGAGATACCTAGTATCTCGTAGTAAGTGAGATCTTACTACACTCTCTAAGAGTATGATGCAGATCGCACACCAATCTCCATTGCATCATCAATATCCCATTCTTGATGATCCTTGATCGGGGCTATTTGAGAATCATGCTTAAGTCATCTGAGTTCTCACAACCTCAATGACAACAATGACTCATGGAAACATTTGTATGAATAAATACAAACAATCAAACATAATATTCATACAAGTGTATTGACATACATTAATATTAAATGATCTATAATATTAAATCAAACTGAATATCATCGAGTATTATGTCCTTACAATAGATTTTCTCTAGGACACTAACACTAACAATCTCCCACTTGGACTAGAGTCAATCACCTTACATGTCCAACCCTTAGACCATCAAATATCTAGTGTGTACATGAACACTCAGTGTTTTGGTGAAAAGATTTGCCAAATCAAATATGTGGGAATACATTTTAATTTTATTTTTCTTATCCTTATGATCTCCTGGATCAAATGATAAGTCTAGGTACATGCTCGTTTATGCTTGTTGATCTCGGTTCCTTTGCCTGCGCAATCGCACCAGTGTTGTCTCAATAAAATTTTGTTAGACAACTGACACTCGGAACTGCCCCTAGTTCTCTTAAGAACTATAAAATTCAGACAGTCTCCTTGAGGCTTCTGATACAACAATGTACTCAACTTTGGTTGTTGAATCTGCTGTCCTTTTGCTTAGAACTATTCCAACTGACCGCCTCATTATTGAGAGTTAAACGTAACCTAACTGTGATGTGTAATCATCACAAATCGGATTGAAAAACTTGTGGTCAAGATAACCAAAGGACTACTAGTTCTCGATTTGTCCACTATAGACAAGGAAACATTCTTTAGTTCGTCTAAGATACTTCAGAATGGTCTTGACAGCAATCCAGTGAGACTCACCCGGATTCTGTTGATGTCTATCGGTGATGTTGATAGCGTAGACCACGTTTGGCCTAGTGCAAGTCATGGAGTACATGATTGACACAATTGCATATGCATATGAGACATCTTTCATGTGCTTAATATCAGCTTCAACAGAAGAACAATCCTTCTTTGACAGCTTTATCCCATGATTTGCCGGTAGGGACCCTCTCTTAGAGTTCTCTATCGCAAAACGCTTCAACACCTTGTCTACATAGGTGGACTGTGATAGCCTCAACATCCTCTTGGATCTATCCCTTTGGATCTTGATCCCTAAGATGTAGCAGACTTCACAAAGATCCTTCACCATGAAGGTCTTCGATAACTAATTTTCAACGGACTGCATTAACGGGATATTGTTTCTCACTTCAATGTGTCATTGACATATACGATTATGGAAACAATATTCTTCCCGTTGTGTTTACAATAAACACAAGGATCTTTCGAATTTCTGATGAAGTCAAAAGACTTGATAGCTTCATCAAATCGGATATTTCAACTCCTAGAAGCTTGCTTCAATCCATAAATGGATATCTTCAGCTTGCATACTAGATTAGAATTTGACTTAGATGTGAAACCTTCCGGTTGAGTCATAAACACTTCCTTATCAATGTCTCCATTGAGAAAAGTTGTTTTGACGTCCATCTGTCAAATCTCATAATCACAGTATACTGCTATCGCAAGTAAAATTCGAATGGACTTGATCTTTGCAACTAGTGAGAAGGTCTCATCACAGTCAATGCTTTCGCGTTGACTATAACCCTTCGCCACCAACCTAGCTTTGTAGGTTTAAACTTTGCCATTTGCATTGGTCTTTTGCATGAAGACCCAATCGCAACATATGGGTCTAACCCCTTTAGGAAACTCAACCAAGTCCTAGACTTGATTGGTGTACATCGAGTCCATCTCGAATTTCATGGCTTCATGCCACTTCCCTGAATGAATGTCTGATATTGTTTCAGAATAAGTATTAGGATCGTTCTTATCCGGTATATCCACATTAACTAGTTTCTCCAAGAGGTAACCGTATCTAATGGCCAGATTACAATTCCTAATATACTTACGGAGCTGTGGTTGTGCAGGCTGTACATTCTGATCGTGAAAAATTTTGTGGTGCATCGATTTCATCAATGTCCAAAGAGTCCTCAAGAGCTACACTTTCAGATGCCTCTTGGGCGGGAGTTTGAACTATGTTGTTCTCATTCAATCCACTTGGAGGTTCTTGCACTGGCAAGCATACTCCAATTACACTCCCACTAGTTGAAAGACGATCAGCTAGTGAAAGACTCCCACCGTGAAAGTTGCTGAATGCTCCCACTGATTCCTTGTCATGTTGCTTTGACAAGATATCAGTATCTTTGTTAATTTGTGGTTCTTGAATTTCTTCAAGTTCTATCAGCTTACGACCTCGTTCCTTAAAGACATAGTCTTCTTTGAGGAACTTGGTCTGCCTAGAAACAATCACTGATTATTTCTCAGGTAGATAGAAATAATATCCTTTAGTTTCTTTAGGATATCCCACAAAGTAACCCTTTTCACCTTTGGATTCCAACTTGTCGGTAAGCATCCTTTTCACAATCACGGGGCAACTCCATGTTAGATATGTGTAAAAATTGGCTTCTTGCCACACCATGGTTCATATGGTGTATGCTCAACCGATTTAGATGAAATCCTATTCAGAATGTAAATTGAGGTTTGTAACGCGTATCCCATAAGAATGTTGGAAGACAGGAAAAGCTCATCATGGACCTCACCATGTCTAACAGGGTTTGGTTTCTTCTCTCGGACACACCGTTCATTTGAGGTGTTCAGGGAGTAGTCCATTGTGACTGGATTCCATGAAATTTCAAGTAATCAATGAATTCATGGCTAAGGTATTCACCTCCTCGATCCAATCAAAGAGTCTTGATACTCTTACCAAGTTGCTTCTCTACTTCAGCCTTAAACTCTTTGAATTTCTCAAAAGATTTGAATTTGTGTTTTATAAGATACACGTATCCGTATCTTGAGAAATCATCAGTAAAAGTGATGAAGTATCCGAAGTGACCCCTAGCTAGAGTGGGCAATGGTCCACATACGTCATTGTAGATCAACTCTAGAACTTCTTTGGCATGCACCCCTTTCCAGAAAAGGGTCTGTTGATCATCTTGCCCATGAGAGAAGATTCACAATCTTCATAAGACTCACAGTCGAATGGGGTTAAGTAGTCTAACTTTCTTAACATTGCAATTCTTTTCTCGTTTACATGATCAAGTTCTACAATGCCATAAGTAAGTCGGGTTTTCATTATTACTAAGTTTGAGTATTTTATTTTGTATATTAAGAACATCATGTCCAGAATGCAATAATTACATGTTGCGAGTAATAGGAAGAACTAGATGACAATCATTAAGTTCTAATCTAAAACCAAAGGGTAAGTCTAACACATAAGTCCCCACACATTCAGTTAGCAACTCTTGCTTCATTTCCACGTGTAAGACGACTTCACCCGCCCTAACTGCCCTATGATACATGAGCCCTTTCACATTAGTGCAAATGTGAGAGCCACATCCGGTATCCAATACAAAGCAATTAGCGCTATTAGTGGACATGTTTATCTTAATAACAAACATACATGTTCTAGTGCTAGAAGCACCTAGTGTCTTCCTTTTAGCAACCAAAACCTTATAATCCTTCTTCCAGTGCCCTTTTCTACTTATAGCAGAGGCACACATCCTTGTCTACCCGCTCCTTCTTTTGAACACCATCTTAGTGATAGTGAACTCAAAAGTCTTGAGCACGTTGTGAAGTTCAGGCATGGTCGCATCCGTCTTATTCATATTGCAGTTCACAATGAAGCTAAAATATGAATCCGGGAACGACTGAAGGATCATAAATGAAAACGTTGGTCCTTTAGCTTAATGCCTAAATCACCAAGTTTCTCAATTATGCCTATCATCATTAGCACATGAGGTGAAATCTTTCCTTCTTTAGCTAACCGGCATGTGAACAGATCTCTCATCACTTCATAAATCTCATAATGAGATTCAGAATCAAAGAAATCCTTCAGATGCTTTAGCATTTTGAAGGGACCCATTTTCTCATGTTGCCTATGTATATCGGGAGTCATGCCGAGCAACATCACACACGGAGCCTGGGAAGCATCCTTTTTATGCTTTTTCTGAGCTGCTACGTCAAACGTAGCTGCCTCAAGAAACCAGCTGCAGGGGTAACAGGGATTGGCGTGTCTAACACTTACTCAATCTTTTCTTGCCTTAGCACTAAACACACGTTTAGGTGTCAGTCCAGAAAATTTGGCCTAACCAATTTAATTGTTTCCAAAACACATCTCAATAACAGTTAAACATTTCAACTAACTAAGAGAAATAAAATAAAACGGGAATTAAACACATAATTCCTATGATCAATATTCAGCAATCAAAATAAACATGACCTTTCTTTTGTGTTTATCTTGTCTCCATTATTTTCACATACTCAACGACCTCATCGGAAGAGTACGAATTTATATCAAATGTAAATTGTAATGGACTAGGATCCACATTCCTACTATCATGATCCCTGCTTTGGCTGAATATCACAATAGCATAACTGGTAGGTCTCCAAACCAATTGCAAAATTTGCAACTCCTAGTTGATTAAACCCAGTTTAATCGGATGTCCCTTAACTTTCGTTTCCCTACTTTGGCTGAATAAACAAAGTTAAGTTGGTTTACAACCATCAAGCAGCGACAATACGTGTCCCTATAAAAGTCCTATTGAATGTAGATCCGAGCAAAATACTTTGGTCTTAAATACCCATTGGAACGAAATTCCCGGTTTACTTTTAATTTTGATGGGAGACATCTTTTCAATTTAATGAAAAACCATATTTTAGTGAGGAATTTTTAAAGGTGGGGTATTAATTGCTTAATCGAGATCCAACATGTTAATCTATATCACATTTGAGCAATTATTGGGCGCCGCCTACCCAAACATGATTTCATAAGAACTAACACTTATATGGGTGCCGTCTACCCAAACAATTAATACGGTCTGACAATTATTGGGTGCCGCCTACCCAAGCAATTATAATGCGGACGTAAATATCATTAATGAATTATCAAATAATACTTAAATTATATAAGTGGGATTTAATAATTTTTCTCAAAACAAATTCCAAAATCCAATTTAGAAATCGATTTTAAATTATTAAAAATTAATAATTAATCCAATTAATCATTATTAAAAGTCCAACTTTTAATCTTATTAAAAATTAATCAAATTAATTTTTAAAGTTATATTTTAATTGTTTTGTTGTTAGAGGCTCAGATGCAATTTCCAAAATTGCACTGGAGGGCCTATTCCAAAATTAATTTTGCAGAATATCCCTCCGCCATCACCGCCCAAAATTCGACAGCATCCAATCTGTATTTTGGGACAACCGTTTCCAAACACCAATCCGAATCAAGAATAACAATTTCAGAATTAATCTAATTAATTCATCAAATTAAATCAACTGTAATAATCAAAATCGAACCCAAGAGAATGAAATCGAACGAAACAAGCAATACATCGAGAACCCAGAATCGAAATCATAGAGTTTGATCGAAAAACCAGAGGAACTGGAAATCACCAAACCCAATCGGAGAACCAGAAACAGGCGAGAGCTCGAGACATCGCGAAAATGAAACCGAGGCTCGACTGGAGTCACCATCGCCGCCCAAGCACGCGGGTGACTCGTCGTCGAGCACGATGAGTTATGTGCAGAGCCGAAAAAGCCCAAATCAATAACTGGTTCTAAACCAGAAAATGCCAGAAGTGAGAAAACATCGAATCGGTTACAAGGCCACACCGCTTAGTCTTAATTCGGTGGCGCTACCGCCGATCCAAAAATCAAGAGGAGCGCCGCCGAGAAAAGAGACGACGTACGGAGGCAAAGAAGTGGAATGATGACGGAAACGTGAGGCACGAGGCCTGAGACGAAACCGAGACTGTCGCGAGCCCCCGCACGCGTCGCGGGGCCTCGGCGCCTAGCGCCGGTTGTTGAGAAATTAGGGTGTCCGGATCTATTCGAGATGATTTTTAAATACATATTTAAATTAAACAAATAATTACTAACATGAATTAATCCTAAATCAATTCAACATAATAATTAAACAACATGCGTACACGTAATTCACGTAAATCCTAAACATGCGGAACTAGGAGTTACGGGATTACTAACCTCTTGTAGAAACAACCTTTTAGACGATGGATCAACCCAAGAGTCTTCCCAAATATATCCCAGTGTCCACGAACGTTATCCGGTGGGAGGATTTGCACGAACGATTTTAATGGGAGAGAAATTAAATATTTTGCTACCACCTTTGTGGATTTCTAATATTTCCAACACATGGAATTGCACTTGGGAATAAAGAGCTCATCCCCTATAAATAGGGAGGAGGGGGGCGAAAATTAGGGTTGGAAAAATAAGGAAGCAAATCTTTTCTTGGTCTCCAAGAAATCTTGAATATATCTTCTATATTCATTTTACCTTAATTAAATTTTCCATAAAAAAAATTTTCCCCTCTTCTACCTCATATTTTCGAAAATTACAAGATATTAGGAGTCAAGATTTGACTTCTTGAATTTATGGGATAATTATGTATTCCTACAATAATTATCTTTTTCCATAAAATATCTACAAGAAAATCAAGACAATCTTTTCTTCCTAATTAACTACAAAATTTCGAAAATTACAACTTGGAAATATAGCAAGAAATATAGCAAGAATAGCAAGACAACTTGTATTACCACCTTTTGATCTTCGGGACCATAGAACATACACCCTTTTGTTCCCTCGTGGTGTCCTATAAACATCCTTAATTCTAATCGAGGATCCAATTTTCCGGCTTCCTTGTCCAACACGTAGGCCTGACACCCCCAAACTTTATTTTGGGCTATTTGGGAGGCCTTTAGGAGAATTAAGATTGGACCTTCAATGGACTATGAAGCTTTAATATTTTGGGCCAAATATTATTCAAGTCCAGTAATATTAATTTATTCCACTATAAAATTAATATTGAACTATCCATCTTAACCGATATTACGATTTCACATATAACATGGCTCCCGGTCATTATTTCCCGCGTTTAAGATTATATTAGTCCATTAATTAATTAAGCCACTTAACAAGCTTTATGTTAATTAACATCTTTGTCCTTGGAATAAAGATAGCTCAACATTATTATCCATACCGGAAATAAATTTCCACTTGCAAGATTTGGTATGATAAAGGATATGAGCCCACCAAGGGGACAAATCAAGCAAGACGTACTTGCACGCGATTCTCCGTATTAAATGTCAGCAATCGCCATGTAATTAATAATATTGCCCAATATATAAGGTATCGAATCGCATTGACTCTCTTCCCATCATAAATCAAAGCAATAGTTATTAATTTCACACGATCTTATTTAAGGGACGAAGATTAAGAAATAACGCACCACTGAGGTCTAATTCTTGTATATTCAGTACCAAAGAATTTGTCCTCCTGTAGGTCCTCATTCAACGCACCTAAATGCGCTAGTGTGATCCCTTGGTCAAGACAAGCCAATCTGGGTCTCAAACTTCAACCGTTCATGATGGTTCATTCATTTCTATCTGGGTTGTGAATTTGTACTTAATAACGAGGACTGTTAATTTGATCTTCAGTGATCGGATATCACCAAATTAACTACAACGTAATACATACTGTCTTATTGAATGGGTTTGCAATAAACATATATAACATTCATTCATATTTAATGCAACAATGATTAAATAATTTATTTCAGTAAATAAATAAGAAACTTCAGTTTGGTTATACAAAGTAAAAGCATACTTTTCAGTATAACCCCAACAGGTCAAGACAAGCCAATCTGAGCTTTGCACTTTAACCTTTCACGATGGATTGTTCATTTCCATCTAGGTCGTGAACAACGTACTTTTAGTTACAAGGGACTGTTAGTTTAATCTTCTGTGATCTGGTATCACTAAATTAACTACAATGTAGCACATACTATTTATTGAACAGTTATGCAGTAAATATATGTAACATTCAATGATATTTAAAGCATCAGTGATAAATGATTTATTTAAGTAAATAAGACAGAAATTCAGTTTGGTTATACAAAGTAAAAACATACTTTCCAGTATAACCCCAACAATCTCACACTTATACTCAAAGTCTGCTTTTAAGTATACTACAGCATATCTCGTGTAGTTCCTAATGCGTGACATCTAATGTCACCTACACGAACTTAATAATATCTCCCACTTATACTCAAAGCAGATTGACAACGGTCTTGACACCCATTCCTTCCACATGTCTCTCGAATGTGTTCTGAGGCAGACCCTTTGTGAATGGATCTGCTAGGTTGTCTTCTGACGCGATCTTTGCCACTTCTATATCTCCTCTCTTAACGATTTCTCATATAAGATGGTATTTCCTTTCAATGTGTTTGCTGGCCTTGTGGGCTCCTGGTTCCCTTGAATTTGCAACTGCTCCGACATTATCACAGTAAACAGTGATTGTGCTGGGCAAATTCAGAACTACATCCAAGTCTACTAGGAAGTACTTGAGCCAAACCGCTTCTTTCGCTGCCTCGCAAGCAGCTACGTATTCGGATTCCATGGTAGAATCGGCGATGCATTTCTGCTTAACATTTCTCCATGTCATGGCTCCTCCCCCCATGCAAAACACACTACAGGAGGTATATTTTATGGAATCTAAGTCTGATTGGAAATCCGAGTCCGTGTAACCGATGGAGATTAGACTATCTGACTGATAAACTAACATTCTATCCCGAGTTCTTTTCAGATACTTCAGAATGTTCATAACTGCCGTCCAATGCTCTTTTCCTAGATTACTTTGAAATCTCGCTACCATACCAACGACAAAGCAGATATCCGATCTCGTGCACAACATTGCATACATAAGACTTCCCACAGCCGAAGCATAAGGAATGCCTTTCATGTCATCTATCTCCTTTTGTGTCTTAGGGCACATTTCCTTGGATAGATGAATTCCATGTCTGAAAGGTACGAAGCCTTTCTTGGAATCCTGCATGCTGAATCGCTTCAAGACAGTGTCTATATATGAAGCTTGCGATAATCCTATCATCCTTTTCTTGCGATCTCGAGTGATCTTGATCCCAAGGATGTGTCCGGCTTCCCCTAAGTTCTTTATATCAAACTGTTTTGAAAGCCATGCCCTTACGTCTGACAACACCTTTACATCGTCCCCGATGAGCAGAATGTCGTCTACGTATAGTACCAAGAATACCAATGCAGTTCCGACACGCTTTTTGTACACACAACTTTCGTACTCGTTTTGATCAAACCCATAAGACTTTATTACTTGATCAAAATATTGGTTCCAAGCTCTGGATGCTTGTTTGAGTCCATAAATGGACTTCTTGAGCTTACAAAATAGGTGTTCTTGGACTTTTGCATATAGATTTCCTCTTCAAGAATTCCGTTAAGGAAAGGCGTCGTGACATCCATTTGCCAAATTTCAAAGTCGAGATGCGCAGCAATCGACAAGAGGATTCGGATGGACTTGAGCATTGCTACAGGTGAAAAGGTTTCCTCATAGTCGATCCCTTCTTTCTGAGTATAACCTTTTGCCACAAGCCTTGCCTTGAAGGTTTCCACCTTCCCGTTCGGTCCTCTTTTTCTCTTGTATACCCACTTGCAACCAATGGGTTTGACCCCATTAAGTGGTTCGACTAGCTCCCACACTCTGTTATGATCCATAGAACCCATTTCGACTTCCATTGCTATTTGCCAAGAAACCACATCCTTGTCTTGGATTGCCTCGTCGTAAGTCCATGGGTTTGATTCATCTTGACTGGGGACTAAGTCCGAGGACTCTCCTACCCCCATGAATCTCTCGGGTTGTCTTACAACCCTCCCACTATGACGAGGTTCCAGTTGTGTAAGTGTGTCATTTGGTATGTCATCTTGTACAGTTGGCACTGAGGTTATGTTGGGGAATGAGTTGCACAGATCTATTCGGAGTGAATATTTAAATACAAATTTAATTCATTAATTATTACTAGCATGAATTAATCCTATATTAAATCAAATAATAATTGCAACAACAAATCATGCATATAAAAAGCCACGTAAAACCTACGCATGCGAAAAACTACGGGTTTACGTGAACGTATTCCTCGGGATGGCAAAGGGCTTTGGTCGGACGGACTAACCAAAAGGACTTCCCAAGTATTCCCTTAGCCCTTGCTCGACAATCTGTGGAAGGATACTTTCATGAACAATTAACAAAAGGAAAAAAAAATAAACTTTGTTGCACCACTTATGTGGATTTGCTAATATTTCCAGCACATGGAATTGTACTTAGGAATGAACTAATCATCCCCTATTTATAGGAGGGAGGGTGAACGAAATTTGTGTGATTTTTCAATGTGGGAAAAGACTTTTCTTGGTCACCAAGAAATCTTGAATATATCTCCTATATTCTTTTTCCCATAATTAAAATATTCCACAAAAAATCCCACCTCCTCTATTATGGTGATTTTCGAAAATATTAAGTGTGCAAGAATCCAAGATTTGGATCTTCTTGAATTTATGAGATATTCTTGTATTTCAAGAAATACATATCTTCCATAATATCTTTTCAAGAAAATCAAGAAAATCTTTCTTGCCCACTATATTTCCAAAATTTCGAAACATACTATATAGATAACCAAGTGGGAGATTTCTTGAATTAAATGAGATAATCTTGTATTCCAAGAATACATATCTTCATTCCATAACAAAATTCAAAGAAAATCTTTCTCCCTCTTCTATCCATAATTTTCGAAAATTTAGAGGAAATATAAGCAACAATATTTATTTTATTTTAATCACCTTTTCAGTTATTGGACTATATGTTGGGCTACTACTCGGGGCCTTTAGGAGAATTAAGATTGGACCTTCTAATGGATCTTGAATATCTAATATTGAGCCACAATATAATTCAAGCCCATAAATATTAATTAATCCCACTACATAATTAATATTGACTATCCATCTTAACCCATATCACACCAATATGGCTCCCGGTCATTATTTCCCGTGTTTAAGATTATCTAGCCCATTAATTAATTCAAGCCACCAAATAGCTTTCCGTTAATTAATATCTTTTGTCCTTGGTCGAGGAACGGTTCAACATTATTATCCATACCTAAACTAATTCCACTTGCAAGATTTGGTATGACAAAACTTATGAACCTCCCAAGGGGCAAATCAAGCAAAGCGTGCTTTGCACACGATTCTTTGTATTAAATCTTAGCAATCACATGTGACCAATAATATTGCCCAAGATAAAAAGTATTGAATCTCTCTCGATTAAGCTACCCATGATAAGTCAAAGCAATAGTTACCAATCCCACGTGATCCTATTTAAGGGACGAAGGTTAAGAAATAACGAACCACCGAGGTCTAATTCTTCCTTGTTCGATTAAAGAATTTATCCTCCTCAGGGTCCTATTCAAAGACATCACCATGCACTAGTGTAATCTCTTGGTCAAGACAAACCAATCTGAGCCTTTACACCTCAACCTTTCGAGATGGTTGTTCATTTCCATCTAGGTCGTGAATGACGTACTTTTAGTTACAAGGGACTGTTAATTTAATCTTTTGTGATCTGGTATCACTAAATTAACTACTGATGTAACACGTCTTTAATTATTGAACAGTTATGCAAAGAAATATATATAACATTCAATCATATTTTAAGCATCGATGATAAACAATTTATTTCAAAGAAATAAGTCCGAAAATTCGGTTTCGATTATACAAAGTAAAAAGCATACTTTTCAGTATAATCCCAACAATCTCCCACTTATACTCAAAGTTTGCTTTTAAGTATACTACAACACGTCTCGAGTAGTTCGTGACATCTAATGTCACCTACACGAACCTAATAATTTCTCCCACTTATACTCAAAGCAGATTGGCAACGGTCTTGACACCCATTCCACTCACATGTCTCTCGAATGTATTCAGAGGCAGACGCTTTGTGAATGGATCTGCTAGGTTGTCCTTAGATGCTATCTTTGCCACATCTATATCTCCTCTCTTAACGATTTCTCGTATAAGATGTCTTTCCTTTAATGTGTTTGTTTGACTCGTGGACTCTTGGTTCTCTTGAATTTGCAACTGCCCCTAGCATATATTGCTAGACAAATTCAGAACACCATCTAAGTCCACTAAGAAGATCTAGAGCCCAATCGGTTCTTTCACTACTTCACAAGCAGCTACTTACCCGAGTCCCATGGTTGAGTCAGTGATGCATTTCTGCTTCACACTCGTCCATTTGATGGCTACACTTCCCAAATGGAAACACACTAACTGAGGCAGATAATATCTGATTGGAAATCCGAGTCCGTGTAGCCGATGGGGATTGGAGTATCTGACTGATAAATCAACATTCTATCCCGAGTTCTTTTCAGATACTTCAGAATGTTTTTTAATCGTCGTCCAATAAACTTTCCCTGGGTTACTCGATATCTTGCTACCATGCCTACGACAAAGCATATATCCCGTCTCGCATACACAAAGATTGCATACATAAGGTTTCCTATAAATAGAGCACAAGGAATGCCTTTCATGTCATCTATCTCCTTTTGCATCTTAGGGGACATTTTCTTGGATAGATGGATTCCAAGTCTGAAAGGTACGAATCCTTTCTTGGAATCTTGCATGCTGAATCGTTTTAAAACCAGTGTCAATGTATGAATACTTGCGATAACTCGATCATCCTTTTCTTGCAATCTCGAGTAATCTTGATCCCAAGGATGTGTCCGGCTTTCCCTAAGTCTTTCATATCAAACTGTTTTGAAACGTCATGCCCTTACGTCTGACCACACCTTCACATCGTTCCCGATGATCACAATGTCATCTACGTATAGTACTAAGAATACCAATGCAGTTCCGACACGCTTTTTATACACACAACTTTCAAACTCGTTTTGATCAAACCCATAAGACTTTATTACATGATCAAAACTTTGGTTCCAAGCTCTGGATGCCTACTTGAGTCCATAAATGAACCTCTTGAGCTTACAAACTAGGTGTTCTTGGCATGTTTCAATGAAACCTTGGTGTTGTTGCACATAGATCTCTTTATCAAGACTTCCGTTAAGGAAAGCTGTCTTGACATCTATTTGCCAGATTTCAAGGTCGAAGTGCGCAACAATCGATAAGAGAATACGGATGGACTTAAGCATGGCTACGGGCGAAAAAGTTTCCTCATAATCGATCCCTTTCTTTCTGAGTATAACCTTTCGCCATTAGTCTTGCTTTAAAAGGTTTCAACCTTCCCGTCCGATCCTCTTTTCCTCTTATATACCCACTTGCATCTAATGGGTTTGACCCCATTAAGTGGTTCGACTAGCTCCCACACTCTATTATGAAACATAGAACCCACTTCGGCTTTCATTGCTGTTTGCCAAGAATCTGCATCCTTATCTTGGAGTGCCTCGTCATATGTCCATGGGTCTGATTCCGGGAATCAAGTCCGAGGACTCTCCTATTCCCATGAATCTCTCGGGCTGTCTAACAACCCTCCCACTATAACGAGGCTCTGGTTGTGAAAACGTATCGTTTGGTATATCATCTAGTACAGTCGGCACTGAGGTTTGCCCTCTAAGCTCATTTAAGGTAATCTCACTTCTGGGTTTTCTTTGGTTCTATAGTTTTCTTCCAAAATCTAAAGTGGGTGCGGATGTCCACCTTTTGATCTTCGGAACTATAGAACATTCACCCTTTTGTTCCCTCGGGGTATCCTACAAAACAACCTTAATTCTGATCGAGGATCCAATTTACCGGTTTCCTTGTCCAATACGTAGGCCAGACACCCCAAAGTTCTCATGTGTTCTCATACTAGACTTGCGCCCGGTCCACAATTCTTTGGGGTTCTGGGAACTGATTTGGATAGCACCAAGTTCAAAATGTAAGTCGATGTTTTTCCAAGGCATGACCCCAGAACGACTCGGGAAGATCCGTATAACTCATCATTGATCTAACTATTTCCAAAAGAATTATGTTGCTTTGCTCTGCAAACCCTGTTTTGTTGAGGGGTTCCGGGTGCAGTGAGCTGGGATACAATCCCTTCATCAGATAAGTAGTACAAAAACTCATCGCTGAGGTATTCGCTTCCACGATCAGATCGTAGAGACTTGATACATTTTTCCATATGATTCTCTGCTTGAGCCTTAAATTCTTTAGAATTTCTCAAAGGTCTCAGATTCATGCTTCATAAGGAAAATGTACCTTGAGTAATCATCAATAAAATTACTCATAACCTCCTCTTGCTTTGGTTGACATTTGACTACATACATCTATGTGAACGATCTCTAACACTTCTTTAGCCCCATTCCCCTTGGCTCCAAATGCCATCTTGGTCATATTACCCTCCAAACATGATTCGCAGGTTGGAATCGATTCAACTTGGAGACGCTCCAGTGAACCATCTTTCACCAACCTTTGGATCCTCTTTGGATTTATATGACCTAATCTTAGATGCCAAAGAAGTGTCTCGTTCACGTCTGATGAACGTTTTTCTTTTCTCGAAAAGCAGTGATTGATGTGTTATAGAATACATTTCGTGAGTGGTGTGCACAGTTAATTATATAGAGATTTTCCATCAATGTCCCGTAACAGATACACTTATCATTTCAAAAATGATGTCATTCTTATTAGAAGAAACTTAGTGTCCTTTAATCGAATTTTAGAAACTGAAAGTGGATTCTTTCTAAAACTGGGAACACAAAGATAATCTCAAAAAAACTTTATCTTCAAAAGATAGGTGCACTTCTCCCACTGCTTTAACTGCTACTCATGTAGCATTGCAATGTCTGCTACTTGCGTAGTATTGCAATAATCGTTACTACCGTAGCATTGCAATATCTGCCACTTACGTAGCATTGCAATGTCTTCTACTTTCGTAACGTTGCCCAGTGTGATGAGGATCTCACTCCCACTACGTTGCCGGATCATTTAGAACCCGTGAAGCCAACATGATTAGTGGATCTCATATCAACCACCCACGAATGAGAAGTATACGCCGCTAAACAAGTTTCAACAACTAGTGTGTGAGAATTACCTTTCTTTCCGTCCATTTTGGGGTTGGAACAGGCAAAACCTCCATTGTCCTCTCTCACCGCAGCTTAAGCACTTCCTCTTTGGATTTTCCTTGACTCAACAAGCATTCCTCATCTTACCATTGCCCTTGGCAACAGTTGAGTTTTATTGCTTATGGCCTTTGGTCCTCTTCTTTATCTTGCCTACCCTTGGCCTAGAAGATGAAGACGGACCACTTGTCGTCAAAGCTTGAGGTTGGTGCCTTATCATCATTTCTGCCGAGTCCAAAAGTTTGCAACAAATTAGCTAGCGAGGCCAAAATGCTAAAAAAACTTTCTGGGCAGAGAATGAAGTACCAAATTCATCTGAGTCTCCAGATCATAATCTGTACTCAGAATCTCAAGTTTGTTCAGATGGGCCATCTATTTTGAGGACGTAATCCCTTACGGGTTTTTCCTCCACCATTTTCAAATGACGACATCTCTCATGAAGGTGATCCGACGAGTCCCGTGTTTTTGACTCGTCCATTGGCTCATCGATTTTTTGTGTGTCAAAATCCACTTGTGCTTTTGTGCAGTTAGGACAATTATAATTTTCCAATCAATATAGTTTCCATACATATTGTATTGACTTTAAGTATAATAACAGTGGATTAAAAGGTAACGACATGCTGAACTGAAATAAACAACTATATGCAAAAGCACAAGTATATCACAAGATTCGATCACATGCATCATATTTAAAATCTCAAAAAAATATGAACAATGCATCAGCCAACATCTCAAAACAGTTTAAATAAGCCACGTTGGGTGGGTCATTATTTAAACACATTCAAGCGAAGTTACAAACAAGAACGATTTACAAACCTTTAATATCCAGATTAATAGTTGGCTCCCACTTGACCAATATAAAATTGACAGGACTCCTGAGAAGATATGCATATCAATTTTATACCTAAGTAATAACCATGATTAAATACAGGATTACTATTTTGCTTTGATCGAGCCTCGTTGGGAGGGTCATCATCGCCACTAGTAATAACCCACAATCATCCGTTTGGAATTCATTCATGTGAAACCTATCTTTTGACCGTCCCGTTGGGGGAATTTCTCCAAAAGAATTCACAAATAAATAAATCATGGAGGTCAAAATTAATTCAATTTTATTATCCGGAATAAAATTGTCAATTAATTATTTAAACATACTTAGTAATTTTGAAGTTGAGATTTTTCAATTTGGCAACCCTCATGCAAACACATTTAAACAAATTAAATAAAGCATAAGATAAAGCACAAATAAAATCAAGCAAAAATGTATAAACATATTGGGCAAAAATTATCCAATTGTCATGGTTTGATTTTTTCTTGGCTTGATCTTGAAGAAACACGTCTCGAATTTCTCCCACTCGTTCGTCTCGAAAAATACTTCGTCTCCTCGAACCGCCACGCCAAGCGGCTTCCTTGCAGCGAGGATCGCACGCCGCATCCGACCGCCACTGGGCTCGACCTAAGCGACCCTCGGCACCGCCCGGCGACGCGCCCGCCAGTCTCCTCAGCAGTGTCGGCGGCGTCGGCGGATCTCGACAAGCGGCAGCGTCGCGTCTTGCCTCTGCCTCGCCAGCGTCTCACGTACATACCCCGCTGCCCGCCGTCCGCTTGGCCGAGCGAGCCCGTCTTGCCCGGCGCTTTATCATCCTCGTCAGCAGCTCGGCCGCCCGACCTACGCCTGCGCCCAAACGTGCCGATCGCGATCCGCGCCTTCCCTACGCTGGTTTTGGATTTCGTCCTTTAATTCTTCGTCTCTTCGTTCCGATCCGGTTACAATTTATTTACAAAAAATAAATAAACCTAGATCTAGACTAGTCTATTACATTGATCAAATCAAACAAATCCTAGTCTACTCGTGGATTTTCTCCACGAGGCAAAACAAATCCGAGCGAATCGAATTAAAAAACCACGGTTTATATGCATGCAAAATAAAACATTAAAATCAATGACAATTGGATACACAAAAAGCAGATCTAACGGTTCTACTATCCAATTTCAAATTTAATGTCCACGAATTAAATTACAATTTAAAAAATTGAGTCAAAATAAAGGGCTCGATACGATTGTTGGGGAATGAGTTGCACTGATCTATTCGGGGTGAATATTTAAATACAAATTTAATTCATTAATTATTACTAGCATGAATTAATCCTATATTAATTCAAATAATAATTGCAACAACAAATCATGCATATAAAAAGCCACGTAAAACCTACGCATGCGGAAACTACGGGTTTACGTGAACGTACCTCTCGGAATGGCAGTGGCTTTGGTCGGACGGACTAACCAAAAGGACTTCCCAAGTATTCCCTTAGCCCTTGCTCGACAATCTGGTGGAAGGATACTCGCGAACAATTAACAAAAGGAAAAAAAAAAAAACTTTGTTGCACCACTTATGTGGATTTGCTAATATTTCCAGCACATGGAATTGTACTTAGGAATGAACTAATCATCCCCTATTTATAGGAGGGAGGGTGAACGAAATTTGTGTGATTTTTCAATGTGGGAAAAGACTTTTCTTGGTCACCAAGAAATCTTGAATATATCTCCTATATTCTTTTTCTCATAATTAAAATATTCCACAAAAATCCCACCTCCTCTATTATGGTGATTTTCGAAAATATTAAGTGTGCAAGAATCCAAGATTTGGATCTTCTTGAATTTATGAGATATTCTTGTATTTCAAGAAATACATATCTTCCATAATATCTTTTCAAGAAAATCAAGAAAATCTTTCTTGCCCACTATATTTCCAAAAATTTCGAAACATACTATATAGATAACCAAGGGGGAGATTTCTTGAATTAAATGAGATAATCTTGTATTCCAAGAATACATATCTTCATTCCATAACAAAATTCAAAGAAAATCTTTCTCCCCCTTTTATCCATAATTTTCGAAAATTTAGAGGAAATATAAGCAACAATATTTACTTTATTTTAATCACATTTTCAGTTATTGGACTATATGTTGGGCTACTCAGGGGGCCTTTAGGAGAATTAAGATTGGACCTTCTAATGGATCTTGAATATCTAATATTGAGCCACAATATAATTCAAGCCCATAAATATTAATTAATCCCACTACATAATTAATATTGCACTATCCATCTTAACCCATATCACAGTCAATATGGCTCCCGGTCATTATTTCCCGTGTTTAAGATTATCTAGCCCATTAATTAATTAAAGCCACTGAAATAGCTTTCCGTTAATTAATATCTTTTGTCCTTGGTCGAGGAACGGTTCAACATTATTATCCATACCGGAAACTAATTCCACTTGCAAGATTTGGTATGACAAAACTTATGAACCTCCCAAGGGGGCAAATCAAGCAAGCGTACTTGCACACGATTCTTCGTATTAAATCTTAGCAATCACATGTGACCAATAATATTGCCCAAGATAAAAAATATTGAATCTCTCTCGATTAAGCTACCCATGATAAGTCAAAGCAATAGTTACCAATCCCACGTGATCCTATTTAAGGGGACGAAGGTTAAGAAATAACGAACCACCGAGGTCTAATTCTTCCTTGTTCGGTTCAAAGAATTTATCCTCCTCAGGGTCCTATTCAAATGCGATCGATCATGCACTAGTGTAATCTCTTGGTCAAGACAATCCAATCTGAGCCTTACACCTCAACCTTTCGATATGGTTGTTCATTTCCATCTAGGTCGTGAATGGCGTACTTTTAGTTACAAGGGACTGTTAATTTAATCTTCTGTGATCTGGTATCACTAAATTAACTACAGTGTAACACGTACGAATTATTGAACAGTTATGCAGTAAATATATATAACATTCAATCATATTTAAAGCATCAGTGATAAACAATTTATTTCAGTAAATAAGTCTGAAAATTCAGTTTCGATTATACAAAGTAAAAAACATACTTTTCAGTATAATCCCAACAGGTTAGCCCCCTTAGCTCATTTAAGGTAATCCCACTTCTGGGCTTTCTTTCGTTCATATAGTCTTCTTCCAAAAATCTAAAGTGGGTGCTTATTACCACCTATTGATCTTCGGGACCATAGAACATACACCCTTTTGTTCCCTCGTGGTGTCCTATAAACATTCTTAATTCTAATCGAGGATCCAATTTTCCGGCTTCCTTGTCCAACACGTAAGCCTGACACCCCCAAACTTTATTTTGGGCTATTTGGGGGGCCTTTAGGAGAATTAAGATTGGACCTTCAATGGACTATGAAGCTTTAATATTTTGGGCCAAATATTATTCAAGTCCATTAATTTTAATTTACTCCACTATAAAATTAATATTGAACTATCCATCTTAACCGATATTACGATTTCACATATAACATGGCTCCCGGTCATTATTTCCCGCGTTTAAGTTTATATTAGTCCATTAATTAATTAAGCCACTGAACAAGCTTTATATTAATTAACCTCTTTGTCCTTGGAGTAAAGATAGCTCAACATTATTATCCATACCGGAAATAAATTTCCACTTGCAAGATTTGGTATGATAAAGGATATGAGCCGACCAAGGGGACAAATCAAGCAAAACGTACTTGCACGCGATTCTTCGTATTAAATGTCAGCAATCGTCATGTAATTAATAATATTGCCCAATATATAAGGTATCGAATCGCATTGACTCTCTTCCCATCATAAATCAAAACAATAGTTATTAATTTTACACGATCCTATTTAAGGGACGGAGATTAAGAAATAATGCACCACTGAGGTCTAATTCTTGTATATTCAGTACCAAAGAATTTGTCCTCCTGTAGGACCTCATTCAACGCACCTAAATGCGCTAGTGTGATCCCTTGGTCAAGACAAGTCAATCTGGGTCTCACACTTCAACCTTTCATAATGGTTCGTTCATTTCCATCTGGGTTGTGAATTTGTACTTAATTACGAGGGCTGTTAATTTGATCTTCAGTGATCGGGTATCACCAAATTAACTACAACGTAATACGTACTGTCTTATTGAATGGGTTTACAATAAACATATATAACATTCATTCATATTTAATGCAACATCTTCAGGTACTTCAGAATGTTCTTTACTGCAGTCCAATGCTCTTTCCCAGGG
The DNA here is from genome assembly GCA_037126765.1 of Stenogyne calaminthoides. NCBI lineage: Eukaryota > Viridiplantae > Streptophyta > Magnoliopsida > Lamiales > Lamiaceae > Stenogyne > Stenogyne calaminthoides. Next base: position 21,622,514 of record JBBCBC010000026.1, on the reverse strand, counting down.
TTACTTTGATATCTTGCCACCATGCCTACGGCAAAGCAGATATCCGGTCTCGTACACAGCATTGCATACATGAGGCTTCCCACAGCCGAAGCATAAGGGATGTTGTTCATGTCATCTATCTCTTTCTGTGTCTTGGAACACATCTCTTTGGATAGATGGATTCCGTGTCTGTAGGGCACAAAGCCTTTCTTAGAATCCTGCATGCTGAAGCGCTTCAAAATAGTATCTATATACGAGGCTTGCGAAAGCCCAATCATTCTTTTCCTGCGATCTCGTGTGATCTTGATCCCTAGGATGTGACCGGCTTCCCCTAAGTCCTTCATATCGAACTGTTTTGACAGCCATGCCCTTACGTCGGATAACACCTTTACATCATTTCCGATGAGTAGAATGTCGTTCACGTATAGTACCAAAAATACCAATACATTTTCGTCACGCTTTTTATAAACACAACTCTCAAATTCGTTTTGATCGAAACCGTAGGTTTTTATAACTTGATCAAAACACTGATTCCAAGCGCGGGATGCTTGCTTCAGCCCATAAATGGACTTCCTTAGCTTGCAAACCAGATGCTCTTGGCCTTTTTCAATGAAGCATTCGGGTTGTTGCATATAGATTACTTCGTCAAGATTTCCATTAAGGAAAACTGTCTTGACGTCCATTTGCCAGATCTCAAAATCTAGATGCGCATCAATTGACAAGAGAATGCGGATGGACTTGAGCATGGTTACGGGAGAAAAGGTTTCCTCATAATCAATCCCTTCTTTCTGAGTGTACCCTTTCGCCACTAGTCTTACTTTGAAGGTTTCAATCCTTCCATCCGGTCCCCTTTTTCTCTTGTATACCCACTTGCATCCGATGGGTTTTACCCCATCAAGTGGTTCGTCTAGCTCCCACACCTTGTTGTGATCCATTGAACCCATCTCAGTTTCCATTGTTGTTTGCCAGGATTGAGCATCTTTGTCTCGGATCGCCTCGTTGTAGGACCATGGATCTGACTCTTCTGCAGAGATCAAGTCCGAAGACTCTGCTATCCCCAAGAATCTCTCGGGTTGTCTAATAACTCTCCCACTACGACGAGGTTCCGGTTGTGTAGGCGTGACGTTTGGTATATCATTTTGGACAGTTGGCAATGGAGTTGGCCCACTAAGTTCTTCTAAGGTAATTTCACTTCTAGGCTTTTGACTGTTCATGTAGTCTTCTTCCAAAAATCTAAAGTGGGTACTGATCACCACCTTTTGATCTTCGGTTCCATAGAACATGCATCCTTTAGTTCCTTCGGGGTACCCTATGAACATCCTTAATTCCGAACATGCATCCAATTTACCGGCTTCCTGGTTTAGCACGTATGCCAGACACCCCCAGATCCTGATGTGTCCGAAACTGGGCTTGCGCCCTGTCCACAATTCTCTCGGGGTTTTAGGTACCGATTTGGATGGCACTAGGTTCAGAATATAAGCCGTTGTTTCTAATGCGGAACCCCAGAACGATTTTGGTAAATCCGCATAACTCATCATTGACCTTACCATTTCTAAAAGTGTTTTATTCCTTCGTTCTGCAACCCCATTTTGTTGAGGGGTACCAGGTGCAGTCAACTGGGATGAAATCCCCACTTCCGATAGGTAGTTCAAAAATTCATCGCTGAGGTATTCGCCTCAACCATCAGATCGTAGAAACTTGATACTTTTTCCCTTATGATTCTCTGCTTGAGCCTTAAATTCTTTGAATTTATCAAAGGTCTCAGATTTATGCTTCATTAGGAAAATGCATCTGTAGTGTGAGTAATCATCGATAAAAGTAACAAAATACTCATAGCCACCTCTAGCTTTGATTTGCATTGGACCACACACATCGGTGTGAATGATTTCTAACACTTCTTTAGCTCTAAGCCCCTTGGCTCCAAATGCCCTCTTGGTCATTTACCTTCCAAGCACGATTCGCAAGTCGGAAATGACTCAATTTGGAGAGACCCCAAAGAACCATCTTTCACCAACCTTTGAATCCTTTTCGGGTTAATATGACCTAATCTTAGGTGCCAAAGAAGTGTCTCGTTCACGTCAGTCGAGTGCTTTCGTTTACAAGAAATAGTAGATGTGTTATAGGATGCATTTTGTGAGTGATATGCACAGTTAATAATATAGAGATTATTCCTTAAAGTTCCACGACAGATAATCACATCATTACGAAAAACAGTAACATCTTTATTAAAACGAACAGAATATCCATCGATAAATAACTTAGAAATTGAAATAAGGTTTTTCCAAAAAACAGGAACATAAAGAACATCTCTTAAAATTAACGTCTTGTCTCCAAAGGACAGGTGCACTTCTCCCACTGCTTTAGCTGCCACTCTCGTAGCATCGCCTAGCGTGATGAGGATCTCACTCTCACTTAGTCGTCGGGTCTGCTTGAAACCCTGCAATGTGAAACATACATGATCAGTGGATCCCGTATCCAATACCCACGAGTGGGTAGCATACTCCGCTAAACAAGTTTCAACTACTAGTGAGTGTGAATTACCTTTCTTTCCATTCCTTTTGGGTCTGGAACAGGCCGACTTCCAGTGTCCTTTTTCTCCATAGTTAAAACATTTTCCTTTCGGCTTCTTCTGGATTTTCAACCAACTGGCTTTCTTACCTTTTTAGTTTGTGGCCTTGCTTTGATTCAGACTATTCATCTCCTTCTCAACCTTCCCTTCCATTGGTCTAGATTTTGAGAGCAGTTTCTTAGTCACCAAAGCTTCGTCTTCTTGTCCCAAGTGTTTCTCTACCTTCTCTAAGATCTCTTGTAGGGTATCCATGGTAAACATGTGATCACTCATCACAAAATTACAATAAAACTCATTAAAGCATCTTGGCAGAGTTAGGAACAAGAATTCGATTTGAGCCTCATCATGGTACCGAGTACCAAGGTAAGCAAGTTTTTCAAAATGGCGTATGATTTTAAGAATGTGGTCCCTTACGGGTGTTCCCTCAATCATTTTCAGCCTTTCGACTCCATTTTGATGAAACTCTTTGATCATGCAGCTCTCAGAGGAAAGCATTTCCTCAAGACTTTGAACAATTTATGCAGCTGAATCAATTCCCTCATGAATGAGCCTCAAATCATCAGGCAATTAAGTCAAGATTATCGGTTTCATTGATTCATTGGCTTGCTCCCAGATTTTGTACAAACATCTTTCCGAACTAGATGACCCTTCAGTGTTTTTTTTCAGGTTTTTGTCCGCCAAGAACCCAATAATGTTTTTATGCAGAGAGGACAAAAGTCATATTAAGTTTCCAAGTGACATAGTTTTCACCAGTGAGTTGGTTTTCTTTCAGTATATTGAACAGTGGATTAAAAGGTTGCGACATGATAAACTGAAATAAACATATATTTTGTATCAATATCCATATTAACACAAAATTAAATCACATAGTTCGATCACATGATTCATATTAAAATCTCAAAAAAAATATGAACATGCATCAGCCAACATCTCAAAACAGATTTAAATGAGCCTCGTGGGAGGGTCATCATTTAAATCACATTCAAGCAGGTTACAAACAAGAACAGTTACAAACCTTTAATTTTAAAGAAAATTAATAGTCGGCTCCCACTTGACCAATATAAAATTGACAGGGACTTCGGAGAAGTATATAAATATCAATTTTATACCTAAGTAATAACCATGATTAAATACAGAATTATTACTTCGTTTTGATCGAGCCTCGTGGGAGGGTCATCGTCGCCACTAATAATAATTCACAATCATCTTTTTGAGAATTTATTCATGTGAAAGCTATATTTTGACCGTCCCGTAGGGGAATTTCTCCAAAAGATTTCACAAATAAATAAATCATGGAGGTCAAAATTAATTTGTGTCAAAATCAAATTAATTATTAAAACATACTTAGTAATTTTTGAATTTGAGATTTTTCGTTGGGCAATTCTCATGCAAACACATTTAAACAAATTAAATAAAGCACAAGAAAATACAACAGTAAAAAATCAAGCAAAGCAGAAAATAAACACATTGGGCACAAATTATCCAACTATCATGGTTTGATTTTCTTTGGCTTGATCTTGAAGAAATGTCGTCTTGAATTTCTCCCACTCGTTCGTCTCGAAAAGAACTCCGTCTTGAAACGCCACGCCAAGCAAATTTCGCGGATGATGCCGCCCATCCATTGGCCGGCCGCTTAGCGATACCGTGCCATTGCGCCTTAGGGCGCAGCCTAAGACGCCGCCAGCGTCTTTGTGTTCTCGGCAACCTCGGCACGCCTTCGCCCAGTGTTATTGTATACTGTCCGTTCACGCTCTTACGTCGTAAGTCACGGCGCTGGTCCGATCCCTACTCGGCACCTAGCCGCTGCGTTTGTACAGCGTCGTGCCTCCTTGACACGTTTACGCGCGCACGCATCGCGCGTCATTCCCGGATCCGTCTTTAACTCGTCTCTGTCTTCGTCTACGATCAGGTTACAATTTATTTAACGAAAAATAAATACCTTAAATCCAGACTAGTCTATTACATTGAACAAATCAAATAGCCTAATCTACTAGTGGATTTTCTCACGAGAAAAACAAATCCAAACGAGTAGAATTAAAAACCATTCATTCATACGCATGAAAATAAAACACATTAAATATCATGACAATTGGATACCTGCAAAACAGATCTAGCAATTCTACTATCCAATTTCAATTTAATGTCCAACAATTTAAATAACAATTTAAAAAATCAGAGCTCGAAACCAGAACTCTGATACCAGTTGTTGGGAAATTAGGGTGCCCGGATCTATTCGAGATGATTTTTAAATACATATTTAAATTAAACAAATAATTACTAACATGAATTAATCCTAAATCAATTCAACATAATAATTAAACAACATGCGTACACGTAATTCACGTAAATCCTAAACATGCAGAACTAGGAGTTACGGGATTACTAACCTCTTGTAGAAACAACATTTTAGACGATGGATCAACCCAAGAGCATTCTCAAATATATTCCAGCGTCCACGAACGTTATTGTAGGTCCCGAACGGGTTATGTGAGGGCAGTTAATCAAAGCAGTAAAGGCACACAAGATTTATAGTGGTTCGGACAAACCCGAACGTCCCACTCTTCCCTTTCACAAGGGCACCAACTTAACCGACTTAACTCGATTGGACTTAGTTTTTGTGTGTTAGTCCAACCACAAGACACCAACAGATGTTTTAAGAGTTCTCACTCAACCGATCCTTAAATCAATTACTAGAAACCCTAGATCGAAATCTTGCTAAACAACTTATCCTAACTTGGGGTTTGGGTAAGGTTGTTTAAGTTCCAACTATGAAATCTTTCCTCATGCATGGGAATAGCTAGATGAAAAGATTTCTTGCTAAGAACTTATGGGATGAACACAATATAAAATAAGCTTGTTGTTGTGTTCTTCGTATTTCGACTATAGTTTGAGCTTCTTGATTATTTTGTTTGTCCAAGCATTTCCGTGTTACACTCTCGAAGTGTGATCCCATATTTATAGACCTTGAAATCAAAGAGCCGTTGGAGAGCAATTTGAATTTCAGTGCTATTTTAGGTAGACTTGCGAGGCTTGATGTGAAATCGAAGGGTATGGCGAAAATGTGTATTTTATAGCCGAAACATCGAAAATCTTTTCATTGTCTCTTCCTTATTGGATGGAAGCCTTGCTTTGCGTTGTTGTTCCTCCAACTAAGGTTGGTATTCTTCTTGTTTAGATCGCAGACGTATGATAAGATGAAACATTTTTCATCTTATGAAAATATTTCCTCGATCTCTACGATAGAGTCTTCGGCGCTGTTGACTTAGCTTCAACCGGCTGACTCACCGATGTAGGTCTTCGGTCTTATCTTCCGAAGTCATCCGATACAAGATTCGAGGTTTGAGCTTCATGACTTCTGGCGAAGTTATCCGACTAGATCGATTCGATCGATCTTCCGATTCACGGTTTTAACGTTACGCCTGTGGGATATCGATCGACCTATACATATTGAGTTCCCCCTCAATATGTGACCTATCTATTACATCGGTTGTTTTATACAATCATTATCAACCGGTCTCCTCTATAGCAATAATGGAAACATCACCACAAGACAATTACATGTGTTTTGGAACTTTTCATCAAAACTATAAATTTCCCAACAATTTCCCCTTTTGATGAAACCAAAACACCGAAAACCAAACAATTGATAAGTATAGAACGGTTAAAAGAGCAATAATCAAAGACAAAGAGATTTTGTCTTGGGATCGTAAAAATAAACTTTTCATTAGGTATGTTGATTACATGTTACATCGTAAAAGTTTTGAATTTAAAAAGCAAATGATCCCTCTTCTCGATTCTTCACTCCTTGGGCTTGTATCCTTCGGCATTTCTTTTGGTCTTGTGGAACGTTGAAAATCGATAGAGTTTCCATTTGACATCGATTGCTTGCACTTGATCGGTTATATGCGATTTGCTCAAGATGTCAAAGTAGAATCTCTCAAATGCCATCTGTCAAATGAGCCATCTGCCTTCTTCTTCGAGTATACTAGCATATCAAACTCTGGCGAGATATTTTTTACATTCATAAGTTTGGCCTCATTTTCCGGATACTTATATTTATTGAACTGATCTCATCATCTCAATTCTTCTTGTGGAACAAGATCAAGGACAAAGGCATCTAGAAGCCATTCACCGATCTTATTCCATTCCTCAAACCTCTTAAATATAAAATTAATATCTGAACTTTCTATCGAGGTTCTGTGCAGATTTTCCAATCGAATCCTTTCTTAGCCCTTGATTGAACTTCCGTTTCAACCGCTTCCCTTGTGCGATTTTTTTCGCCCTTCTTTCTTCTTCACATCTGCTCTTTGGATAATCTTACTAGCTCGCTTATCGGCCAGATCGTCGACTAGTCTTTGGTGACTTTCCCGAATAATCTTGGTCCAGATGTCCCAACTAACCTTTCTTTCTTTGCGATTGATCCACGGGCCTTATCCGTATGAATCGGATCTTCGATGTGTCGGTTGGTTTCTCGGATCCTTCCCCCTTTTTGGTTTGATCAAAAAAGCGCGTTGAGTGGGAAGTCGAGAGAACCAAAGTTGATAATGCCCGATTTAGATCTTTAGCGGATAAACACGAAGCTTGAGTTTAGGTTACGAGCGATTTATGTCAATCTTGGCGGTTTCCATTGTAGCGAGAGTGTCCAAATCATTTTGTCAAATTTCTCTTACGATAACTTTCGAGCCTTTTTCTCGATGGCGTCGAAAAAAGAAGATTGATTTTGATCCACCTCGCTTTGACTTGTCATCAACTGATTTTTGTAAGCTTAGCGTATATGGTGGTCATGGATTGGGAGAACCCGATCTTTGATTGCTTCGATTTGTTTGAGACTAATTTGTCTCCGATCGATTAGCATCCTCCAATCTCTTCTTTTCGGAGATCTTTGAGACAAGATCGATCTCTGAGTTGATCGATGGTGATTTGAGATGTAGGAATTGGATCCATCACTTGATCGGGTTCGATTGTTTGTGCCTCCGGTGGTTGGTCGTGAAATAGTGCGACACCAGTTCCACTTTCATCGGCTCCTCGCATTCTCCATTTCAAATTTCTAATTCTTCTTCCGGCAATTCCAACTTCCTCGTGGATCGAGCTTTCCACAGTTTAATATTAGCTCAACGGTGATCCCACTTTGGCGGACTTCCTCATATCGAAGTCAAAATCTGCGAACTCATCCGCACCACCCATCCATTCAACAAGTAAAATAAGATCCGAGAAGCTTTTTAATCGAGATCTCTCGGTGAGATCTCCATGACTTCTTCTCGATAGCGGGGATGGGCGACCCGGGCCAGGATACGTCTCATCAATCTCTCGTTCAATTCTTAGTCGACCATTTTTCCCGGTGATGGTCTTTGTTGATCTGATACGAGAATTATCTGTCCCGTTACATTTGGATGAGATGTGGAAGCTTCGGTTGTGCTTGAGTCGGCGGAAGTTGTCCGATTGGTTCGACTAATTTCTGTAGTGGCAGGTTAATATTCGTTCATGGCGGTGAACTAGCCATTTAGTCCGGCGGTGAATCGGCTTTGAGGTTGAGGAGAAGGAGATTTATCGTACTTAATCGTTAACGGCGAGCCCTAATTGCTTATCGATTACGTTCTTTGTTGCGCCTTGATTACTCGCGCTATCTTCTAGTCTTTAAGTCATGGTAACCTCTTCTCCCGGCCTTCACAACGTTTAACTTTTTTCGTGGAGCAACGGTGTGGATGAGGCGGCTCTTTGCTCTTTCCTTTCTTCGGTTTTGTTGGAGTGGGCTCCTTGTCATCGTCTGATATAACCTCATTCTCGATTCCATTCATATTTGGCGGTTGTCCTTCAATATAAATGCAACCTTGTTGAGATTCGCTGATTTCTTTTTCGAAAAAAGACACGCTTTCATTGACTCCAAATTTTTCGTGTTCTTGGAGCAAGATGGCTTTCGAAAATTGATGTTGAGAGCCCCATCAATTATTGCCGCCATGTCTTATGTGAGATTTGATCCCATGATCGTTCTTGGATGAGAATGTCAAACAACAATCTTTGGCCCGATGAATCCGGCTTTTCGATGTTTATATTTAAAAAGAGAGCTCTCGATTTCTTCGTCCCTCATTCTCCCCGTAGTGTCGCGGTGAGATTCGCCCTTTGGTAAGTCGAACATTTAGTGATGTATAATTTCTTCTCCGGTTGGTAACGATATCGGTTAAAATTTTCAGATCCACACTCAAATTCTCGCGAGAATTGTAGTGCCTCATCTTTATCACCGGATTGCGCGAAGCGAGAACAATATGTTTCGATCCGGCGATCTTCGAAATTTGTTCCACCTCCATGGATTCAAGATCCTCGGTGGTTCCAAACCGAACGAACTTATCCTCAAAGATCTTCGTTGCCGGCCCGCGATAGTTGCACATGATCTTTCCTAGTCCATGAGTGGCCATCTGGTGAGATAGACTCATTAATTTTGTGCATAATCAATATCAATATCATCATCTTTGCGGAAAACAAGAGGCAATGAAGCATAAATTCAAAAAACAACTTTTGAAATCAACGTTTTTATCGGAAAAAAGATTCATCATTAAGTTTAAAAAGAAAGTATTACCAGATTCAAATTTTCGTAGATGATTTTGAACTTTAAGAAATCGCTTTTGAAACGATATAGAAAATTTGAAGTTTTTTCGATTGATAATAATGCAAGTTTGTGAAATGTAAAAAAACTTAAGGTTTGATGAATCTTATATAGAGGCGGAGGGAACAATAAGACAAGATTTGGAAGATCAAACGTTTTGAAAAGATTATGCGCTCCAGTTTAGCGGTTTTGATCGTAGGGTCGGGAAAACGCGCCGCGTAAAAAAACTTTTGGATTTAAAAGCACGATCAAATAGCGGTTAATACATGTACCCCCTTCGCATTAAATAATTTGCAGAGTACACGTCCAAAGGATAAGGTGCGATAAAAGGCAAATAATATCGAATACGATCCGATAAATAAGTAAAGAACAAGAAAAAGAGATCGTGTCGGTTGGTGATATAGTAATCAGTCAATATTACTTGTCAATGTTGATTCCACTTGTTGATCTTAATCATTCTGCCTAAGCCTTAAGAAATTTCCCAACTGATCCTTTCAACTGATCTTCTCCAGTTGCATCTGATTTGTTGAAACTTCAAGCTTAATATCTTTCCTTAGTCGTCGATTTCCCTTTTGATCCTCCTTGATCGGTTGAAGTTCCCCCTTCAACCGATATTTACGACATAAATGATATATCCGATTTGTTGGAGTTTCAAGCTCGGTGATCTCTCTCATCCGATCATACTCGTAAATGTCAGTTTTGGTTGACCTCATCTGATTCTTTTCAGATTAAGCCAATTCTTGGGATAAGTGTTACCGCCAAAACTTAGTCTAGAGTAGTAGCTTCTATTCCCTAAGTAGGCGTGATTTGACATGCGTAAATATCGTCTGAATCTCTCGATATGTCAATCAACCGTAAATTTATCCAATTATCGGTCGGCGTGATTTCTACATCCTTTTTTGATGCAAATTTCTCGGATAGGCTTCTTGAAATGGAAATTGCATTTGCATCCTTGCTTGGCCTCTATAAATTGGACCAATGTTTTACACAACATCACCCATTCACCATACTTATCTTCTTTGTAAGAATCATGTATCTTGGTGAACCCTTGTTTCCGGTGAGACTTCCGGCAAACACTTTTACACCCTTTTATATGGTTTCACCTTCTCAAATCAACCCTTTGCATCCCTTATTGTTTGTTTTCTTCATCATCTTCGATTTCACATACGATTCTTGTTAAAAGCTTCTCTACCACCGGGAATGGATCTCTTTGTTGCAACCGAGAAGACACTTCTCCCTGCTTAAGTATGCACCTTGTGTGTCTATCTGGATGACGTAACCGGAACCATCGGACTTAGTCGGTATAAAACATGCAACACATGTGCCCATCGATCTGACGACCAACTCTTTGGCACACGTGCTCCATTTAATTTGGAGAGCCCTACTACTCTCCCTTTTTAGGGCTCTCCGGCTTAGTAATCCTATCAATGCCGCTCTCACTTCACTTGGAGAGTCCATCGGTTCTTGGCATGGGATTACCTTTCAAGCCCCCTCACCTTGTTAAGTGGGGAAAAAATGAAAGCGTCGATTTCATAAAATCTCTCTCTTCCCCTCTTTAACACTTAACTAATGAGTTTGGGTTTGGGTTTGGATGAAGGTTTAGGGTTATAGGTTTAGGATTTTGGTTAACATTTATGTCTTGACCTCAGGGGTCTTCTTGTACTTGTAACTTCGTAATGTAACCTCACCTTCGGTTTTTATCAATGAAAAGTTACATTATTTCATCGTTGTGTAAATTCACCTTTCTTATGCGATTGTTAGCTCTTAATCTCTGAATCTTGCTTGTTGAATATCAGCTAAATCGATTCACAAAGAAATACTATAACCAAATTGATTTAATCGGATAATCCTTTAAAACCCAGCATTTTCCTTTAATCGATAAACCTTGAATCGATCGGTTCCTTTAAAATGATAGACTTTAAATCGATAAACTAAAATCGATCGATTCCTTTGGATCCGGTAGCGTATAAGTCGATCGATTTTTGCTTATCGATCTCTTGAGATCGCTTAAGATACCAAACTCAACCGATTTCTCTCGATCTGGTTAGTCTCTTAACCACTTAGTTAAGAACATTCCATCAAACATTTTAGGTGACTTTTCTCCAAGATCTAGAAGTCCTAGCTCATTGCATAAATCTCTTCGATCTCGACTAGTGGCTTGGTTAGAATATCGATATACGTATATCGGTATGAATCTTTTCCATTCGATATTCTTCTTTTCAACGTGATCTCTTATAAAGTGGTGTCGACATCCACATGCTTGCATCTTGTATGTAGAACCGATTCGAGTGATTGCAATAAAGACTATTAATCGCTACGAATATAGGTACGTTTTTAGCTACAATGTTGTAATCCTCACCGCCGATCGAGCCGGGCGATTAGGAACAAACTTCTACTGACCATATATTATTTTGATTCAATGTCATTAACCGATGTGCCTTCTTTGAAAACCACGAGATCGGTTTACTTCCTAAGAATCCGACATGTTCTTTGATTTTCCGTCGATCTTGCAACCTCCATAATCGAATCGAAATACCCACTAAGCTCTAGATTATCATCTTGGGTAGAATAAACCAAGGTTTATTGTTCCTTCGAATATTAAATCCGCTTAGTCTTTCTAGGTGGTGATCATTGGATTTGCTTGAAATCTGCACATACACCTCTTGCAAAAGTGATATCCGGTCTGCTGGCGGGCAACAGGTATAATAGAGATCCAATGAGAGCCCTATATTCCTTTTTGTTTTTCGACCGGCCTTTTTCTGGATCCATCTTGAATCCATCATCATAGGAATTTTGGCTTCCTTACTATTTTGAACTCCAAACTTAGCCAATAGATTCCTAGTGTACTTTGCTTGGCGATGAATATCCCTTCATACTTTGTTTAACTTGGAGACCTAGAAAGTAATTCATCGACCCATCATGGACATCTCGAATTTCCTTGCATCGGTTTTTGTTTGAATCTTTCACATAAGCTCTTGTTAGGAGATCCGAATATGATGTCGTCCACGTAAATCAACCATCGAATATCTTCTCCATCTTCTATTCTCGAATAAGGTTACATCCCTTCGCCTTTAGTGAACCCACTTTCAATCAAAGCGAGAGAGTGTATCATACCAGGGCTCGCGAGCCTGTTTCAGAACCATAAAGAGCTTTACTTAAACGATACACTTGGTTGCCCTTTTCAAAGCCTCGGAGGTTGTTCGACATAAACTTCCTCTCTGCTAGTACCCGTTTAAGAAAGCACTCTTTACGTCCATCCGATACACATGAACCCTCTCGTGGGAAGCATATGCGAAATTAATAGAATGGCTTCAAAGGCGGCGGCGGTGGTGCAAAGGTCTCATCGTAATCAATTCCTTCGATTGTGAATACCCCTTAGCAACAAGTCTTGCCTTATTTCTGATAACATTTTTCTCATCTCTCTTGTTCTTGAAGACCCATTTAGGTGCCAATTACGTCTTGATGACACGTCTGCGACTACTAGTTCCCATATTTCATTTCTCTCGAACTGCTTTCGGCTTCCTCTGCATGGCTAGAATCCGGTTTGCGTCTTGTAATGCTTCCTCTATTGTAGTTGGTTCCTTCATGGCGGATAACAAAGAATACATGGCACTTTCACCAATCGATGTCTAGTTTTAATTTTATCGACGGGTCTCCGATTATCGGATCGGTTGGATGACCGGTTATCCGTGTCCTTCGCTCGATTTGCGTCGGTTTTGAGAACATCGTCCGTTTCGATAAAATCTTATTACTTAGCGATTGGGAGTAGTCTCCTGGTCCACTTGATAAGAACAAGTCTCGGTGATGTTGGACTCATCATGTGCCGATGTCCATTGAGAACCAGTTCCCCCGAACCGGATGGTTCGATTCTTCTTATCTCGGTTAATCGACTTTTTCATCGACATTGTTCGTACCTTAGGATCTCGATTGATCCGGTGAATCGACTAGATCTGGAATGTAAATTGATCTGATTCGATCCTTTTTCCTTGATCGTTAGTCCATTTTACGAATATCGTGTTACGGTAGATCGATACTTTTGTTAAGGCGATTTCTCTTGATCGAAAGATGCTTCATCAAAAGGCTACATGGGGTGTTTCTTCCACAATTAGGGTTCGTTTGTTGTAGACCACAAAAGCTTTTGCTAGATGAGGAATACCCTAGAAATATACCCTCATCGAGACTTGGCCTCAAAAGTCTTCAACCGATGACTTTTCCCATTATTGTGTATGAAACACTTACACCCAAAAAACATGGAAGTAAAAGAAACACGAGGTTTTCTGCCTTCCATAGTTCATAAGTGTTTTGTAGTGAGCCTTAGTCGAGAGACATACTTACAGCGTATGGCATGCGGTGTTGATTGCTTCCTCTCGCATGTTCCGTTTGTCCGGCGAACTTCTTTGAGGTTCTTTTCTCCGTTAAACTACTCCATTCATTGTTGTGGCGTCCTCCATTGATGTTTCATCTTTGTATACCAAACTTAGAGCAAAAAATCAAGAATAAAAAGTTGAAAATTCATACTTTTATCTCTTTTTTTACTACCACCCTTCTTCTCGTTTTGTAATCTTCTTAGCAACGGGTATCTTGGTTGTCGTCTCATTCTTCTTATGTAAGAATATAACCCGTGTAAACTTGGAATAGTCATCCACGATTACGAGTGTATTTGGCGTCCGTTGAGATCGACCGTGTAATGCGGGTCCAAACAGATCCATATGAAGCTTTGCGTTAGATTGGCTGATCTTTGGTCCTAAATTCCTTTGAATGAAGCTTTGACTGTTTTCCCTTCCCATACATGCGGGACATATCCGATCCTTTGAGAACACTTCATTGAAGTCCTTCCACTTAGAGACATCCTAGCTATCTTATTAAGAGTTTTAAAGTTCGAGATGGCTCATTCTTTTGTGCCGAGCCAACTGCTACTTTTGGAACTCTTAACAATCAGGCACGCATTTCTTGGACAACTGTTCCAATCACCGTGTAGATCGTCCCTTTTCTTGAACCGATTAGCAAAATCATTGAGTGACTCGATTCTTGATAGTGCATTGATCGATCGAGAACTCAACACCAATCCGTTGTCGCAAATTGTGAAACCGATAATAGGTTGTGCTTCAGGACCTTCGACATACGAGACTCCGATTACTTGTACATCATCATTCTCTAAGGTTAGAACCCTTTGGTATAACCAAAGTTATCATCACCGAAAAGTACACGCGGGCCTTTCATTTTATGTAGGAACCGAGGAGATGTTTGCTTCCATCATGTGCCTTGAGCATCCACTATCGATGTACCAATAGTTGCTTGCACACCTCCTTTGTTGGCGGCAGACCCGCGAACCATCTGTCTCGGGCTTTAGGTACCCTTTTGATTGGGTCTGAGGGTTAGGTTTGGATTTGGGGATCCATACAAACAGAGCACTTCTATTGTGATCAGTCAGATCAGAAGGCCTGATTTGTCTCCCATACCTGTCAACATAATCATACTTATCCTTATATGCTTTCTGATTTGTATGATTACTTGTGTGAACCTTGGATGACTTAGAAGACTTATGATTTAACTTTTTTCATTTGTCTTCTTTTTTATCCAAAGGTGGTTCAAAAGTGCGTGACCCTAAATTTAAATTATAGGGGGGGGCACGATCGCTACCATCAAAAGATTCATATCCTTTTCGCATAGATGGTTTTCGCATTTACTTCCTCATGCTTATTAAACCTTGATTCTCGATTAGACTTCCTTTTGTAGGTTGTCTTTTTACGATTCTGATCTTTGATCGTTGAGTCTCTTCGGAAGAACCGGGTTCTTCCGATTCCTTCTCTACCGATGCTTTTACCGGTTAGGGTCCCTTTTCGTTGAGGCACTGTTTTTACCCGCTCAACCGGTCTCTTACCCCTATTAGATACAAGTTTAGCTTTTGGTGTGTCTTTTCGAAATTAAAATTACACCTTTACGAGATGAATCGGTCGGGGCTTTTGAGGATGTGGAGGGTTTCTCATAGCCAAGTCCCTCCTTATCAATCTTTATTCAAAATAAATCATGTCTTGAACGGTTTTAGATGATTTTGAAAAACCTCTATTTTCTTACGCAGATTATCCTCGGAGGATTTCAGACTTTCATGCATTCGAATAGCTCATCGAATTTTGCTTGCAAGATTTTGAAGTCATCGACTTGTTTGTCTCATTAATACCATCGATCTTTGATCTTTGATCTTCTCGGAAGCTTTAACCCGAGAATTTTAAATTCTCGATTACCTTCGAAAGCGATTTGGTGATCTAAGTTTCGAGAGGCTTTTTCGAGATCATTTTCTTGACAAGTGATTATTTACGTCCTCGACTTATCATTCTCGGCTTCCACAATAGCATAAGTGTCTCTTGCATTGGAGAGATCTTCAAGCAATTGCTCCGGTCAATCTCCGGCGGTGTGCTAATGATAAGCGGTGTAAAGAACAAATTTGGAGGTTACCTCGACCGGGTCCTCCCCGCCATCGGCTCATCGTCGGCGAGAATATCGAATCTTCATTTTTATAGAAGTCGACCAGACTTCTTGATCAGGCGGTAGTCTTCTCTGAAGAGTATCGAGTCCTCGGAGGTAAGAATCGTCAATTCTGACGACGGCAACCATGGCTCTTCCGTCTCTATAGCGTTGTTCTCTTTTGTTCCTCTTTTCTTCCCTCTCTCTCGTCGAATCCAGGCGGTCGTTCTGCTATAGTGACTTTCTCCATGATTGAAGCAATTTCGATCCAATCGAACTTTTTTCTTCCGTGAATCACTCCGTCTGTATGACCTATCGGGACTTTTCCTTCGATGGTGGTGCGAACTTCTCTTGTCTTTGATTTTCTCTTCTTTCCTTCGTCGACTATCTCTTTTCCTTTCATCTCTGTGATCCCCGTCATCGAAAGATTCAGATCGTATTCTCCTATCTCGTTGTATGTTGATAGTCCTTATAAAATCTTCGATACTTACCAAGTTGTATGTCGACTTCTCAAGCTTCACGTAAGCGTGAGCGTCTGATTCTTTGACTTATTATATTTCCAATGGGTTCATTGGCCTTTGTTCTATTCTTGGTTGCTTTGAAAGAATCGGTTTTTGAAGTCGAGGTTTCAAAGCACACCTCGTCTTCATCGAGCCATCTTTCAATCGAGTCGAACTTCGTGAGCTTTAAGACTCAAGAACAAGCTACTAGGTTTCATTCTTGAAATGTCCCGGCAATCTTTGATTAACCTTCATGTCCCACTTCTTGGTGAGAGACCTTAGGATCTTATAGTTGATATCTTTATCGACATCTCTACCAAAGTTCTCGAAGCTTGTTTATAGACATTGTAATTCTTCCATCGAGTTCGTTGATGGTTTCGTTGGCGACATCTTGATTTCTCGAACTTCACCGGTTAAACGAAGACGGTGTCTTTTATCTGCTCATTTCCTCGCAGATCTCGGCGAGTATCCCACATTGCTTTCGCAGATTTGAGATACTTAATCTTTTCTTTAGTGACCTTATCCATTGTTTTCATGATAATATGTCTTGCAATGGTGTCAAGAGTATGCGATTTTCTTTCTTACTGCGTCCATCAAAATACAAGACTTCCCGTGGGAAAATCCGGATCTCCTCCATTGCCGGATTGTCAGAGTAAATGATGATGGGTCCTCTCGATGACTTCCATCATTCATCGATCCTAGATGGTTGGACATATATATTTAATCTGCATACTCATCGATTGAGAACTTCGATCATGATACATAATACGTGTTATCCATCTTTGAGTGATTTTGGAAAATGAATGAGTTTTAAAAACGGTTTTCAAGATCGATTCATTGACCACAATGACCGCAGTCGATGGTCGGAAGAACCAACCGCCTCGATACCACTTGTAGGTCCCGAACGGGTTATGTGAGGGCGGAAGTCTAGAGGGAGGGTGAATAGACTTAAAAAACTTTTCGCGGCGGATCGGTGAGAGCAGAGATGCTTTTAACGAAAGTGAATCGATTTAAAATAGCCAACTTATCAACGCAGAAAACAGATTCCGGTAACTATCGATTAACTGATGTGTCTTGACAAGTTTTACCCGTGTGAAAAACCAGTTTGTATAAATCGATTCCAAGTTTTATCTTTTTAATCGGATAAAAATATTAAATCATTGGTGCTATCTCGATCTTAACTTAGAATATGTATGCGCTTTAAGATTGTGCGATGTGAGAGCGATTAATCAAAGCAATAAAGGCACACAAGATTTATAGTGGTTCGACAAACCAATCCTAATTCCAATATCCCTTTCACAAACACCAATTTACTTAACCGACCGACTTAGTTTTGTGTGTTAGTCCAACACAAGACACCAACAGATGTTTTAAGAGTTCTCAAACCGATCCCTAAATCAAGATTAGAAACCCTAGATCGAAATCTTGCTAAACAACTTATCCTAACTTGGGGTTTGGGTAAGGTTGTTTAAGTTCCAACTATGAAATCTTTCCTCGTCTAAAAATAGCTAGATGAAAAGATTTCTTGCTAAGAACTTATGGGATGAACACAATATAAAAATAAGCTTGTTGTTGTGTTCTTAGTACAAATCGACTATAGTTTGAGCTTCTTGATTATTTTGTTTGTCCAAGCATTTCCGTGTTACACACTCTGAAGTGTGATCCCATATTTATAGACCTTGAAATCAAAAGAGCCGTTGGAGAGCAATTTGAATTTCAGGCTATTTTAAATGAACTTTGCGGGCTTGATGTGACGTCTTCAGAACGGCATGGCGAAAGCGTGAATGTGTATTTTATAACCGTTTGAGAGAGCAACATCGAATCCGCATGATGTCGACTCTGTTCATCGTGTCTCTTCCTTATTGGATGGAAGCCTTGCTTTGCAGTGTTGTTCCTCCAACTAAGGTTGGTATTCTTCTTGTTTAGATCGCAGACGATAATAAGATGAAACATCGATTTTTCATCTTATGGTTTGATGATCGATCTGGAAATCGATCTACCGATAACTTCGCGCGTTACTCACATGTAGGTCTTCCGTCTTATCTTCCGGAAGTCATCCGTCTTCTAAATTCGAGGTTTGAGCTTCATGACCTCACTGAAAATAGTTCGACTAGATCGGTTCGATCCGATCTTCCGCTTCTTTTAACGTTAATATCGCCTTTCTTCCGATTCTTCGATTCGACCTATACATATTGAGTTCCCCCTCAATATGTGACCTATCTATTACATCGGTTGTTTTATACAATCATTATCAAATCTCCTATAAAAAAAACATCGATCCAATGTGTCTAACGGGTCCTATTACATGTGTTTTTGGAACTTTTCATCAAAACTATAAATTTCCCAACAGTTATCCGATGGGAGGATTTGCACGAACGATTTTAATGGGAGAGAAATTAAATATTTTGCTACCACCTTTGTGGATTTCTAATATTTCCAACACATGGAATTGCACTTGGGAATGAAGAGCTCATCCCCTATAAATAGGGAGGAGGGGGGCGAAAATTAGGGTTGGAAAAATAAGGAAGAAAATCTTTTCTTGGTCTCCAAGAAATCTTGAATATATCTTCTATATTATTTTCTCCTTAATTAAATTTTCCATAAAAAAATATTTCCCCTCTTCTACCTCACATTTACGAAAATTACAAGATATTAGGAGTCAAGATTTGACTTCTTGAATTTATGGGATAATTATGTATTCCTACAATAATTATCTTTTTCCATAAAATATCTACAAGAAAATCAAGACAATCTTTTCTTCCTAATTAACTACAAAATTTCGAAAATTACAACTTGAAAATATAGCAAGAATATTTTCTTTTCTCTCTCATTAATTGGACTTTATTTTGGGCTATTTGGGGGGGCCTTTAGGAGAATTAAGATTGGACCTTCAATGGACTATGAAGCTTTAATATTTTGGGTCAAATATTATTCAAGTCCATTAATATTAATTTACTAAACTATAAAATTAATATTGAACTATCTATCTTAACCGATATTACGATTTCACATATAACATGGCTCCCAGTCATTATTTCCCGCGTTTAAGATTATATTAGTCCATTAATTAATTAAGCCACTGAACAAGCTTTATATTAATTAACATCTTTGTCCTTGGAGTAAAGACAACTCAACATTATTATCCATACAGGAAATAAATTTCCACTTGCAAGATTTGGTATGATAAAGGATATGAGCCCACCAAGGGGACAAATCAAGCAACACGTACTTGCACGCGATTCTCTCTATTAAATGTCAGCAATCGTCATGTAATTAATAATATTGCCCAATATATAAGGTATCGAATCGCATTGACTCTCTTCCCATCATAAATCAAAGCAATAGTTATTAATTTCACACGATCCTATTTAAGGAATACAGATTAAGAAATAACGCACCACTTTGAGGTCTAATTCTTGTATATTAAGTACCAAAGAATTTGTCCTCCTGTAGGTCCTCATTCAACGCACCTAAATGCGCTAGTGTGATCCCTTGGTCAAGACAAGCCAATCTGGGTCTCACACTTCAACCGTTCATGATGGTTCGTTCATTTCCATCTGGGTCGTGAATTTGTACTTAATAACGAGGGCTGATAATTTGATCTTCAGTGATCGGGTATCACCAAATTAACTACAACGTATCTGAATCGCTTATTGAATGGGTTTGCAATAAACATATATAACATTCATTCATATTTAATGCAATGATGATTAAATAATTTATTTCAAAAAATAAATAAGAAACTTCGATTTGGTTATCTGAAGTAAAAGCATACTTTTCATTATAACCCAACAAACAAGCCAATCTGGGCCTTACACTTCAACCTTTCACGAATTGTTCATTTCATCTAGGTCGTGAACAACGTCGCTTAGTTACAAAGAGACTGCTAATTTAATCTTACGTGATCCGGTATCACTAAGTTAACTACAATGTAACACGTCTTATTTATTGAACAGATTATGCGAAGAAATCTATGTAACATTCAATGATATTTAAAGCATCGATGATAAATGATTTATTTGATAAATAAATAAGACGAAATTGATTCGGTTATACAAAGTAAAAAGCATACTTTCGAAGATAACCCCAACAATCTCCCACTTATACTCAAAGTCGCTTTTAAGTATACTACATCATATCTCGTGTAGTTCTAATCGTGACATCTAATGTCACCTACACGAACCTAATAATATCTCCCACTTATACTCAAAGCAGATTGACAACGGTCTTGACACCCATTCCTTCCACATGTCTCTCGAATGTGTTCTGAGGCAGACCCTTTGTGAATGGATCTGCTAGGTTGTCTTCTGACGCGATCTTTGCCACTTCTATATCTCCTCTCTTAAAGATTTCTCGTATAAGATGGTATTTTCTTTCAATGTGTTTGCTGGCCTTGTGGGCTCTTGGTTCCCTTGAATTTGCAACTGCTCCTGCATTATCACAATGAAATGATAATTGTCTTTGGGCAAATTTAACTACATCCAAGTCTACTAGGAAGTTCTTGAGCCAAACCGCTTCTTTCTATGCCTCGTAAGCAGCTATGTATTCGACTTTCATGGTAGAATCGACGATGCATTTTTATTTAACTCTTCTCCATGTCATGGCTCCTCCCCCCATGCAAAACACACTACCGGAGGTAGATTTTCTGAAATCTAAGTTTGATTGGAAATCCGAGTCCATGTAACCGATGGAGATTAGACTATCTGACTGATAAACTAGCATTCTATCCCGAGTTCTTTTCAGATACTTCAGAATGTTCTTAACTGTCGTCCAATGCTCTTTTCCCGGATTACTTTGATATCTCGCTACCATGCCAACGACAAAGCGGATATCCGGGTCTAAATCTGCACATTGCATACATAAGACTTCCGGCAAATAAGGAATGTCTTTCATGTCATCTATCTCCTTTTGTGTCTTAGGGCATATTTCCTTGGATAGATGGATTCCATGTCCGAAAAGTCTGAAATTTCTTTGAATCCTGCATCTTGATTAAACTTCAAGATAAACTATATGAAGCTTCAAATAATCCTATCATCATTTTCTTGCGATCTCGAGTGATCTTGATCCCAAGGATGTGCAACCCTAAGTCCTTCATATCAAACCTG
Source organism: Stenogyne calaminthoides (assembly GCA_037126765.1). Classification (NCBI taxonomy): domain Eukaryota; kingdom Viridiplantae; phylum Streptophyta; class Magnoliopsida; order Lamiales; family Lamiaceae; genus Stenogyne; species Stenogyne calaminthoides. Next base: position 21,601,301 of record JBBCBC010000026.1, on the reverse strand, counting down.
TTTTTGAAAGTCATGCCCTTCGCCCCGACAACACCTTTACATCATCCCCGATGAGCGAATGTCATCTACGATAGTACCAAGAATACCAATGCGATTCCGACACGCTCTTGTAAAAACTTTTCGTACTCATTTTGATCAAACCCATAAGACTTTATTACTTGATCAAAATATTGGTTCCAAACTCGGATGCTACTTTGAGTCCATAAATGGACTTCTTGAGCTTACAAACTAGGTGTTCTTGGCCTTTTTCAATGAAGCCTTGGGGTTGTTGCATATAAATTTCCTCTCCAAGACTTCCGTTAAGGAAAAGCCGTCTTGACATCCATTTGCAAAAAGTTGAGATCTTGACAATCGAAGGATTCGATGGACTTGAGCATTGCTAAAAGAAAAGGTTTCCTCATAATCCTTCTTTCGAGTATAACCTTTTTGCCAAAACCACCTTCCCGTCCGGTCCTCTTTTCTCTTGTATACCCACTTGCAACCAATGGGTTTGACCACGATAAGTGGTTCGACTAGCTCCCCACACTGTTATGATCCATAGAACCCATTTAATTTCTTTGTTTTTGCCAAGAAACCGCGTCCTTGTCTTGGATTGCCTCGTCGTAAGTCCATGGGTTTGATTCATCTTGACCGGGGACTAAGTCCGAGGACTCTCCTACCCCCATGAATCTCTCGGGTTGTCTTAGAACCCTCCCACTACGACGAGGTTTCGGTTGTGTAAGTGTGTCGTTTGATATGTCATCTTGTATAGTTGGCACTTTGGTTAGCCCCTTAGCTCTATTTAAGGTAATCTCACTTGGGCTTTCTTTTTCGTTCATATAGTCTTCTTCCAAAAAATCTAAAGTGGGTGCTTATTACCACCTTTTGATCTTCGGACCATAGAACATACACCCTTTTGTTCCCCTCGGGGTATCCTATAAATGACCTTAATTTCGAGGATCTAATTTTCCCGGCTTTTTGTCCAACACGTAGGCTTGACACCCCCAAATTCTCAATTGTCTCAAACTGGGCTTGCGCCCGGTCCACAATTCTTTTGGAGTTTTGGGAACCGACTTGGATGGCACCAAGTTCAGAATATAAGCCGTTGTTTCCAAGGCATGACCCCAGAACGACTTGGGTAGATCCACATCATTGATCTAACCATTTCTAAAAGAGTTCTCATTTCTTCGCTCTGCAATCCCATTTTGTTGAGGGTTCCTGCGATTAGGCATACAATCCCTTCATCGATAAGTAGTTCAAAACTCATCATTTGGTACTTCGCTTCCACGATCAGATCGTAGAGACTTGATACGTTTTTCCCTATGATTCTCTGTTTGAGCCTTAAATTCTTTGAATTTGTCAAAGGTCTCAGATTTATGCTTCATAAGGAAAATATAGTCGTACCTTGAGTAATCATCAATAAAGGTGACGAAATACTCATAACCTCCTCTTGCTTTGATTGACATTGGACCAAATACGCCTGTGTGAACGATTTCTAACACTCCTTTGGCTCTATTCCCCTTGGCTCCGAATGTCCTCTTGGTCATTCTACCCTCCAAACATGATTTGCAAGTTGGGATTGGTTCAACCCAAAGAGACTCCAATGAACCATCTTCTACCAACCTTTGAATCCTTTTTGGATTAATATATCCCAATCTGAGATGCCATAGAAGTGTTTCGTTCACGTCTGATGAACGTTTTCTTTTTATCGAAAACTTGATTGTTGTGTTATAGGATGCATTTCGTGAGTGGTGTGCACAGTTAATTGTATAGAGATTATTCGACAATGTTCCATGATAGATAAATTTATCATAAAGAGAAATGGTAACAACTTTGTCAAAAGTAACCGAATATCCATCGAGGTAAAGTTTAGAAACCGAAATTAAATTCTTTCTAAAACTAGGAAAGTAAAGAACATCTCTTAAAATTAAAACTCTGTCTTGAAAAGACAAAAAAGTGTCTTTCCGCATCTGTTGATCCTTCATTATACACAGTGGGTACATCAAGAACCCAATAATGTTGTAGTTGCGCAGTGAGGACAAATTTCATATTTCGTTTCCAAATAACATAGTTATCACCAGAAAGTTGGTGTTCTTTGAGAGTATAAAGCAATGGATTAAACGATTGCTACATGATGTACTGAAATAAATAACAATTTGTATAAGCACAAACATATCACAAGGTTCGATCACATGTATCATATTAAAATCTAAAAAAATATGAACATGCATCAAAACATCTCAAAAAAAGCAAATAAATAAGCCATGTTGGGTCATTATTTAAACACATTTAAGCAAACAAACAAGAAAAATAGTTACAAACCCTTAATATCCAGATTAATAGTTGGCTCTCAATATAAAATTGATAGGGACTTTAAAGTGAAGTATATGCATATCAATTTTATACCTAAGTAATAACCATGATTAAATACATAATTATTATTTTGTTTTGAACGAGCCTCGTGGGGAGGTCATCGTAAATTCACAATCATCCTTTTGAATTTATTCATGTGAAAATCTATCTTTTGGCTGTCCAAATTTCTCCAAAAGAATCCACAAATAAATAAATCATGGAGGTCAAAATTAATTCAATTTTATTATCCTAATAAAATTGTCAATTAATTATTTAAACATACTTAGTAATTTTTCAAGGTGAGATTTTTTCAAAACATTTTCTCATGCATCACATATTTAAACACAATTTAAATAAGCACAAAATAATCTGAAAACATCAAAACAAAAATCAAACACATTGGGCACATATATCCAATTGTCACATTTAATTTTGTCATGTCTTGATCTTGAGAAATCATCTTCATAGCCTTCATCGTTCTCTAGAAAAGCTCCCACTCGACCGTAACAAATTATTTAAAATGTCCTCCGTTTTGGGTTAGGGCGACGTCCGTTATTAGTCGGGCGTGCCCCGATCCGGCTCGGCCATCTTGCTCCGTCGCCCTCGCTTTCGCATCTTGTATGCCGGCGTTGCATCCGGATCCGGGGTCCTTCGCCCATACGCCGAACAGAATTCCTCGCGCGTGTGGTCTTTGCTCGACCCACTTCCATTTAGCGCCCTCCGGCTTTTACCCGTCCCCACAATCGCTCGGTGGTCAACGCTTACTAATTAGCACGCTGCGTTCGTCTAGGCACTTGGTCGTCCGTCTTTAATTCTCCGTCTCCGTCTTTGCTCACGATCCGGTTACAATTTATTTACGAAAAATAAATAAACTTAGATCTAAACTAGTCTATTACATTGAACGAATCAAACAAATCCTAATCTACTCGTGGATTTTCTCACGAGGTAAAACGAATTCGAACGAATCGAATTAAAAACCACAATTTATATGCATGCATAAATATAAACATTCATCAAATATCATGACAATTGGGTACCTACAAAAAAAGATCTAGCAATTCTACTATCCAATTTCAAATTTAATGAAAACGAATTAAATTACAATCTAAAACTCAGAGCCCGAAACCGAGGCTCTGATACCAGTTGTTGGGGAATAATTTGCCCAGATCTATTTGTGATGAATATTTAAATACAAATTTAATTCTAACAATTATTACTAGCATGAATTAATCCTATATTAATTCAAATAATAATTCAACAACAAATCATGCATATAAACAGTTCACATAAATCCTACGCATGCGGAATTGCTACATGTTTACGTGAACTAACCTCTCGGAGTGACAACCGTTGAGAAGATGGATCCCGTTCACACGAACACACCAAAAGACCTTCTCAAGTATTCCCTTATCCTTGTTCAACAATCCGGTGGTAGGAACTCGCAAACAATTTAACAAAAGGAAAAATAAAATTATATTGCACCACCTTTGTGGATTTCTAATTTTTTCAACACATGAAATTGTACTTGGGGATGAAAAAATCATCCCCTATTTATAAGAGGGTGGTGGCCGATTTTTTGCTAGGAAAAAGGGAGAGAAAATCTCTTTCTTGATCTCCAAGAAATCTTAAATATATATCCAATATATTCTTTTCTCCATAGTTAAAATATTCCATAAAAATCTCACTCTCTTATTGTTATGGTATTTTTGAAATTTTAGGATAAAGATTCCAAGATTTGGATCTTCTTGAATTTATGAGATATACTTGTATTCCAAGAATACATATCTTCCATAATATATTTTCAAGAAAATCAAGAAAATCTTTCTTTCCCTTTATTTCTCATAATTTTCGAAAATCCTACATAAATAACTAAGTGGGAGATTTCTTGAATTTAATGAGATAATCTTGTATTCCAAGAATACTTATCCTCATTTCATAACAAAATTCAAAGAAAATCTTTCTCCCTTTTATTCATGTTTTTCGAAAAAATAGGAAAAAATAAGCAACCATATTTTATTTTATTTTAAACACCTTTTTCAGTTATTGGACATTATGTTTGGGCTACTTGAGGGGCCTTTAGGAGAATTAAGATTGGACCTTCTAATGGACTTTGAATATCTAATATTGAGCCACAATATTATTCAAGCCCATAAATATTAATTAATCAAGATTCATAATTAATATTGCACTATCCATCTTAACCCGTATTCTTGTTAATATTTCTCTAGGTCGTATTATTTTTCCGTGTTTAAGATTATCCGGCCCATTAATTAATTCAAGATCCTTATCACTAAATTTCCTTAATTAATATCTTTTTATCCTTATGTCGATATATGTTCATTCAACGATATTATCCATTGAAAACTAATTCCACTTGCAAGATTTGGTATGATAAATCTTATGAACCTCTGTGGAGATTGTTCGAACAACTATGCTTTTTACGATTCTTTTAAATCTTATTTTCATGCTTGTGACCAAATAATATTTATCAATCGATGCTATAAATATGATTGAATCTTATTGATTTTCTGCCGTCATAAGTCAAAGCAATAATTACTAACCACACGCATCTATTTAAGGGGCGAAGATTAGAAATAACGAACACGCGTGATTAAATTCTTCCTAATTGATCTTTGAAAAAGTACGCCATTCTTGTAGGTCTAGATTTTGAAATGAACAACCATCACGAAGGTTGAGGTAATCTCTTTGTCTTGACCAAGATTTACACTTACTATCCTTTCACGATGACCCACAGAGGATAAATTCATTTCCAACTCAACAAGGAAGAATTAGAACAACGTGAATTACAATGGGGTTTAGTTTAATAATACGTGATTGGTATCATCCTTATCATGGGTAACCGTCGTTATTTATTCAATACTTTTTATCTTGGGTAAATTATATCACACATTGATGATATTTAATTAGGTTAATCGTAGGTGACATTAGATTCACGGACTACTCGAGGTTCATTGTATTTATCATACCAAATCTTTGCAAGTGGAATTTGTTCCCAGATGATAATAATGTTGATCCGCTCTAATTAAGGACAAAAGATATTAATTAACTTGAAAGCTATTTCAGCCATTGAATTAATTAATGGGCTAGATAATCTTAAACACGAGAAATAATGACCGGAGCCATATTGACTCGATTAAGATGGATGGTGCAATATTAATTATGTAGTGGATTAATTAATATTTATGGGCTTGAATTATATTGTGGCTCAATATTAGATATTCAAGATCCATTAGAAGGTCCAATCTTAATTCTCCTAAAGGCCCCCTGAGTAGCCCAACAAATAGTCCAATAACTGAAAAAGTGATTAAAATAAAATAAATATTGTTGCTTATATTTCCTCTCAAATTTTCGAAAATTATGGATAAAAGAGGGAGAAAGATTTTCTTTGAATTTTGTTATGGAATGAAGATATGTATTCTTGGAATACAAGATTATCTCATTAAATTCAAGAAATCTCCCACTTGGTTATACATAGAGGGCAAGAAAGATTTTCTTGATTTTCTTGAAAAGATATTATGGAAAATATGTATTTCTTGAAATACAAGAGTATCTCATAAATTCAAGAAGATCCAAATCTTGGATTCTTGCACTATATTTTCGAAAATAATCCATATATGAGGAGGTGGAATTTTTGTGAAATATTTTAATTATGGGAAAGAGAATATATGGGATATATTCAAGATTTCTTGGTGACCAAGAAAAGTCTTATCCCACATTGAAAAATAACACAAATTTCGTCCCCCTCCTCTCCTATAAATAGGGGATGATTAGTTCATTCTCAAGTACAATTCCACGTGCTGGAAATATTAGCAAATCCACATAAGTGGTGCAACAAAGTTTATTTTTTTCCTTTTGTTAATTGTTCGCGAGTATCCTTCCACCGGATTGTCGAGCAAGGGCTAAGGGAATACTTGGGAAGTCCTTTTGGTTAGTCCGTCCGACTGAAGTCACTGCCATCCCGAGAGGTACGTTCACGTAAACCCGTAGATTCCGCATGCGTAGGTTTTACTTAGCTTTTTATATGCATGATATGTTGTTGCAATTATTATTTGAATTAATATAGGATTAATTCATGCTAGTAATAATTAATGAATTAAATTTGTATTTAAATATTCACCCCGAATAGATCTGTGCGAATCATTCCCCAACAACTGGTATCAGAGCCACTGTTTCGATGATGTCAATTGACTTAAATAAATCATGATTTAAATATATCATAACAAACACTTTGAAATTGTCAAATATATCACATTACTAAGTAAAATATAACACATGATTTCGTATCCATTTAAATTTCATACCACTAATCAAACGGACTCTTATTGTAATATAAGTTATACTCTTGAGTATATCTAGTTACATAACTGTACTATGAATAATTACAAAAACAAATGACACTCTAATGAAAATATTGGTAATACGTTTTAGTAAGGAAAAGGTTTAGATTATGTTTACTTTGACTTTTGCAAACATGAATTTGGGTTTTAAAATTGTAAATCGATTTTACTTGGTGATTTTATAAATCGATTTTAAAAAATTATCCCTATAAATTATAGTCATTACACAATCATCTAATCATTATAATCTCACCCAACAATAATATAATAATACAACATCATTCACCCCTGAATGTTAATTTGACATAGAGTGGGTCTCTTGTGCACACAAGTGCACAGTGCACTCATGTAATTGAGTGACTCATTTAGAATTGGGTCGCGTGCCTATAGACCTCATATAAAAGTATACCGAATTTTGCACTATTTATATGATGCTCAAGTGGTTATCAGTGTTTTTAAAACCAGATCGGATCGAACGGTTCGACCGATTTAACCGGGAACCGGTCCTTGTGCCGACCCTATTTATATAGTGGAACGGTTTTTAATTGAACCAGTGCGAACTGGTCAAAAATCAGATTAAACGGAAGAACCGGTGAACCAGATGACCCGTTTTTTTTTTTCAAAATTTTTGAAAAATTAGAAAAATCTTGCAGCTGTCAATTTTCATTTTGAAAGTTCCAGATCTTGGAGAAACAGAGAGAGAAAGAGAGGGTGGAGATTGGAGAGGGTGGAATCTGGAAATCCACTAATTGATATGTTGATTATGCTTGTATTTTGATTCAAGTCTTAGAGGTGCTCACGGTTCCAGAACCGCCGGTTCCGGTTTCGAATCAGCGGTTCTAAAATTTCAAAAGGCGAAACCGGAATCGAACCGCGGTTAAGGCGGTTTCAGTTCCGGTTCCGAACTGCCGATTCCAGGGGTTCCTCCTTTTTTTTTTTTAGTTTTTTAATTTTTGGATCTAAAATTTGAAGAAATGTACATTAAGATGACAAATTATTATTATGGAAATTTAAATGGAAGATTATAATAGTTAAAATATATATAATTTTATAATTAGACAATTATAAATGCATGATAATTGTCTAATTGATACATTATCAAACATTACTACATTAGAATAATATTAAAACACAACAATAGTAAATTAGTAAAACTATTAGAAGGCTAGTAGTACATAAATGATTATAGCCATTAGATTAAGTTGAAGGAGATCTAAATCATTGAAATTAAAAAAAAAAAAAAAAAACAACCGATGGTTCGCGGTTCTAAAAACGATGGAAACGGTTCAGTTCCGGAACCAGAACCATGGAACCGGCGGTTCCGATTCGAACAGGTGGTTTCGATTTTTTTTGAGCATGTCTATCAAGACTTATCGAAAATAGAGGAGAGATTGGAAGAAGAAAATATAGTCGCCATTGACGGATAGCTTTTTCTCTCTGACTTTTTTCTTCTTCTCGTTAATGGCCGAATCGGAAGAGATAAAAGTATAAAGTTATATACGTGGCAAAGATGTGTGTTTAATATTTGTGGAAGAGAAGGTCTTGTGTGAAATATTGCACACTAGTGTTATGTGCAATACAACATAAATAAGGTAAATAATTAAAAATTAAAATTCGGGACATATCTTGGTCGGGTTAGGGTTAGGGTTAGGCGGCATGGGGGCTTTGTGGGCTTTGTGGGTTGTGGGCTTGGACGGACACAAATATATATTTATAGAAGGATATATTTATTAAATATGTGTTATAGAAGGATATCTTTATTAAATATGTGTTGTAGCCTAGTGGTAGTAGGTTCGATTCCTATTGAGCACATAATTTTTAAAATATTTTTTTTAATGTGTTACTACATGAAAAAAAATGTGATACTTGTAGAAACGAAATGTGTTACTATGTGAAATAAAAATTACATTATCATTTGTTTTAAAAATACATTATCATGTGGTAACACATTATTGTTCATATGGTAACACATGAATATTCATTTAGTATCACGACGACATGTGTACAGTGTTACATATAACTAAAAAAATGGGTTACTACATGAACAAAAAGCATTACCATATGAAGAAAAACGTGTTACCATATGAACAAAACCAGTACAAGCGCGAGAAGAAATCCTGAGTCCAAAATTACAGGTTTAAAGAACAACTTGATGTGTTACTGCAAGACCAAAAGAGTGTTACCCTATGAACAAAAGAGTGTTACTATATGAACAAAAATCAGTACAAGCGCGAAATAAAAAAATCCTCAGTCCAAAATTACAGATGTAAAAAATAACGTGAGAAGAGTGCAGAAGGATCTAAAAAACTGCATCACAAAATTATGAGAAAAAAAAAACCAAAAAAACTGTAAATTTGTGAGTGTGAAAAAACGAAAGAAATCGAAAGGAATATGAACAAACTATTTTAAATTATTCTAAATAAACAAAAATTTCATAATATACCAAACAATCACTACTACACATTTGAGCTTGGAGAGCTCCACTTGGACAGCCCTTTTTTCGAATAGCTCTCCAAGTGGTCCCTTGGAGAGCGGTTCTATTAAAAAAAAAAAAAAAACGGTTAAAAAAACCGGGCATCCAAGATCAAAACTTAGACAATGGTTCATAACCATTTTTGTGCAAGTGTACTTGAGAGCGGTTTTGAACCATTTGTCCAAGGTAAAAAAACAAACCGCTCTCCAAGTGAATTAATTTTTTTTTTTTTTTTTTTTTAAAGCTTGTATTTTTTGTTTTATTTTTTTGTTTTTGTAAATTCTTTTTATGTACAATTCAAATATTTTATTCTTTAAATTCTCGTGTTATTTATTTTTAATATTAAGCCTTATATAATGAGATTAACACAAACCCTTATGTAAAACTTGTTCATAATATTAAATTCATAATATTACACTTACGAACTTGTATCACTATTAATTCTTATAAATTAATACCTATAATATTTAATATTCTTATAAATTAATTCAATTTTGTCTAAGTATTACTTATTTAGATAGAAAAGTACTATTACTTGTTTAAATAGAAAAGTATTACTTGTTTAAATAGAAAAGTATTACTAGTACTTGTTTAGATAGAAAGGTATAACTTGTTAAAAGAAAAGTATTACTTGTTTAGATGAAAAAGTATTACTTGTTTAAAGAAAAATATTACTTATTTAGATAGAAAAGTATTGCTTGTTTAAATAGAAAAGTATTATTTGTTTAGATAGAAAAGTATTACTTGTTTAAATAGAAAAGTATTACTTGTTTAGATAGAAAGGTATAACTTGTTTAAAGAAAAGTATTACTTTGTTTAGATGAAAAAGTATTACTTGTTTAAAGAAAAATATTATTTATTTAAGGTAGTTAAAAAATGTACAAGTACAAAATATAATTTTAATTTAATTTAATTTAATTTAAATTTATATAAAAAAATTATTATATAAAAATGTGATTGAATTAATAAATAAGATAATTGAAATAAAAAATTTTAAAAAAAATTGTAAGAAAAAACGTTTTTTAGAACATATAGAATTGATTTCACAGGATATCCACAAAATTGCAGAATAAATTTAAAAAAACAATCAAACGGAAGTAAAGATTAATTAATAAAGAGAGCAGGATTCATAATCGTGTGGAAAAAACCCTAGATAGCTAGGAAGAAGAATGCAGAAGCGTCGGATCCGCAGCTGGCCTGACGGACCCGATTCATCCAACCCGCGAATTTAGAAAAAAATTAATTTGAACTAGAATTGCACATAATAATAGTATGCAATATTGCATACAAGTTTTTGTCTTTGTGGAAATCTTTTTTACCCATCTTGATAGAACCGTTTCAAATATTTAGTGGCATCATTGTTATTCATTTTTCCTCGAAAGTTATTATTTGATGTGCAATATATACATTATGTAGTATTTTATATATTGAGAAAATGTCAATTTAGGGTCTGAAATATGGTAAATATATCAATTTAAGGTTTAAAAGATTTTTTCTGTCTATTCAAGATATGAAAGATAGAAAACTATCAATTCAGGGCTTAAAAGATATAAACTATCAATTTGAGGCTCACACATATTAAGGTCATGTTTGACACTTATATTTCATGTCCTTATTTCATATCCTTATTTTTTTAGGGTTCAGGGTTTATGATTCATGATTCAGAGTTTAGGGTTCAATGTTTAGGTTTTAGGATTTACGGTTCAGGGTTTAGTGAAAAACATGGCCTTAAACATGTAAGTCTCGAATTGATAGTTTTTATCTTTCAGGCCCTGGATTGATAGTTTTCTATCTTCCAGGCCTAGAACTGATAGGAAAAAAATTTCAGGCCTTAAAATGATAGATTTATCATCTTTCAGGCTCTGAATTGACAAAACTCCATATATATTTTATGTATACTAAAATAATATGTATGCTATATACTATGTAATTGTATATATATACACAACTGTCCGAGTTATCCAGTTTTTATACGGTTTAACCAGTCGAACCAGTAACCCAATAACCTAGTTTATTGTCCAGTTCAATGACCGGTCCGGTTTTAAAAATATTGAGGGTTATGCATCCATTATTCCTACACAAGATACAAGGTTTAAATCTCACTTAAGCTTTTTTTTTTCCTAGTTTTTTTTTTTTGGGCCTTTTTTGTTTGTTTGTTTGTTTTTTTTGCCCTAATTTTCTAGTTTTTAAGGGGGTCCATGTAGCTGCTGCGCCCGCCACCTTCTTAGTCAATGGGGCACAACAGGTTCGACATCTACTACAAAAGAGAGAATCCACTTCAAATAACCACGCCTCTGCTAGGCAGCGTGTGGAATGGTCGAGAGAGGACCCTTTAGGATATATAAGCCAAGTCGAGAGTAGAGTTACGGGAATAGCCGTCTGATGGAAAACAAAAAATCTTTGACTTCTAAAAGTTTGAGACGCCAGAGATCATGGTATGGTAGCTCGCCCTTGCGCTTGCATGAGTGAATGGAAATGCAAGTATCTTTATTTCCAGGTTCTGGGCCTGCTTCTTTATTTTATTTTTTTCTTCTTTTTCACCTTGTAAACATGCAACTTTCTATAAAAGAGACGTGCAACCACCTAGTGCCAAAACGTGCAACTACTTTTAATAGAAATATTCAACTACCTATAACATAAAGATGAAACTAATTATCAATGAAACGTGAAACTATTTATTACAGAATCGTGCAACTACTTATAATCAAAACATGCAACTAGTTATAACTTAAACGTGCAACTATCTGTAACAAAAACGTGCAACTTACTATAACTAAAAAGTGCAACTTATAAAAACAATGGCGACCCGTCCCCTGAATATTTTTTGCACAATTAAGAGGCTAACCATAACCCTGAACTAAACTCCCTCACTTGCTACTGCTCTACAAATCCACATGTATTGAATTTACACATAAAGTCTCCGCCTATCGCCGCCCTCCTGGGGTTTCGTTTTCCTTTCAATTTGTCGCTGATCAGTTTGTTCTAATGTCGTCATAAGCCTTCTAGAGCTCACCTTCATTTCGCAATCCCGTGAAACCCAGAAATCTTCGTTCAATTCGATGTTATGGCGATTCACCATCACCTACTTGACATCTTCCGTTGCACCAGATAAATTTGTCAACTATCGCCTCTCAATTCCTCCACGATTGCGCAACACTATCCCGCATCTTTCAACAATCATCCTTACAAAATCCCGATTCCGACTCCCGTCGCACCAAATCAGAAGAAAACCGCATCAACCCTATTTCTTCCATGTATTCGAGGCTCGCAAGAGAGATTATCGGCGGAGAGACGCAATTTCCACTAGTTATGGGATTGATTTCTCTAATGAAACAGATCTCATTCATTTATATGCGCTTTTTTGGTAATGGGAATGCGAGCTTTTTCCCGCAAGGTGATTAAGGTCTTGGGGAGGGTTTATTTATGACCCGAATTTAATAAGTCAGGGCGAGTGCACGGATCCTAGATTCGTGCATCAATTACATATAAGACTATAACCTTTGACATAAAGTTAAATCTCTCCCTATTATAAAACCAACAAAAAAAAAAAAAAAAAAAAAAAAAAACACATATGAGAATTTAAAAAATCACCAAACTTTAAAAATCAATTTGTCACTTAAAATCCAAAGCAAACATGCCCTTATGGTTTAGTTCAAATCCATTTGACGTTGTTTTTGGGACTCACACACTGGATGGACTTAGGACTTTTTATATTCCCCCGCCTCATACGAGTTTGAGATTTAGAATCCGGTTTTCAAATCCTACATTTAATCCACACCTACAAATACCTTTAAAATCTATTATTACTCTTCCCAATACATCACACTTTATACACTTTATTACTCTTCTCAATATAATATAATAATACAATATCAACATTGATTTGACATAAAGTTAAATCTCACCCTACTCAAATCCCAAAACAAACACATACATTTATTATTATTCATCGAGAATTTTAAATCCCTAAATTTTAAAAACCCTTGACTTTTCTCCGCAAACACTTAAATCACAAAACAAAACGCACCCTTATAGTAGGTTATTTAACCAATTTACCCCTCTTTTTAAGTAGTACTAGTATTTTTCAATTGCAGGATAGTTGCTCGATTCTCTCCAATGGAGAAGGTAAAAAGAGCAGTGAAACAAATAGCTTACACTCCGCCTTCTCAATGGCTTTCCACTCTTTCACCTTCCCAACTCTCCCTAATTCCATTTCTCTCTCTTGCCGCCTCTCTCTACTCCGTCGCTCTCCGCCTCCGCCACCGACTATACCGCTTCAATCCATTATTGACAATGAATATAATATCAATCTGTTAAATGGCTATATTTCTCTCAAATTGATAGCATGCAGTGATGAATTTTGTGTGAAAAAAGTTACATTTCTCTCTCTTGCCGCCTCTCTCTACTCCGTCGCTCTCCGCCTCCGCCACCGACTATACCGCTTCAATCCATTATTGACAATGAATATAATATCAATCTGTTAAATGGCTATATTTCTCTCAAATTGATAGCATGCAGTGATGAATTTTGTGTGAAAAAAGTTAAACAGAAATAAAACAAAATTCAAATGCAAGAGAAATCACATTTGCTAAAAGTTTTGAGTGAAAAATGTTAAAAGAAATAAAATAAAATTGCGGTGAACGTGGATCGAACACGTGACCTTCAGATCTTCAGTCTGACGCTCTCCCAACTGAGCTATCCCCGCAAGATGTCAAATAAAGATAAAATAAATATTTTGAATGCTTCTGGTTGTTCAACAAAATGATAAGGTTTTTTCTTTCATGGGATCTTGCTTGAAGTATGCGTTGCTTTGATTTGACCAGCAATAAATGCCAAGAGCTCGCAACTTCTGATTAAATAATGAAGATTTCTAACACAATTAGAAAATATTATAACAAAATTTCAATGAGTAATTTAAAAGGACAATAAAATATTGTATTTATCGAAAAATATATGAATAAGCTTTATAAATGCTACTTCCTCCGTCCTTGAAATATTTGTCTCAACTTTTGAGCATACAAATTAAAAAAAATATTTAATAAGTAGAGTGTTAAGAGGTAATGTGATGATCTTTTATGAATATTACATTTAGTAAGGAGTTTTTTTTTTTATATAAACTTTTATGGGACATCCTAGAAAAGAAAGTGGATAAATTTTTCATGAACGAAAGGAGTATATAATATGGCAATATGAGTTAGAAAAATTTAATTGCACTGAAATTCTCATATGTTTGTAATATTTGAGTTTGAATCATAAATGGTCCAATAACTTTAGTCCCATAAATTTTTTTGTGGTCGATTTAGTCCCAATAACTTTGACATTGTCCAATTTTAGTCTCAAATCGGTCGGAACAACGTTATTTTCCGTTTTAATTTAAAAGTTTCAAGTGAATGTTGTAATTGGACTACCACGTGTAATGTCACGTGTATTTTTAAGTGTGTTACTAATTTTTGTTGTCAATTCTGTTTTAATTTTAAATTTTAATTATATGCCTGAAATTTCATTCGTTAAAATAAATAATACACGTAGCAGCAGTGGCAGAGCCACTATGGGGCCAAGGGGGTCACTGGGCCCCCCTGGCCCATTTGAAACTTTAATATATATATTAATGTATAGTATAAATCATTAATTTATTTTGTGTTCAAGTGGTACGAGGGTGGCCTTAAAAGGTAAATGTATTAGTGTCCAAGTTCCAAACACTGCATTTTTTTATTTAAATTTCAAAGTGTGCCTCTTTTTCATGTGCACCGTGCACTCGTAGTGCATTTTAGAAATGTGTGACTTGTAATATTGAAAAATGTAACTTATTTATGCTGAATCGTGCAACTATTAATATGGAAAAATAATTGCACGGTTCAGTGTAAATAAGTTGGACTTTTCTATATAACAAGTTGTACAATTCTAAAATGCACTATGAGTGCACAATGCACCTGAATGTACATGAGACCTTGGGCCCCCCTGGACGAATTTCCTGGCTCCGCCACTATGTAGCAGCGCATTGACATCATCCGCCCCAAAGCCCCAAATTGAAACGGTAAAACGACGTAATATTTGCATATCTAACAATATATATTTTTTTTGGGCATCGGTTCCCGGTCCAATCGGTTGGACCGGTTGAACTGTCGGGTCAACCGTTAAATTAATTTATGCATATTTTTTTTATATTTTGTATGTTACATTAAAAAATAAATATTTATTCATAAAAAGATTAAAATTATATTAATTTATAGCTTATAAGTCTTATATTAAAATAAATACAATAGAGTTTGGAGACAAGAGATGATGGCGTTGTGGATTAATTCCACACAGTATGTGACGGCGATAAAGAGATTAAAAAAAATTGATGACTTGTGAATAAATTTATGAGAGAGAAAATGATACTGAGATAAAAATAATAACATTATAAAGATAAATTTAGAAAAAAATAATGAAAAAAATTAAGAAAAGTGATTTAATATATAATAAAAATAATAAAACCAGATTAACCGTTTTTTTAAGAGTAATTGGACCCACGACATGAAAGCGCTTCACTTGCTCGGTTCGCTCAACCCAAGAAGAGACTTCAATGAACCATCTTCTACCAACCTTTGAATCCTTTTTTTGGATTAATATGTCCTAACTGAGATGCCATAAAAGTGTCTCGTTCACGTCGATGAACGTTTTTATCGAAAAAAATTGATGTGTTATAGGATGCATTTAAGTGAGTGGTGTGCATGCTAATTAATTGTAGAGATTATTCGACAATGTTCCATGATAGATAAATTTATCATAAAGAGAAATGGTAACAACTTTGTCAAAAGTAACCGAATATCCATCAAGGTAAAGTTTAGAAACTGAAATTAAATTCTTTCTAAAACTAGGAAAGTAAAGAACATCTCTTAAAATTAAAACTCTGTCTTCAAAAGACAGGTGTACTTCTTCCATCGCTTACCGCCACTCTCAGAAGCATCGCCCGGTGTGATGAGGGATCTCACTCCCACTAAGTTGCTTGGGTCCGCTTGAACCCCTCAGAAAGTGAAAACAAACATGATCAGTGGATTTCGTATCCACCACCCATAAATGGGAGGCATAAGCCGCTAAACAAGTTTCAACAACTAGTGCGTGGAAATTACCTTTCTTTCCATTCCTTTTGGGTTTGGAACAGGCTGACCTCCAATGTCCTTTTTCACCGCAGTTAAAACATTTTCGTCTTGGTACCTTCTTGACCCTCATCCAGCTAGCTGTCTTTCTCTCACTTTTCTTGGTAATGAGTTTGCTTTGGATCCGACCACTTTCTTTTTCTTGAATCTTGCCTACCACCGGCCTAGATTTTGAGAAAAGAATTTTGGTCACCAATGCTTCGTCTTTCTTTCCCAAGTGCTTCTCTATTTTCTCCAAGGCTTCTTGCAGAGTATCCATAGTAAACATGTGATCACTCATCACAAAACTACAGTAAAACTCATCAAAGCACCTTGGAAGAGTTAGGAAAAGAAATTCGATTTGAGCCTCATCACAATATTTAGTACCGAGATAAGCAAGTTTGTTAAAATGGAGCTTTACTCTGAGAACATGCTCCCTTACGGGTGTTCCCTCCGCCATTTTTAGCCTAGCCACGTCGTCGTTTTTAAACTGATTGATCATGCGACATTTCTTCAAGACTTTGTATAATTTCTGCAGCAGACTCAACACCTTCATGAATGTATCTCAAATCAACAGACAGTGAAGTCAAGATTATATGCTACATAGGTTCGTTAGCCTGCTCCCAAATATTATATAAGTGTCTTTCTGCATCTGTTGATCCTTCAGTAGGCATACGGGGCGTGGGTACATCAAGAACCCAATAATGTTGTAGTTGCGCAGTGAGGACAAATTTCATATTTCGTTTCCTAATAACATAGTTATCACCAGAAAGTTGGTGTTCTTTGAGAGTATAAAGCAATGGATTAAACGATTGCGACATGCTGTACTGAAATAAATAACAATTTGTATAAGCACAAACATATCACAAGGTTCGATAACATGTATCATATTAAAATCTCAAAAAAATATGAACATGCATCAGCCAACATCTAAAAACAGTTTAACTAAGCCACGTGGGGTGGGACATTATTTAAACACATTTAAGCAGGTTACAAACAAGAAAATAGTTACAAACTTTTAATATCCAGATTAATAGTTGGCTCCCACTTGACCAATATAAAATTGACAGGGACTTCGGTGAAGTATATGCATATCAATTTTATACCTAAATACTAACCATGATTAAATACAGAATTATTATTTTGTTTTGAACGTGCTTCGTGGGGAGGGTCATCATCGCCACTAATAATAACTCACAATCATCCTTTCGGAATTTATTCATGTGAAATCTATCTTTTGGTCGTCCCGTGGGGGGAATTTCTCCAAAAGAATCAACAAATAAATAAATCATGGAGGTCAAAATTAATTCAATTTTATTATCCGGAATAAAATTGTCAATTAATTATTTAAATATACTTAGTAATTTTCGAAGGTGAGATTTTTCAAAATATTTTCTCATGCATCGCATATTTAAACACAATTTAAATAAGCACAAAATAATGCAAAGCATCAAAACAAAAATCAAACACATTGGGCACATATATCCAATTTTCAATTTAATTTTGTCATATCTTGATCTTGATCCCTAAAATTATCTTCATAGCCTTCATCGTTCTAACGAAAAGCTCCCATTCGACCGTAACAAATTCTTTAAAAATGTCCCTTGCTGTTTTGGGTTAGGGCGACGTCCCTCAAAAAAAACAGTAGCTTTTTGACTATTTATACGATGGCATGTTCCTAAGCGCATGGACGGACCGATTCGGTCATCTCGCCCATCGCCCTCGGCTGTCTTATCAAACACTTACGCATCTTCCATTAAATCGCCGGAAGAATTTAATTCGCTTTTAAAAAAAAAAAAAATTAAAAAATTTTCCTCCGGGATCTTTTCATTTTGGGTTCAGATCTTGGAAAAGATAGAAAAGAGACCCGCTGCCGCGGGAAAGATCTTGATTATTAATCCAAGACTTGTCGACCTTGATTATGAGCAGCCTAGGCGTCCAAATAAGGTAAACCCGTCCCATGTCGCTGGGTGAATGCAATTGCGATCGCTAGGGCTTCCGCTTTTTTATAATTACGTTTTTTTTTCGCCTTGGCTTATGACGCGTCTAGGCACTTGGTCGTCCGTCTTTAATTCTCCGTCTCCGTCTTTGCTCACGACCCGATTACAATTTATTTATGAAAATAAATAAACTTAGATCTAAACTAGTCTATTACATTGAACGAATCAAAAAAATCCTAATCTACTCGTGGATTTTCTCACGAGGCAAAACGAATTCGAACGAATCGAATTAAAAACTACAATTTATATGCATGCATAAATATAAACATTCATCAAATACCATGACAATTGGATACCTGCAAAAAAAAGATCTAGCAATTCTACTATCCAATTTCAAATTTAATGAAAACGAATTAAATTACAATCTAAAACTCAGAGCCCGAAACCGAGGCTCTGATACCAGTTGTTGGGAAATAATTTGTCCGGATCTATTCGTGATGAATATTTAAATACAAATTTAATTCTTACAATTATTACTAGCATGAATTAATCCTATATTAATTCAAATAATAATTCAACAACAAATCATGCATATAAACAGTTCACATAAATCCTACGCATGCGGAATTGCTACGGGTTTACGTGAACTAACCTTTCGGAGTGACAACTGTTGAGAAGATGGATCCCGTTCACACGAACACACCAAAAGACCTTCTCAAGTATTCCCTTATCCTTGTTCAACAATCCGGTGGTAGGAACTCGCGAACAATTTAACAAAAGGAAAAATAAAATTATATTGCACCACCTTTGTTGATTTCTAATTTTTCCAACACATGAAATTGTACTTGGGGATGAAAAAATCATCCCCTATTTATAAGAGGGTGGTGGCCGATTTTTTGCTAGGAAAAAGGGAGAGAAAATCTCTTTCTTGATCTCCAAGAAATCTTGAATATATATCCAATATATTCTTTTCTCTATAATTAAAATATTCCATAAAAATCTCACTCTCTTATTGTTATGGTATTTTCGAAATTTTAGGATAAAGATTCCAAGATTTGGATCTTCTTGAATTTATGAGATATACTTGTATTCCAAGAATACATATCTTCCATAATATCTTTTCAAGAAAATCAAGAAAATCTTTCTTTCCCTTTATTTCTCATAATTTTCGAAAATCCCACATAAATAACTAAGTGGGAGATTTCTTGAATTTAATGAGATAATCTTGTATTCCAAGAATACATATCCTCATTCCATAACAAAATTCAAAGAAAACCATTCTCCCCTTTTATTCATGTTTTTCAAAAAAATTGGAAAAAATAAGCAACCATAATTTATTTTATTTTAAACACATTTTTCAGTTATTGGACATTATGTTTGGGCTACTTGAGGGGCCTTTAGGAGAATTAAGATTGGACCTTCTAATGGAATTTGAATATCTAATATTGAGCCACAATATTATTCAAGCCCATAAATATTAATTAATCCCACTACATAATTAATATTGCACTATCCATCTTAACCCATATTACTGTTAATATGGCTCCCGATTATTATTTCCCGTGTTTAAGATTATCCAGCCCATTAATTAATTCAAGCCACTGAAACAACTTTCCTTTAATTAATATCTTTTGTCCTTGGTCAAGGAACGGTTCAACATTATTATCCATACCGAATGAATTTACACATAAAGTCTCTGCCTATCGCCGCCCTCCTAGGGTTTCGTTTTCCTTTCAATTTGTCGCTGATCAGTTTGTTCTAATGTCGTCATAAGCCTTCTAGAGCTCACCTTCATTTCGCAATCCCGTGAAACCCAGAAATCTTCGTTCAATTCGATGTTATGGCGATTCACCATCACCTACTTGACATCTTCCGTTGCACCAGATAAATTTGTCAACTATCGCCTCTCAATTCCTCCACGATTGCGCAACACTATCCCGCATCTTTCAACAATCATCCTTACAAAATCCCGATTCCGACTCCCGTCGCACCAAATCAGAAGAAAACCGCATCAACCCTATTTCTTCCATGTATTCGAGGCTCGCAAGAGAGATTATCGGCGGAGAGACGCAATTGCCACTAGTTATGGGATTGATTTCTCTAATGAAACAGTCTCCTTCTGTCGCCTATATGCAGTTTTGGTAATGGGAATGCAGAGCTTTTCCCGCAAGGTGATTAAGGTCTTGGGGGAGGGTTTATTTATGACCCGAATTTAATAAGTCAGGGCGAGTGCACGGATCCTAGATTCGTGCATCAATTACATATAAGACTATAACCTTTGACATAAAGTTAAATCTCTCCCTATTATAAAACCAACAAAAAAAAAAAAAAGAAAAAACACATATGAGAATTTAAAAAATCACCAAACTTTAAAAATCAATTTGTCACTTAAAATCCAAAGCAAACATGCCCTTATGGTTTAGTTCGAAATCCATTTGACGCGTTGTTTTGGGACTCACACGGATGGACTTAGGACTTTGCGCTCCCCGTCTCATACGAGTTTGAGATTTAGAATCTGGTTTTCAAATCCTACATTTAATCCACACCTACAAATACCTTTAAAATCTATTATTACTCTTCCCAATACATCACACTTTATACACTTTATTACTCTTCTCAATATAATATAATAATACAATATCAACATTGATTTGACATAAAGTTAAATCTCACCCTACTCAAATCCCAAAACAAACACATACATTTATTATTCATCAAGAATTTTAAATCCCTAAATTTTAAAACCTTGACTTTCTCCGCACACTTAAATCACAAAACAAAACGCACCCTTATAGTAGGTTATTTAGCCAATTTACCCCTCTTTTTAAGTAGTACTAGTATTTTTCAATTGCAGGATAGTTGCTCGATTCTCTCCAATGGAGAAGGTAAAAAGAGCAGTGAAACAAATAGCTTACACTCCGCCTTCTCAATGGCTTTCCACTCTTTCACCTTCCCAACTCTCCCTAATTCCATTTCTCTCTCTTGCCGCCTCTCTCTACTCCGTCGCTCTCCGCCTCCGCCACCGACTATACCGCTTCAATCCATTATTGACAATGAATATAATATCAATCTGTTAAATGGCTATATTTCTCTCAAATTGATAGCATGCAGTGATGAATTTTGTGTGAAAAAAGTTAAACAGAAATAAAACAAAATTCAAATGCAAGAGAAATCACATTTGCTAAAAGTTTTGAGTGAAAAATGTTAAAAGAAATAAAATAAAATTGCGGTGAACGTGGATCGAACACGTGACGCTCTCCCAACTGAGCTATCCCCGCAAGATGTCAAATAAAGATAAAATAAATATTTTGAATGATTCTGGCTGTTCAACAAAATGATAAGGTTTTTTCTTTCATGGGATCTTGCTTGAAGTATGCGTTGCTTTGATTTGACCAGCAATAAATGCCAAGAGCTCGCAACTTCTGATTAAATAATGAAGATTTCTAACACAATTAGAAAATATTATAACAAAATTTCAATGAGTAATTTAAAAGGACAATAAAATATTGTATTTATCGAAAAATATATGAATAAGCTTTATAAATGCTACTTCCTCCGTCCTTGAAATATTTGTCTCAACTTTTGAGCATACAAATTAAAAAAAATATTTAATAAGTAGAGTGTTAAGAGGTAATGTGATGATCTTTTATGCATAATATATATATTAATTAGACTGGGTTATGAAAGTAATGATTTTTGGTGTAAATATTTGAATATTATGAATATTACATTTAGTAAGGAGTTTTTTTTTTTATATAAACTTTTATGGGACATCCTAGAAAAGAAAGTGGATAAATTTTTCATGAACGAAAGGAGTATATAATATGGCAATATGAGTTAGAAAAATTTAATTGCACTGAAATTCTCATATGTTTGTAATATTTGAGTTTGAATCATAAATGGTCCAATAACTTTAGTCCCATAAATTTTTTTGTGGTCGATTTAGTCCCAATAACTTTGACATTGTCCAATTTTAGTCTCAAATCGGTCGGAACAACGTTATTTTCCGTTTTAATTTAAAAGTTTCAAGTGAATGTTGTAATTGGACTACCACGTGTAATGTCACGTGTATTTTTAAGTGTGTACTAATTTTTGTTGTCAATTCTGTTTTAATTTTAAATTTTAATTATATGCCTGAAATTTCATCTGTTAAAATAAATAATACACGTAGCAGCAGTGGCAGAGCCACTATGGGGCCAAGGGGGTCACTGGGCCCCCCTGGCCCATTTGAAACTTTAATATATATATTAATCTATAGTATAAATCATTAATTTATTTTGTGTTCAAGTGGTACGAGGGTGTCCTTAAAATGTAAATGTATTAGTGTCCAAGTTCCAAACACTGCATTTTTTTATTTAAATTTCAAAGTGTGCCTTTTTTTCATGTGCACCGTGCACTCGTAGTGCATTTTAGAAATGTGTGACTTGTTATATTGAAAAATGTAACTTATTTATGTTGAATCGTGCAACTATTAATATGGAAAAATAATTGCACGGTTCAGTGTAAATAAGTTGCACTTTTCTGTATGACAAGTTGTACAATTCTAAAATGCACCATGAGTGCACGATGCACCTGAATGTACATGAGACCTTGGGCCCCTCTGGACGAATTTCCTGGCTCCGCCACTGCGTAGCAGCCCATTGACATCATCCGCCCCAAAGCCCTAAATTGAAACGGTAAAACGACGTAATATTTGCATTTCTAACAATATTTTTTTTTTTTTAGCGCTAAAAAATTCTTCAATTCTAATAACAAAAGTTGATGAGTAGAAAACATATGAAATGCTGATAAATTGTTATGCAATTCAGTGTTTATATAACCGAACCGACAACCAAACCGGTCTGGGCATCGGTTCCCGGTCCAATCGGTTGGACCGGTTGAACTGTCGGTCAACCGTTAAATTAATTTATGCATATTTTTTTTATATTTTGTATGTTACATTAAAAAATAAATATTTATTCATAAAAAGATTAAAATTATATTAATTTATAGCTTATAAGTCTTATATTAAAATAAATACAATAGAGTTTGGAGACAAGAGATGATGGCGTTGTGGATTAATTCCACACAGTATGTGACGGCGATAAAGAGATTAAAAAAAATTGATGACTTGTGAATAAATTTATGAGAGAGAAAATGATACTGAGATAAAAATAATAACATTATAAAGATAAATTTAGAAAAAAATAATGAAAAAAATTAAGAAAAGTGATTTAATATATAATAAAAATAATAAAACCAGATTAACCGTTTTTAAGGAGTAATTGGACCGGCGACATGAGCAGTTCACGGTTCGGCCGGTTCAACCCGAAGAGACTTCAATGAACCATCTTCTACCAACCTTTGAATCCTTTTTGGATTAATATGTCCCAATCTGAGATGCCATAAAAGTGTCTCGTTCACGTCTGATGAACGTTTTCTTTTATCGAAAACAGTTGATGTGTTATAGGATGCATTTCGTGAGTGGTGTGCACAGTTAATTGTATAGAGATTATTCGACAATGTTCCATGATAGATAAATTTATCATAAAGAGAAATGGTAACAACTTTGTCAAAAGTAACCGAATATCCATCAAGGTAAAGTTTAGAAACTGAAATTAAATTCTTTCTAAAACTAGGAAAGTAAAGAACATCTCTTAAAATTAAAACTCTGTCTTCAAAAGACAGGTGTACTTCTTCCACTGCTTCAGCTGCCACTCTCGTAGCATCGCCCAGTGTGATGAGGATCTCACTCCCACTAAGTTGTCGGGTCCGCTTGAACCCCTGTAAAGTGAAACAAACATGATCAGTGGATCCCGTATCCACCACCCATAAATGGGAGGCATACGCCGCTAAACAAGTTTCAACAACTAGTGCGTGGAAATTACCTTTCTTTCCATTCCTTTTGGGTTTGGAACAGGCTGACCTCCAATGTCCTTTTTCACCGCAGTTAAAACATTTTCGTCTTGGTACCTTCTTGACACCAATCCAGCTAGCTGTCTTTCTCTCACTTTTCTTGGTAATGAGTTTGCTTTGGATCCGACCACTTTCTTTTTCTTGAATCTTGCCCACCACCGGCCTAGATTTTGAGAAAAGACTTTTGGTCACCAATGCTTCGTCTTTCTTTCCCAAGTGCTTCTCTATTTTCTCCAAGGCTTCTTGAAGAGTATCCATAGTAAACATGTGATCACTCATCACAAAACTACAGTAAAACTCATCGAAGCACCTTGGAAGAGTTAGGAAAAGAAATTCGATTTGAGCCTCATCACAATATTTAGTACTGAGATAAGCAAGTTTGTTAAAATGGAGCTTTACTCTGAGAACATGCTCCCTTACGGGTGTTCCCTCCGCCATTTTCAGCCTAGCCACGTCGTCGTTTTTAAACTGATTGATCATGCGGTCTTTTGTTAAAAATATTTCTTCAAGACTTTGTATAATTTCTGCAGCAGACTCAACACCTTCATGAATGTATCTCAAATCAACAGACAGTGAAGTCAAGATTATACGCTTCATAGGTTCGTTAGCCTGCTCCCAAATATTATATAAGTGTCTTTCCGCATCTGTTGATCCTTCAGTAGGCATACGGGCGTGGGTACATCAAGAACCCAATAATGTTGTAATTGCGCAGTGAGGACAAATTTCATATTTCGTTTCCAAATAACATAGTTATCACCAGAAAGTTGGTGTTCTTTGAGAGTATAAAGCAATGGATTAAACGATTGCGACATGCTGTACTGAAATAAATAACAATTTGTATAAGCACAAACATATCACAAGGTTCGATCACATGTATCATATTAAAATCTCAAAAAAATATGAACATGCATCAGTCAACATCTCAAAACAGTTTAAATAAGCCACGTGGGGTGAGACATTATTTAAACACATTTAAGCAGGTTACAAACAAGAAAATAGTTACACACCTTTAATATCCAGATTAATAGTTGGCTCCCACTTGACCAATATAAAATTGACAGGGACTTCGGTGAAGTATATGCATATCAATTTTATACCTAAGTAATAACCATGATTAAATACATAATTATTATTTTGTTTTGAACGAGCCTCGTGGGGAGGGTCATCGCCGCCACTAATAATAACTCACAATCATCCTTTCGGAATTTATTCATGTGAAATCTATCTTTTGACCGTCCCGTGGGGGGAATTTCTCCAAAAGAATCCACAAATAAATAAATCATGGAGGTCAAAATTAATTCAATTTTATTATCCGGAATAAAATTGTCAATTAATTATTTAAACATACTTAGTAATTTTCGAAGGTGAGATTTTTCAAAACATTTTCTCATGCATCGCATATTTAAACACAATTTAAATAAGCACAAAATAATGCAAAACATCAAAACAAAAATCAAACACATTGGGCACATATATCCAATTGTCACGGTTAATTTTGTCATGTCTTGATCTTGAGAAATCGTCTTCATAGCCTTCATCGTTCTCTCAAAAAGCTCCCACTCGACCGTAACAAATTCTTTAAAACGTCCTCCGTTTTGGGTTAGGACGACGTCCAGAAAAAAAACGAGTAGCTCGCAACCCGGAACACGAGTCGCATGCGCCTAGGCGCATGCCCCGATCCGGCTCGGCCATCTCCCCCCGTCGCCCTCGGCACATGCGCGCTGAGCGTCGCCCCAATGCGTCCGCATCCGGGTTCCTTCACCCCGCGCCCGAACAGCCCAGCCCGCATGCATGCGGCGCTGCTCGACCCCTTCCGCACGCCTAGCGCGCGTCCGCCTTACCCCGTCCACAATCGCCTGGGTGGTGCGCGCGGTCGCTAGGCTTTCCGACTAGCACGCGTGCTCCGCCTTGGCTTGTGTACGTCTAGGCACTTGGTCGTCCGTCTTTAATTCTCCGTCTCCGTCTTTGCTCACGATCCGGTTACAATTTATTTACGAAAAATAAATAAACTTAGATCTAAACTAGTCTATTACATTGAACGAATAAAACAAATCCTAATCTACTCGTGGATTTTCTCACGAGGCAAAACGAATTTGAACGAATCGAATTAAAAACCACAATTTATATGCATGCATAAATATAAACATTCATCAAATACCATGACAATTGGATACCTGCAAAAAAAGATCTAGCAATTCTACTATCCAATTTTAAATTTAATGAAAACGAATTAAATTACAATCTAAAACTCAGAGCCCGAAACCGAGGCTCTGATACCAGTTGTTGGGGAATAATTTGTCCGGATCTATTCGTGATGAATATTTAAATACAAATTTAATTCTAACAATTATTACTAGCATGAATTAATCCTATATTAATTCAAATAATAATTCAACAACAAATCATGCATATAAACAGTTCACATAAATCCTACGCATGCGGAATTGCTACGGGTTTACGTGAACTAACCTCTCGGAGTGACAACCGTTGAGAAGATGGATCCCGTTCACACGAACACACCAAAAGACCTTCTCAAGTATTCCCTTATCTTTGTTCAACAATCCGGTGGTAGGAACTCGCGAACAATTTAACAAAAGGAAAAATAAAATTATATTGCACCACCTTTGTGGATTTCTAATTTTTCCAACACATGAAATTGTACTTGGGGATGAAAAAATCATCCCCTATTTATAAGAGGGTGGTGGCCGATATTTTGCTAGGAAAAAGGGAGAGAAAATCTCTTTCTTGATCTCCAAGAAATCTTGAATATATATCCAATATATTCTTTTCTCCATAAATAAAATATTCCATAAAAATCCCACTCTCTTATTGTTATGGTATTTTCAAAATTTTAGGATAAAGATTCCAAGATTTGGATCTTCTTGAATTTATGAGATATACTTGTATTCCAAGAATACATATCTTCCATAATATCTTTTCAAGAAAATCAAGAAAATCTTTATTTCCCTTTATTTCTCATAATTTTCAAAAATCCCACATAAATAACTAAGTGGGAGATTTCTTGAATTTAATGAGATAATCTTGTATTCCAAGAATACATATCCTCATTCCATAACAAAATTCAAAGAAAATCTTTCTCCCCTTTTATTCATGTTTTTCGAAAAAATTGGAAAAAATAAACAACCATAATTTATTTTATTTTAAACACTTTTTTCAGTTATTGGACATTATGTTTGGGCTACTTGAGGGGCCTTTAGGAGAATTAAGATTGGATCTTCTAATGGACTTTGAATATCGAATATTGAGCCACAATATTATTCAAGCCCATAAATATTAATTAATCCCACTACATAATTAATATTGCACTATCCATCTTAACCCATATTACTGTTAATATGGTTCTCGGTTATTATTTCCCGTGTTTAAGATTATCCAGCCCATTAATTAATTCAAGCCACTGAAACATCTTTCCTTTAATTAATATCTTTTGTCCTTGGTCAAGGAACGGTTCAACATTATTATCCATACCGAAAACTAATTCCACTTGCAAAATTTTGTATGATAAATCTTATGAACTCCCAAGGGGGCAAATCGAACAAGCGTACTTGCACACGATTCTTCGAATTAAATCTTAGCAATCGCATGTGACCAATAATATTGCCCAAGATATAAAGTATTGAATCTCATTGATTCTCTACCCGTCATAAGTCAAAGCAATAATTACTAACCACACACGATCCTATTTAAGGGACGAAGATTAAGAAATAACGAACCACTGAGGTCTAATTCTTCCTAATTCAGTGCTGAAGAATTTATCCTCATGTAGGTCCTATTCAGTGCATCAGTCATGCACTAGTGTAATCTCTTGGTCAAGACAAGCCAATCTGAGCCTTACACTTCAACCTTTCACGATGAATTGTTCATTTCCATCTAGGTCGTGAACAACGTACTTTTAGTTACAATGGACTGTTAGTTTAATCTTCTGTGATCTGGTATCGCTAAATTAACTACAATGTAACACGTATTATTTATTGAACAGTTATGCAGTAAATATATGTAACATTCAATGATATTTAAAGCATCAGTGATAAATGATTTATTTCAGCAAATAAGATAAAAATTCAGTTTGGTTATTGTTGGGAGATGAATTTAATAAAGATATATGATTTTGATTAAGATCCCAAAACCCCTAAGTATGACATGTTCAGAATGATCTTGATAGTTGAGTCAGGATTCAATTTTAGAGTATTTAGGATGTTATCTGCAAAATGTATAGTCAGCAGATATAGTTTAGGATAGGTTCTGAAGACTCTGGAGAACTCAGTATGTTTCTGAAGTATCCGAAGTTTCAGGATGAAACTGAGATATCAAGACTCAAGATGATACTTGAGTAATCAAGACTTCAAGACGAAGACTCGAGACATCGGTCAAGATAAACTACAAAGATTCAAGACCACAAGACTCGAAGACCACAAGACTCGTAAGACTCAAGACACGTACATGTAAGACCAAGAACTCAAGATCAAAAGTATCAAGGCACAAGAATTATCAAGACTCGCAATTTCTTGAATGCTCAGTATGAACCTGAGTGTTCCGAGGCACTGATAATATCTATCTAAAGGATGCAATACTGAGAAGATCGCGATTCCTTAAGAAGTTAGATATTGCCAAGACATTCAAATGCGCATAAAAAAGGAACTAAGTCGGTTGTTGTTAAGGTTATATCAAACTCGAGTTTGTAACCAAAAAGAGTCGTTGAAGGTGTCTACCTTTAACCGGAGACAAAAGTCAAAAAAGAGGAAGACGACATCATACCATCTTGACATCGACAAAGGTCATCAATGAAAAAAGATGTCGATGTACAAAAGTTCCAGATCGCAAAAAGTGAAGACCGCTACATGAAAAGCTATTACCTAAAACGTGTTAGGGAGTTTCAAACCCTAAATATAGCCGTTTCACACACCACAAGAGGGAACTCACGGAGCTATCTCTCCAACGGATAGTTTTCAAAAGTGACCTTGGTGTATGCCTATAAATACCGGTGACCCTCTACATTGTAAGGTTACGGAAATTTATACGCAAACTCAAGAGCTCAAACTTATTCTTGCAAAAAAGTTAAAGCACTCAAAAACTTAGAATTTCCCAAGTGCTTCGATATTGAAGAGAGCTCACTATACTAAGCCTAGCTTGATAAGATTTATCCAAAGCTTAGTCGAGATATCCTAACCCTTTGCATTGTGCTTCATTGTAAAGGATATCTCATCCTAGTTGAAACCAACCGAGAAACCCCAAACCCTTGAGAAGGTAGTTGGAGTGTGTTTGTTGGTGAGAAGTGTTGTAAAGAGTTAGTAAACTACGGCGGAGTAGTCGAAAAACTCTATAAGAGAAGTTAGTAAGCTTCTGAGGGGTAGTCCGAAAATTTGTGTGTGATTGAGTAAGTAAACTACGGAGGTAGTCGAAAAACTCAAGGTCGGGTTGAGTAAGTAAACTACGCGAGTAGTCGAAAAACTTCGTACGAAGTTGAGTAAGTAAACTACGAGGTAGTCGAAACCTCGGTTGATAGTGAATTTCTCCAAGAGTCGGGAGAGTGGACGTAGGAGCTTGAGTCTCTCGAACCACTATAATTCTTTGTGTTCTTTATTGCTTTCCTTATCTCGTATTTAATCGATGCATTAACTTGTTTTGAAAGCATACTTTTCAATCGATATTCATTGGAATCAATCCAATGAAGTTGCATAAGTGAATCACGACCTAATCACTATTTCAATTAAGGGAAGGTTTTTCGAAAGCTTAAAACGAGTATAATCTAAGGGCCAACCATTCCATACGGTCGAGTAGCTAGAACAGATAGTTATCAAACCGAACTCTCTTATGAGGATTGATAAGTTAGTTATCGATCCAAGCAACTTCGGGATCTCTCTGACACTCGAGGACTCGGTTGGGATTATCCGAGGTATCTGAAAGCAAACGGGATCACTGTCTCGATGAGACTTTGACTCGAGCGACACAGGCTTCTCGAACCTAATCTTCAGACTATCTGACCCAAACTGACCTCAGTAAGAAAAAGTTTTAAAAACACTGAACACTTGTATTCCCCCCCCCCCATACACGTGTAAGACTCGTTTACACCGGGACCAACAGTTATACAAAGTAAAAACATATTTTTCAGTATAACCCCAACACTGGCCATTGTCCAGCCACCCAGCATCGATAAAATTGTCTTTAGACTACAGTGATGAGATCTAGATATGGGATGTTTGGGGGGGGTTCGGTCGGCTTTCTACGGGAAGGAGATGTTGGAAAATTGAGCCCGATTTTGAGGTGAATGTGAAATTAAATTTCAAAGTGGTGTAATTAATGGAAAAGCAAAGAGTTTTTGTTTACACATTGAAAAGTTGAAATGAGGAAGTGAGTATTTAAGTAGGTATCCACACGTAACTTGTAAATAATTATGGGATTATACTCTCCTCAAATTTCTCTCACATTTAGATCAGCTATGCTATTTCTTGAGTTTTTATGGAGTTTTTTATTTTTTTCATTGGATAAGTGGTGAGTCAAATTCATGAAATACATAACCAAAAATTAGTCCTGGATTCCAAATTAATTGTACGCTATAAAAATTTTCAAATCATAAATTCCATTTACTAACATAATTAAAGTCCTACTATACTAGTTATATATCTGACGGCCATTGTCTCAAATCTCAATGTTTGTTCCATTGTGCAGTTGCCTCAATTAGTTAGTACTCCTCCCTCCACAAAATGTATGCTACATTTCTTGACCACAATTATTAAAAAAATAATAGCTAAAGTAGATAAAGTAGGGGTATTATAAAATATTATGGGATCTATTTATAAATAAAGTGATTATTTGTGAATAATGTATCATGTCAATTTAAGCAATCAAATGATAGTTGAAGGATAAAAATAAAATGTATATTTTAAAAAAATGTATGAGAATAGATTTAGTGGACAAACGAACAAGACAAATTAGAATAAATTTGGTGGACAAAAGAAGTATTATTTAATGATTACTTAAGATTAATTGATTTAGTGGACAAATAAATAAGGGAAATGAGAATAAATATGATGGACATAAAAATTATTATTTAATGATTACTTAAGGTTAATTTTGTCATTCTCTACATTTTGAGCTCGTTAGATTTGAAGCATTAACTACATGTAAACTAAACTAATGGGGAAGGTGAACCCCGAGTCTCAATCAAATTTTACATTTTTAAAGGAGAGAAAAGAAATTCCCTTCAACTGGTGGAGTAACATTCCATACGAAATTCGAACCTGCGTTATTGAGAGATTCCTCCTCACATCACCACAAATTTTACATGATAATTGATATAATTAATGGTTTTTTTTTTGGCCCAAAAACCCTTACTTTCTTTTCCCATTTTGGCAGTGATTGTACATCTCACCTTCTAGGTGATATTCATAATACCAAACATAATTCGATGATGTCAATTGACTTAAATAAATCATGATTTAAATATATCATAACAAACACTTTGAAATTGTCAAATATATCACATGATTAAGTAAAATATAACACATGATTTCGTATCCATTTAAATTTCATACCACTAATCAAACAGACTCTTATTGTAATATAAGTTATACTCTTGAGTATATCTAGTTACATAACTGTACTATGAATAATTATAAAAACAAATGATACTCTAATGAAAATATTGGTAATACGTTTTAGTAAGGAAAAGGTTTAGATTATGTTTACTTTGACTTTTGCAAACATGAATTTGGGTTTTAAAATTGTAAATCGATTTTACTTCGTGATTTTATAAATCGATTTTAAAAAATTATCCCTATAAATTATAGTCATTACACAATCATCTAATCATTATAATCTCACCCAACAATAATATAATAATACAACATCATTCACCCCTGAATGTTAATTTGACATAGAGTGGGTCTCTTGTGCACACAAGTGCACAGTGCACTCATGTAATTGAGTGACTCATTTAGAATTGGGTCGCGCGCCTACAGACCTCATATAAAAGTATACCGAATTTTACACTATTTATATGATGCTCAAGTGGTTATCAGTGTTTTTAAAACCAGATCGGATCGGACGGTTCGACCGATTTAACCGGGAACCGGTCCTTGTGCCGACCCAATTTATATAATGGAACGGTTTTTAATTGAACCAGTGCGAACTGGTCAAAAATCAGATTAAACTGAAGAACCGGTGAATCAGATGACCCGTTTTTTTTTTCAAAATTTTTGAAAAATTAGAAAAATCTTGCAGTTTTCAATTTTCATTTTGAAAGTTCCAGATCTTGCAGAAACAGAGAGAGAAAGAGAGGGTGAAGATTGGAGAGGGTGGAATCTGGAAATCCACTAATTGATATGTTGATTATGCTTGTATTTTGATTCAAGACTTAGAGGTGCTCACGGTTCCCGAATCCGCGGTTCGATTCCTGCCCGAATCAGCTAGCCTAAATTTCAAAAAAATGAACCGAATCGAACCATGGTCAAGGCGGTTTCAGATTCGATTCCGGCGGCCGATTCTGGGGTTCCTCCTTTTTTTTTTAATTTTTGGATCTAAAATTTGAAGAAATGTACATTAAGATGACAAATTATTGTTATGGAAATTTAAATGGAAGATTATAATAGTTAAAACATATATAATTTTATAATTAGACAATTATAAATGCATGATAATTGTCTAATTGATACATCATCAAACATTACTACATTAGAATAATATTAAAACACAACAATAGTAAATTAGTAAAACTATTAGAAGGCTAGTAGTACATAAATGATTATAGCCATTAGATTGAGTTGAAGGAGATCTAAATCATTGAAATTAAAAAAACCCAGAACCGACGGTTCGCGGTTCTAAAAATGATGGAAACGATTCAGTTCCGGAACCGGAACCATGGAACCGGCGGTTCCGATTCGAACAGGTGGTTTCGATTTTTTTTTAGCATGTCTATCAAGACTTATCGAAAATAGAGGAGAGATTGGAAGAAGAAAATATAGTCGCCATTGATGGATAGCTTTTTCTCTCTGACTTTTTTCTTCTTCTCGTTAATGGCCGAATCGGAAGAGATAAAAGTATAAAGTTATATACGTGGCAAAGATGTGTGTTTAATATTTGTGGATGAGAAGGTCTTGTGTGAAATATTGCACACTAGTGTTATGTGCAATACAACATAAATAAGGTAAATAATTAAAAATTCGCGGGTCATGACATATGCGGGTCGGGTCGGGTTGGGTTGGGTTGGGCGGGGCGGTGGGTTGTGGGCTTGGACGGACGCGAATATATATTTATAGAAGGATATCTTTATTAAATATGTGTTATAGAAGGATATCTTTATTAAATATGTGTTGTAGCCTAGTGGTCGTAGGTTCGATTCCTATTGAGCACATAAGTTTTAAAATATTTTTTTTAATGTGTTACTACATGAAAAAAAATGTGATACTTGTAGAAACGAAATGTGTTAATATGTGAAATAAAAATTACATTATCATTTGTTTTAAAAATACATTATCATGTGGTAACACATTATTGTTCATATGGTAACACATGAATATTCATTTAGTATCACGACGACATGTGTACAGTGTTACATATAACTAAAAAAAATGGGTTACTACATGAACAAAAAGCGTTACCATATGAAGAAAAACGTGTTACCATATGAACAAAACCAGTACAAGCGCGAAAAGAAATCCTGAGTCCAAAATTACAGGTTTAAAGAACAACTTGATGTGTTACTGCAAGACCAAAAGAGTGTTACCCTATGAACAAAAGAGTGTTATTATATGAACAAAAATCAGTACAAGCGCGAAAAAAAAATCCTCAGTCCAAAATTACAGATGTAAAAAATAACGTGAGAAGAGTGCAGAAGGATCTAAAAAACTGCATCACAAAATTATGAGAAAAAAAAAACAAAAAAACTGTAAATTTGTGAGTGTGAAAAAACGAAAGAAATCGAAAAGAATATGAACAAACTATTTTAAATTATTCTAAATAAACAAAAATTGCAGAATATACCAAACAATCACTACTACACATTTGAGCTTGGAGAGCTCCACTTGGACAGCCTTTTTTTCGAATAGCTCTCCAAGTGGTCCCTTGAGAGCGTTACTTTAATTAAAAAAAAAAAAACATTTGTTAAAAAAACCGGCCATCCAAGATCAAAAAACTTAGGCAATGGTTCATAACCATTGCAAAAGTTGTTTTGGAGAGCGGTTTTGAACCGTCAGTCTAATAAAGCTTGTAGAAGCGGTTCATAACGCTCTCCAAGTGAATTAATTTTTTTTTTTTTTTTGTAAAGCTTGTATTTTTGTTTTAATTTTTTTTTTTTTGTAAATTCTTTTTATGTACAATTCAAATATTTTATTCTTTAAATTCTCGTGTTATTTATTTTTAATATTAAATCTTATATAATGAGATTAACACAAACCCTTATGTAAAACTTGTTCATAATATTAAATTCATAATATTACACTTACGAACTTGTATCACTATTAATTCTTATAAATTAATACCTATAATATTTAATATTCTTATAAATTAATTCAATTTTGTCTAAGTATTACTTATTTAGATAGAAAAGTACTATTACTTGTTTAAATAGAAAAGTATTACTTGTTTAAATAGAAAAGTATTACTAGTACTTATTTAGATAGAAAGGTATAACTTGTTTAAAGAAAAGTATTACTTGTTTAGATGAAAAAGTATTACTTGTGTAAAGAAAAATATTACTTATTTAGATAGAAAAATATTGCTTGTTTAAATAGAAAAGTATTATTTGTTTAGATAGAAAAGTATTACTTGTTTAAATAGAAAAGTATTACTTGTTTAGATAGAAAGGTATAACTTGTTTAAAGAAAAATATTACTTTGTTTAGATGAAAAAATATTACTTGTTTAAAGAAAAATATTATTTATTTTGATAGAAAATTATTAATTGTTTAGAAGGAAAAGTATTACAAGTTTAAAAGGAAGGTAGTTAAAAAAAAGTACAAGTAAAAAATATAATTTTAATTTAATTTAATTTAATTTAAATTTAAATTTATATAAAAAAATTATTATATAAAAATGTGATTGAATTAATAAATAAGATAATTGAAATAAAGAATTTTAAAAAAAAATGTAAGAAAAAACGATTTTTAGTACATATAGAATTAATTTCATTAAGTAAACGCAAGAAAGCAAGTACCTGAGCGGAATTGATCCCCGCTCAGGCGCCTAAGGTCCTGTGTTCGGTCCCCCATGGGAGCGAATAATTGTCTCAATTAATTGGGAGATTTGGTGGCTTATATATGAGATGCTTGGTGGGTCTGTGCCTAAAAATTGATTTTTTAAAAAAATATATATATTAGACAGCGGTTGAAAACCGCTGTCCAAGGGAGGAATTCAACCGCTGTCTAAGCTGCAATCTTGCACAACGGTTCAAAATCGTTGTCGAAGTGCGATTTCTTGGACAACGATTTTTTATCAGTTGTCCAAGCTTGGACAGTTGTTACTTGGAGAGCGGTTATAACAGCTCTCCAAGGTCATTTTTCACAGCTGTCCAAGCCCAAATGTGTATTAGTGAATGACATAAGCATTATACTGAACATATTTTCCGCCATGAGTAGGCACCCCATTCGTACTGGAGCTTGATTTCACAAGATATCCACAAAATTGCAGAATAAATTTAAAAAAACAATCAAACGGAAGTAAAGATTAATTAATAAAGAGAGCAGGATTCATAATCGTGTGGAAAAAACCCTAGATAGCTAGGAAGAAGAATGCAGAAGCGTGGGATCCGCAGCGGGCCTGACGGACCCGATTCATCCAACCCGCGAATTTAGAAAAAAATTAATTTGAACTAGAATTGCACATAGTAATAGTATGCAATATTCCATACAAGTTTTTGTCTTTGTGGAAATCTTTTTTACCCATCTTGATAGAACCGTTTCAAATATTTAGTGGCATCATTGTTATTCATTTTTCCTCGAAAGTTGTTATTTGATGTGCAAAATATACATTATGTAATATTTTATATATTGAAAAAATGTCAATTTAGGGTCTGAAAGATGGTAAATATATCAATTTAAGGTTTAAAAGATTTTTTCTGTCTATTCAAGATATGAAAGATAGAAAACTATCAATTCAGGGCTTAAAAGATATAAACTATCAATTTGAGGCTCACACATTTTAAGGTCATGTTTGACACTTATATTTCATGTCCTTATTTCATATCCTTATTTTTTTAGGGTTCATGGTTCAGGGTTTAGGATTCATGATTCAGAGTTTAGGGTTCAGTGTTTAGGTTTTAGGATTTGCGGTTCAGGGTTTAGTGACAAACATGGTCTTAAACATGTAAGTCTCGAATTGATAGTTTTTGTCTTTTAGGCCCTGGATTGATAGTTTTCTATCTTCCAGGCCTTGAACTGATAGGAAAAAAATTCCAAGCCTTAAAATGATAGATTTATCATCTTTCAAACCCTGAATTGACAAAACTCCTTATATATTTTATGTATACTAAAATAATATGTATGCTATATACTATGTAATTGTATATATATACACAACTGTCTGAGTTATCCAATTTTTATACGTTTTAACCAGTCGAACCAGTAACCCAATAACCTAGTTTATTGTCCGGTTCAATGACCGGTCC
Source organism: Stenogyne calaminthoides (assembly GCA_037126765.1). Classification (NCBI taxonomy): domain Eukaryota; kingdom Viridiplantae; phylum Streptophyta; class Magnoliopsida; order Lamiales; family Lamiaceae; genus Stenogyne; species Stenogyne calaminthoides. The sequence continues at coordinate 21,564,568 of JBBCBC010000026.1, read as the reverse complement.
GGTTTTAAAAATATTGGGGGTTATGCATCCATTATTCCTACACAAGATACAAGGTTTAAATTTCACTTAAGCTTTTTTTTTCCTAGTTTTTGTTTTGTTTTTGGGCCTTTTTTGTTTGTTTGTTTTTTTTTTTTGCCCTAATTTTCTAGTTTTTAAGGGGGTCCATGTAGCTGCTGCACCCGCCACCTTCTTAGTCAATGGGGCACAACAGGTTCGACATCTACTACAAAAGAGAGAATCCACTTCAAATAACCACGCCTCTAGGCAGCGTGTGGAATGGTCGAGAGAGGACCCTTTAGGATATATAAGTCAAGTCGAGAGTCGAGTTACGGGAATAGCCGTCCGATGGAAAACAAAAAATCTTTGACTTCTAAAAGTTTGAGACGCCAGAGATCATGGTATGGTAGCTCGCCCTTGCGCTTGCATGAGTGAATGGAAATGCAAGTATCTATATTTCCAGGTTCTGGGCCTGCTTCTTTATTTTATTTTTTTCTTCTTTTTCACCTTGTAAACATGCAACTTTCTATAAAAGAGACGTACAACCACCTAGTGCCAAAACGTGCAACTACTTTTAATAGAAATGTTGGGAGATGAATTTTAATAAAGATTTATGATTTTGATTAGATCCCAAAACCCCTGAGTATGACATGTTCAGAATGATCTTGATAGTTGAGTCAGGATTCAGTTTTTAGAATATTCAGGATGTTATCTGCAAAATGTATAGTCAGCAGATATAGTTCACGATAGTTCTTCAAGACTCGATGAGGATACTTGAAATCAAGACTCAATGAAGACTCAAAGACATCGGTCCAAGATAAACTATGAAGATTCAAAGACCACAAGACTCGTAAGACTCAAGACACAAAGATCAAGATCGAGAAACCAAAGATCAAGAATATCAAGGCACAAGAATTATCAAGAATCGAAGAAGTCTTGAATGCTCGAAGATGAACTCAAATGTTCCGAGGCACTTAATATATCTATCCGAAGGATGCAATATTGAGAAGATCGCGATTCCTTAGAAAGTTAGATATCTGCCAAGACATTCAAATGCAGACAAAAGGAACTAAGTCAGGAAGTGTTGTTAAGGTAAATCAAACTCAGAGTTTGTAACCAAAAAGAGCCGTTGAAGGTGTTTACCTTTAATCGGAGACAAAAGTCAAAAAGAGGAAGACAACATCGTACCATCTTCAATCGACAAAGGATGTGTCTTTGAAAAAGATGTCAGATGTACAAAAGTTCCAGACTGCAAAAAGTGAAGACCGGCTACATGGAAGGCTATTGCCTAGGAAGTGTTAGGGAGTTTCAAACCCTAAATATAGCCGTTTCACACACCACAAGAGGGAACTCACGAAGCTGTCTCTCCAACGGATAGTTTTCAAGAGTGACCTTGGTGTATGCCTATAAATACTGGTGACCCTTTACATTGTAAGGTTACGGGAAATTTATACGCAACTTAAGAGCTCAAGCTTATTCTTGTAAAAGTTAAAAGCACTCGAAAAACTTAGAATTTCCCAAGTGCTTCAATATTGAAGAGAGCTCACTATACTAAGCCTAGCTTGATAAGAATTATCCAAAGCTTAGTCGAGATATCCTAACCCTTTGCATTGTGCTTCATTGTAAAGGATATCTCATCCTAGTTGGAAACCAACCAAGAAACCCCAAACCCTTGTGAAGGTAGTTGGAGTGTGTTTGTTGGTGAGAAGTGTTGTAAAGAGTTAGTAAACTACGCGGAGTAGTCAGAAAACTCTATAGGAGAAGTTAGTAAGCTACAGGGGTAGTCTGAAAGCTTGTGTGTGATTGAGTAAGTAAACTACGGGGGTAGTCAGAAAGCTCAAGGTCGGGTTGAGTAAGTAAACTACGTGGAGTAGTCGTAAACCTCGTACGAAGTTGAGTAAAGTAAACTACGAGGTAGTCGAAAGCTCGTGTTTGATAGTGAATTTCTCTGAAGAGTCGGAGAGAGTGGACGTAGGAGCTTGAGTCTCTGAACCACTATAATTGTTGTGTTCTTTATTGCTTTCCTTATCCGTGCTTATCTATTGCATTGACTTGATTTTGAAAGCATACTTTTCACTGATATTCAGTTGGAATCAATCCACTGAAGTTGCATAAGTGAATCACAAATTAATCACTATTTCATAAAAAAAGGTTTTCTGCAAAGCTTAAAACGAGTATAAACTAAGGGCCAACCATTCCGCACAACTGAGTAGCTAGAACAGATAGTTACCAAACTGAATGTACTCTTCTGAGGGTTCAGTAAGTTAGTTATCTGATCCAAGCAACTCAGGATCTCTGACACTCGAGGACTCGGTTGGGATTATCCGAGGTTTACGAAAGCAACTCGGGATCACCGCCTCTCGATAGACCTTGACTCGGAGCGATCCAAGCTTCTCGAAACCTAATCTTCGAGGATTATCGACCCAAGTGACCTCGAAGAAAAAAAAGTTTTAAAAACATTGAACACGCAGTATTCCCCCATACACGTGTAAGACTACGTTGACCGGGACCAACAAGTGGTATCGAGCGGTGGTTCAACTTGACCACTGTTTGGTTGACCAAAGTTTTATTTTCAAAAAATACTTGTGGTCTATCTGAACTGATCTTATTTGCTGAAACCTTTTATTTTTCAAGAGATCAGAAAAATGTCTTCAAAAAACTTCCCATGTTCTCAGTGGAGAACTATGACCTATGGAGATCGAGAATGCAGGCTCATCTCAGATTCCAAACATGAGCGTATGTGGAGAGTGGTCTCTCAAGGACCATTCCGGTTCAGTAGTGAATCCCAGAGGAAATGTAAGATGAGAGAATTGATCCTAGAAAGCAGAATTTCCTAAGTCGATGACCAACCCGACTCTGAGGAGAGAAAGTTAGTCAATCTAGACTACATTGCAAAAGACACACTATACAACACAATTGATGATGGTGTGATGGGAATGATCTCTCAGAATATCTTTAAAGAGATTTGGGATACACTAATTGTTATGTGCCAAGGCACGATCATATAAAAGAAAACAAACTTTCAAAGGGCAATTGGAAAGTTTGACAGTTTTTGAAATGGATGATGGTGAATCAATAGACAAACCGAAGTCGATTCACTAAAGATCATGAATGATCTAAATGCACTTGGAAAGAAATACCCACAGAGAGAAGTTGCATTGAAAATTCTTAGAGGTCTATCTAAGAAATGAGATATTCATGCAATGGTGATTGAAAACACCAAGAATATTAACTCAATGCCTTACCAACAAGTCTTCTCTGAGCTGAAAGCCTATGAATTTGTAATTGATAAGAAATCCAAAAAGGCTGACAGCAAAGATGATTCTTCATCGAGTAAGAATGTGGCCTTAAAAGCCAAAGATAAAACCTGTAAAACTAGAGAGTCTGAGAACCCCCATGCCAAAAATCAGGATGAGCTTGAGGAAAAGCTAGCACTGATGGCAAGAAGGTTTGATAGACTCAATAGTAGATTTGGAAAATACAAAAGCTATTACAGGAACCACAGGTACCAGAAGAAACCTGAGGACAGATCAACTGAGAAGAAGAAAGACCTGAAAGCTGAAGGATCTTCATCCAAAAGAAAGGACTCCAAGTCCAAAGAAGGAAATGATCAGGATGATGATGCCAACAGATGCTATAACTGCCAGAAGAAATGTCACTTCCAGTATGATTGTCCAGATTTGAGTGCTAAGGAGAGAAGAGAAAGGCAAGCTATAAGAGACCAGAAGTTCTCAAGCAAAAAGGCCATGGTTGCAGAAGAAGAACACTCTGAGGAGGAATCTAGCTCTTCAGATGAGATATTCTCAGACAGTGAAAGTGATGACATCTGTCTGATGGCCATTGAGGAGGTAAACTCTTCTTTCTCTGTTGTTGCTCCTACACTAGCACAAGAGTTTTCTAGTTCCAATCGAAAAATCATTTTGACTTGATGGATTCTTTCGAGAATCGATGAAGGACTATGCTATTTTTTGCAAGGATCGCTAAATCAAACTCAAGAGCGAATAAAGAACCGAAAAGTCGAAAATCTAAAATGGAAAGATTCTAGCAATATTAAAGTCACTTCTCAATTAATGGAGCTCTTGATGAACCGGATGTTACGAAAGTACAACTCTCGAGAAAGAGAAGTTGATAATGTCCCTAATCGAAAAAGCTAGAGAAATCCATCAAGAGATTCAAAGAAACGTAATCGAAGTTCAATGACCTCTCGAGAAGCATAAAACTCTACAGAAACGTGAGGATAGTGCACAAAAAGAAGTTAACTCTATTGAATAATGCATCTAATGTAATAGATGAAATTCAGAGTTACCAGAGATCTGTGACTATAAAATCTGGATTGGGATATATTCCAGGGGGAACCTCACATGGTCATCTAAATGCTGCGTCAAGTAGCAAGAAGACTATCTTTGTAAAACCAGTGGCACCTACACTTCAAACGGAAGAAATGCCCAAGGTTGTAGACAAGGGAAAAGGACCTATGGTCTCAAGAAACCGAATGATCGGGTTAGAAAGCCCAAACCTCGGTGAAGGCAAGAAAACTGAAAGCGATCGATTGGAAAGTTTCGTAAGTACTTCAAAGCCTCGGGCTAAGAATGCAAACCCGAAAGGCTCCACATCGAACCATCGAGGAATCCTCGGATGAGAAACACTCAAAGAGAGACATTCTCAACTCAAGAGACCAAGTCCTCGAGATCTTTGAAGACCCAGAGTTCAAGATGCATAACCCGAACCTCACTTGCCTAAGGGTAAAGGTTATCTGAACCCGAGTCATCAAAGATTTAGACCGGCTGCACAAAAGCCTAAGCATCTGAACAGAAGGCCTGAACCAAAGAAGAACTCTAAGGCACATGTTCATGCTAAAGCTAGCACACATATACAGAAAACTGCTAAGGCACCCAAAGTAGTGGATGTATATGTTGATGTTTATGGAAGACAAATTAGCCACTCTAAAGTGATTAGAGTTGTCGCAGATTTGGATTCCGGAAAGTACTGACTAACCTCGTGAGACCCTACACAAAATGGGTACCTAAGAATTGATTTGTTTTTCGGGAGGAAAACTAGGGCACTAAGTCGATGAAAGATCACATGGCAATCGATGAGCAGAGATGAAAAAAGCTCCCGATGTATGGTATCTTGACAAATGATGCTCAAGACATATATGACAGATTCAAGAAGATGCTCAGTGACTATGTTGAACAAAGAGGCCCACAGATCACTTTTGGAGATAACTCCAAGGGACAGACTGAAGGATATGGAACTTTGGAAGTCGACTCATTTCATATCCATGGTGTTTCATATGTATCTGGATTGAAGCATAACTTGCTGTCAATTAGCCAATTATGTGATAAAGGTTTCAATGTTGAGTTCTCCAAGAACTTATGCTTTGTGAAAGATGATACATCACGAAAAAGTATTACCGACCGGTACAAGAAAAGGGAATGTGTATCTTGGCGATTGAGTTCAACTCCTAAAGATACATGTTTAATTGCTAAAAGTTCCACAGATACCAAATTGGTTATGGCATAAAAGAATGAATCACCTAAACTTCAAAACCCCGAACAAGCTTGCAAGATTAGCTCTTGTGAGAGGGTTGCCTAATGAAGTGTTCAATAAGGAACACATTTGTGATCGCGTGCGAAAAAGGAAAACAAGTCAAAGCATCATTTAAAAAGCAAAGTAGAAGTTTCTTGAGAGAATACTTGACTTTTGCATATGGATATGTTTGGTCCTATAACACCGTGAGCACTAATGGCGAAATACACATTGGTAGTAGTTGATGACTACTAAAGATATACTTGGGTCATATTCTTACTCAGTAAGAAAGAGACTCAGATAAAGCTGCCAGAATTACTGAAAAGGCTCAGTAATGAGAAAAATCTGAGTGTGGTCAAAATCGATCCGACAAAGGAACCGAAGTTTATAAATCATATCATTTCGATTATTGTGCAAAGAAATGGAATTCTACATGAAACATCACCGCAGCAAGGACCCCTCAACAAAATGGTGTTCTTTGAAAGAAGGAATGAACTCCTGAAAGAAGTTGCAAGGACAATGATAAATTAAGGTTTATATTCCTAAAAGATTTTAAATTTGAAGTCGTCAACACCGCATGCTACTCTCGAGATAGATCCATGTTGACAAAAAGTCAAGGCAAAATGCCTTATGAGCTTTGGAATGAAATGAAGCCTCTTGTTTTTTCTTTTCGTGTGTTTGGTTGCAAGTGTTTCATACACAATAATGGTAAAGATCGATTGAAAACATTTGATAGTAAAAAGCTAATGAAGGAATATTCTTAGGATATTCGAAGTTAGTAAAAACTTTAGGAGTTTACAACCGTAGGACTCTTATTGTGGAGGAAACACCTCATGTTGTTTTTTGATGAATCTGCTTGTGTTCGGAAGAAACAGAACATGATGCAAATGAACCGACAAAAGAGGATCACCAGATTAAGCCCGAAATGAAAGATAAATCATCCATCGAACTCCTGAGAAGAAGAAGTCACCACTATCTATGATTGGAGTGACTCGGACTCAGAATAAAGAAGTTCGGATGGAAATCGGGATGGTGAGACCGGAAAACCAACACTCCAAAGGGTGACCAATCTGAACAGACACCCGCCTGCACTCAGCACGTGATGCCAATGAAGATGTGGTCACAAATTGAGGCAAATTTTGAATCTATCAACGAAAGGGGAACAAATGTCTCGACAATGTTCTCAATAGAATTTCCCACGAGGAAGATGATTCCCTTTCTCCCCGCTTTGTTGTTGTTCCCCGAGTTTGTTTGATTTAATCGAACCTAACATTTCAAATGTTGAGGATACCATTGAAGGGGAACATCAAGAAGGAAATGGTTAGATAGCCATCCTACAAACCAGATTGTGGGTGATCTAACCAAGGTGTTAAGACTAGAAGGTTCCATGGAGAGAGTGCACTATTCTCACCGCTTCCTATCGGAGAAAGAACTCATCGAGATTGGCGAAGCTCTACAAGATTCTCATCGGATTACCGCCATGCAAGATGAAATAATGAATTCTCGAGGAATGAAGTATGGGAGCTAGTAGATAGACCAGAAAGGCACAGTGTCATTGGAACCAAGTGGGTTTTCAAGAACAAAAGAGATGAAAACAACAACATTGTGAGAAACAAGGCAAGGCTAGTTGCACAAGGTTATTCCCAAGAAGAAGGCTTGGATTATGATGAAACCTTTGCACTGTTGCAACACTAGAAGCCATCAGATTGTTTCTTGCATATGTCTTTACCCACATGAAGTTCACAGTCATCGATGGATGTGAAAAGTGCATTTCACGAGGCGTGCTTAAAGAAGAGGTTTATGTGGAACAACCTCTTGGTTTCAAACAGAATGACCAAGTTTACAGGCTAAGAAAATCCTTGTATGGTCTTAAGCAAGCACCCAGAGCATGGTATGATACTCTTTCTCAGTTTCTTACTGACCATGGTTTTGTCAAAGGAATCGTTGATAGAACTCGTTCGGGGATAGAGGATGGGGAAGATATCTTACTAGTTCAGATATATGTTGATGACATCATTTTGGATCTCCAAACCATCACCGTGTGAAAAGTTTTCAACACTGATGAAAGGCAAGTTTGAGATGTCAATGATGGGAGATATGAATTTCTTTCTAGGACTTCAAGTGAAACAATCAAAGGAAAGAATATTCATCAACCAGGCAAAGTACACCAGAGATCTGATTGCCAAATATGGTGTCTGAAATTGCAATGCGATTAGAATTCCCATGAATACTAACTACAAGATGGATCCCGATTACAAGGCAAATCGAGAAGTCATCTTGATTATAGAGGAATCATTGGATCATTGCTCTATCTCACAACAAAGTAGGCGGGATATAACATTTGTTTGTTGGGATATGTGCAAGATACCAAGCTAATCCTAAGGCTAGTCACATGGAGGTCGCCAAAAAGATCTTGAAATATCTTAAGGGCACAAAGTGAATAGAGGATTATGGTATCCGGTGATGATAACCTAGAGTTAAGTGGTTACTCGGATCTTTGATTATGGAGGATCTGAGAATTGACGGAAGTCCACTTTAGGAACTTGTCAATTTCTAGGAAACAAGTTCGATATCTTGGTTTTTGAAGAAAGCAGGACCTCGATGTGACAAGTACTTGACCGGTTGAATATATGGTCTGCGAGGAAGGCTGCGCATTCTCTTTGGCTCGGACAACAATTGAGGATTATAAAGTTGTAGCCAATGAAGTACCAATATTTTGTGACAATAATAGTGCCATTGCTATTTCACAAAAACCCCAGATTGCACACCGGATGCAAGCATGTGGATATCGGACATCACTTCATCGAGAGATCATGTCGAGAAGAAGGACATAAGGATGGAGAAAATTCATCTTGATAAGAGAGAAATGATATCTTGACTAAACCTTTTCGCGAATCAAGATTTCAAGAACTTTCGGTTGAATTAGGGATCT